>JAJHIY020000477.1:112500-194716 GCA_022114975.2 Lampris megalopsis | reverse complement strand
TCTCTCTCTCCACTCTCTCTCTCTCCTCCCTCTCTCCTCTCTCTCTCTCTCTCCCTCACCTCTCTCTCCCCACTCTCTCTCTCTCTCTCTCTCTCTCTCTCCCTCTCTCTCTCTCTCTCTCACTCTCTCTCTCTCTCTCTCTCTCTCTCCCTCCCTCCCTCTCCCTCTCTCTCCCTCTCTCCCTCCCTCTCTCTCTCTCTCTCTCTCTCTCTCTCTCTCTCTCTCTCTCTCTCTCTCTCCTCCCACTCTCTCTCTCACTCTCTCTCTCACTCTCTCTCGCTCTCTTTCTCTCTCGCTCTCCTCCCTCTCTCTCTTCTCTCTCCCTCTCTCTCTCTCTCCTTCTCTCTCTCTCTCTCTCTCTCTCTCTCTGCTCCCTCTCTCTCTCCCACTCTCTCTCTCACTCTCTCTCTCTCTCTCCCTCCCTCCCTCTCTCTCTCTCTCTCTCTCTCTCTCTCTCTCTCCTCTCTCTCTCTCTCTCTCTCTCTCTCTCTCTCTCTCTCACACACACACACACACACACACACACACACACACACACTATGAACTTAGCTGTAGGCTGTTTTAAAAAGTAAGGTTTTTAACCTGCTTTTAAATGTGTCCACTGTGGGGGCCTCTCTCAGGTCCTCAGGCAGGGTGTCCACTGTGGGGCCTCTCTCAGGTCCTCAGGCAGGGTGTCCAGTGTGGGGGCCTCTCTCAGGTCCTCAGGCAGGGTGTCCACTGTGGGGCCTCTCTCAGGTCCTCAGGCAGGGTGTCCAGTGTGGGGGCCTCTCTCAGGTCCTCAGGCAGGGTGTCCAGTGTGGGGGCCTCTCTCAGGTCCTCAGGCAGGGTGTCCACTGCGGTAGCCTCTCTCAGGTCCTCAGGCGGGGCGTTCCATCTACTTGGGGCGTAAATAGAAAATGCAGCTTCCCCTGCTCTAGACCTGCAAGAGGGATGGTTAAAAGACCACTGCCATTGGACCTGAGAGGTCTTGCTAGTTTGTAAGGAGTTAAGTGTTTTAAGTGTTTTAAGTTAAGTTTGTTTAAGTGTTTTTTATATAGTGTGGTGCAAGACCATTTTGTGCTTTGTATTCAATTAACAGATTTTTAAAATCATTTCTAGTTTTGACGGGGAGCCAATGCAGAGATGTAAGAACAGGTGTAATGTGCTCATACTTGTCCGTTGCAGTAGTCTAGTCTACTTGTTAGAAATGTATGGATAAACTTCTCACCGTCTGATTTTGATAGAAAGCCCCTTCGTTTTGAAATGTTTTTAAGATGGTAGAAGGCCGATCTTGTGGGATGATTGATGTGGCTCTTAAAACTTAGATCACTGTCTACGATTACACCGAGGTTTCTAGCTTCACCTTTGCACTCCAGAGACAGAAAGCTGAGATGAGCTGCAGTTCGCTGAGTCTTTGCACCAGAAATAAGTATTTCTGTCTTGTCTTTGTTCGGTTGTAAAAAGTTCTCTGACATCCATAGATTAATATCGTCAATACACTGGGTTAGGGAATGTATGGGCTCTAGGTTATCAGGACAGGGATATGTACAGTTGTGAATCATCTGCATAATTATGGTAATTCACTTTGTGTTTCTGTAGAACATGTGCGAGTGGGAGCATATGGAGCGGTGGTCCAAGAATCGAACCTTGGGGTACCCCACACATTATACCCACGTTGTCTGAGGAAAAGTCTCCAATAGACACAAAGAACTGCCTGTCCTGTAGGTAGGTTCTACACCAGTTGAGAACCAGGCCAGAGGCAGACCCATTTTTCTCTTCTCTCTAGCGAAACATCATGATCAGCAGTGTCGAAGGCGGTACTGAGATCCAGGAGCACAAGAAGAGAGACATTTTTAGAATCCATGTCCATAAGCAGATCGTTCACAACTTTGATAAGTGCTGTTCCTGTGCTATAGTGAGATCGAAAACCTGATTGATACCGTAAATGGCTAGAAGGTTGTTAGATATCAAAAGGTTATTAACTTGAGAATAAACTGTTTTTTCAAGTATTTTGCTGAGGAATGGTAAGTTGGAGATGGGCCTGTAGTTGGCAGTAGCTGTCACATCAAGATTACTCTTCTTCGGGAAGTGGTTGAATGACAGCTGTCTTAAGTGCTGCAGGAAATATACCTGCCTGAAGAGAGCAGTTAATCAGTTAAGACATCATGTGCTAAGCAATTAAAAACATTTTTAAAAAATGTGGTAGGGAGAGGATCCAAGCAGCAGGTGGACGACCTGAGCTGCCCAACAATATTGTCTAGACTTTTAAGGTCTAGAGTGTCAAAGTGAGACATGGCGCCAGTGACATTTCTGGAGACCTGGAGGGTGGGTTCATTACTGGATCTTGAGGCACTAATGATCTGTCTAATGGCAGTAATTGTGTTATTGAAGAATGTAGCGAACTGCTCACATGTTTCAGTGGACAGCATCTCTGATGGGTTTGGAGATGGTGGATTAATAAACGGATCGATAGTAAAGCACTTTACTATTGTTAATATTTTCATTAGAGAAAAAAGACTGTCTGGCCTGTTTAATTTCTTTGCTGAACTTATTCAGTCTATCCTTGTACATTTCACGGTGAACCTGAAGTTGAGTCTTTCTCCACTGTATGACTGACTGTCCTCTCCCTTGCGTTGTCTACTTGTGGGTCTTCAGATGGCTGTAGAGGCCGATCCAGATCACACAAAACACACACAGGGACTGAGCAGTTATCGGGGAGGACACGGCACCAGAAGGAATTGAGGGATCTACATGATATCAGAGTAGGACCCATACGGCAGCGTGAGTAAAGCAACACCAGATGTTTATTATTTGTGCTTAGCATAAACAGAGCTCATCGAAACACCACCGTTAACAACGTTAATGGTTTCCTGCATGTAAATCTGCCGGGTATTTTGTGTGTTTTGGATCAATAAAGTAGTTGAAAGTAAAAAAAAAAGTTTTGGATTCTTCGGTATAAAACAAACATTCAGTAAATTAAAGATGTCAGAAATGTTGGCTACTTAAATCGAGATGGGAGGAGGCTACAGCACAACAGCCATGAAGTCTACAGTGTCTATCGTCGTTATTTCAAAAACTCTCTTAAAGTGTAAACACAACCCATGTACCATAAATGTGTTCAGTAGCCTGTAGTAAAAGTATGTTCAAGGGAAACATCGTCTCAAGCACAGACAGGAACATTAATAAGGCGAGCATGTTTGATGTAAGCTGCACAGTACGGCCGGATGTGTGCGATCTGCTGCAGACAGAACATGATGACTTGGTGGTGAGAAGTTTCTTCAGAGTTCTGTGTGGGTCTAGGAGGAAATGTTCAGCAGCATCGTCAGTGTAGACTGAAACTGGGATCAGAAACCCAAATATAAAGGAGACTGTAGTTTCTCTGTCTGCCAACACGTCATGATAAGTCGCTTGGTGAATGGACCTGCCGTCCCAGATACAGAAACTACCAGGAACAGCTGCTGGGTAGTGTTTTTCACGTGCTATCGGCAGATCCCCCCTTCACCGACAAAGAAATAGAAGGAACATCACGATTCTTTAATTCAGATTAGATTTGAATGAGGAGACACCGAGCAAACTCTTTCCTACTTTGCTATCTGGGCACGGTGCTAAAAGTGCGGCAGGGTGCACTGCCACAGCACCTCGCTGCTGGGATTCCACGTGTTGAACAGCTCCTGCAGGACCCTGACGTCCTCCAAAGCATTGTGGGCCTCGTAGGATCTGCCCACGAACTGGCTCACCAGGTAGCGCAGAGAATAACTGGGGAATGTCGAAGGAAAGAGCGCTCTGCTAACCAGGAGGGTGTCCAGGAAGCCAGAAACCACATGCTGGAACTGGCATGTGAGGGAGCACTCTTGCAGCAACCTGCTGAGCACAGGCCCGTCAAACTGCTTGGCGTTGTGGGCCGCCAGCAGCACGGGGCGATTGAAGGACCGGAGGAACGAGATGAAGGAGTTGAGAGCGTCGTAGAGAGTCGTGGCGCTCACCGGCCAGCCGTGGAGAAGCAGGCTGCCGTCACACACCGTGAGGCCGTTGACTCTCGTGGCTCCAAGTGTAATGGCGACGGATGGGAGGATGTACACGTTAAAGACCCTCCCTCCGCAGATGGCTGACAGCTGGAGGATGTTGCACACCGTGGTGTCTACAAAAAGCAAGAATGATAAACTTTAAATATGATAAAATAACACTAAAATATTGTAGCGATCGGGGTAGACGGAGACTTCTATCTCTCCACTCCTCCACGCCGGCTCGCCACAACATGTAAAATATTTCTACAAGACAAATGATTGTTTCTCTGAGGAGTCTGGTGTGACCAGACCAATCAGAGGAAGTGCACATGGAAGTACAAGCCATTTACAGGCTATAAACTATAAAAAGCTGCAACCAGTGACTTTTCTCCGTGAATAAGTGGTTATTCTATTATTCTAAAGGTGGAGATGATGTGGTGGTGGTGGTGGTGTTGGACAGTCTTCCAGTCGAACAGTGGTGTGATATGGTGGATGTGGAGGCAGAGAGAAACAGACCTGTTGACTCTGATGTTCTGGGACTACAAACCAGGTGTAGCGGGACTACAAACCAGGTGTAGCAGCACTACAAACCAGGTGTAGCAGCACTACAAACAAGGTGTAGCAGGACTACAAACCAACAAACCAGGTGTAGCGGGACTACAAACAGTGTAGCAGGCCAACAAAACAGGTGTAGCAGCACTACAAACAAGTTGTAGCAGCACTACAAACAGTGTAGCAGCACTACAAACAGTGTAGCAGCACTACAAACAAGGTGTAGCAGGACTACAAACAAGGTGTAGCAGGCCAACAAAACAGGTGTAGCAGCACTACAAACAAGGTGTAGCAGCACTACAAACAAGGTGTAGCAGGCCAACAAAACAGGTGTAGCAGCACTACAAACAAGGTGTAGCAGCCATTGTGGCTGGTGTGCCGCCAGATCAGACAGCAGTAAACAGTTCCCCATCTCTTCACTTTATTTCTTTTATGGTCAACCGAATCATCTCAAACATGCCGGCAACTCTCCCGAGGTCCTCTCGTAGCTAGCTCCCGCCCCCTCCTCCCCAGCCTCGCGTTATTTCAACTACACTACATGTTTCTCCTTTGTGGATTTCAAAGCATCCCTTCAAAGGTACACTTCTGCTCCGACCTACTTCTGCAGCTCCGAGGCTCCCAGGGGTCTGCGGTGACGTTCGTGCGTGTGTATATTCGGCTCCTTGCGGACGGTGCAGGAGCTTGTCCAGCGGCGGCATTTCCGCGACACGGCCGCAGCAGAGCCGTCTCCCTCCGCGCAGAGCCCTAGAGAGAGGGCGAAGGCTCGGCCTCCGCGTCCAGCGACCGCCACCTTGCTGCGCTAACGTAGCCAACGAGCTCGACGTAGACTTCCGTTTCGTCGACGAACGTTAATTCCGTATCGCGCCACCTGCCACGTGGAGGACTCTTAATTCCGTTCGATCCTCGTCGCCATAAGTGTTGTGTTGTCCAGGAAACCGATCTCTTCACTTTACTTTTGTAACCGGTTATTTTCTTGCCCGGTGCGGGATTCGATACGAAGTGTCCTGCACCACAAGGCGACGTCACTAACCGCTCGGCTAAAGGGTCAGACCCGTTAGCTAGGAGCTAACGTGTCTTATTAGTAGTTTACAGTCGTCACCCTCCCCGGAAGCGCGCCCTCACGCTTTGTTCTTCCCGCGCTCCGAAGAGACTTCTGAGGATCCGCACACTTCCGGTTCCCACCGCTGCCACCAATGTAACCGGTTATTTTCTTGCCCGGTGCGGGATTCGATACGGGGTGTACTGCACCACAAGGCGACGTCACTAACCGCTCGGCTAAAGGGTCAGACCCGCTAGCTAGCTAGGCGCTAACGTGTCTCATTAGTAGTTTACACTTTTATTGTCAACCGGATCGTCTCAAGCGCGCCGACAGCGCTCTCGTATCTAGCGCGCGCCCTCTTCCGTAGTCTCGCGTTGTTTGAACTATTCCGCACGTTATTCTTTTGAGAAAATAACCCGTTTTTTTCACCAAATGACAAATGATTTTAATTTATCAAACGCTTGTAATTTTTCTTTTTGTGCCAGCTGTCTGTGAATGTTATCGAATTTCTCATTAAAACTTATCAGGGGGCGTCCGGGTAGTGTAGCGGTCTATTGCCTACCAGCATGGGGATCGCCGGTTCGAATCCCCGCGTTACCTCCGGTTTGGTCGGGCAGACCAACTGGCCGTGTCTGCGGGTGGGAAGCTGGATGTGAGTATGTGTCCTGGTCGCTGCACTAGCGTCTCCTCTGGTCGGTTGGGGTTCCTGTTCGGGGGGCTGGGGGGAATAGCGTGATCCTCCCACGCGTTACGATCCCCTGGTGAAACTCCTCACTGTCAGGTGAGAAGAAGCGGCTGGTGACTCCACATGTGTCGGAGGAGACGTGGTAGTCTGCAGCCCTCCCCGGATCGGCAGAGGGGGCGGAGCAACAACCGGGCCAGCTCGGAAGAGTGGGGTAATTGGCCGGGTACAACTGGGGAGAAGAACGGGGAAACCCCCCCTCGGGGAACCCCCCCTCCCAAAAAAAGTTATAAAAAAACAAACTTATTTTTATGTGACTGTGGGAAAGTATCATAGACTCCCTTTCGTTCTGGTTTGTTTTGTGCTCTCTGTCGCCATCTGATGGTAACATAAGATGTCAACAGGCTCTGCTGCCTAAAAGAGCCCTGATCCAACTGAAGCAGAACCGGACAGCACTTCACTTGATCGGGAAGCCTCCAGGACAAGACAAGTGTAAAGGGGGGGGGGCGCGTTGTGTTCAAAATCTCAGGCCGGCTTCTGGCCTCGTTTGGGGTGTTCACGTACGACAGAGAAAGGTCGAGTCCTGGTCTGAGTCCGCCTGAGACACACAGCCGTGGTCAGACCGGAAGTCCCTCACCGTGCTGAAGCAGATTCGAGTTCCCGTTCCTTGGTTCGCACCCGAGTCCAGCTTTCAAATCATCATCTTCATCACCACCACCACCACATCAAACGAACCTAACGGCTTAACGGATCTGCGCTAAAACCACATTTCAAACGGTGAAAAGTGAGACCGTCAAGTTGGCAAATATGTGTTGTGGGATTTTTATCAATTAGGTTTCTTAATTCAATATAAACAGGAAATCAGATCTGTTGTTCTTGCCCCATTCACAGTCATGTGACTTGTCTTGGGAATCAATCCGGTCACATTTGTTCATGTACACACACACACGGACACACACACACACACACGGATACACAGAGCAGTAGTCTACGTCTGTCATCCAAATTTGATTTCACATACAGGTCTATTAAGCAGCAGCGCCATCTGCTGGTAGAAAAAAAATGGCAGGTAGCAATAAGGCCGTTCAGCAGTCGGTCAGATGAAGGTATGTGTTAGAGCAGCAGGCCTACCCAGTCCGGTGGTTTCCAGGTCAAAGAAGACAACAGCTTGTGGTCCAGACATCTACAGGAAGGACAGACATTTATATCACGTCTTATGATGGGACCTCCTACTGGACCATGTCCCTCACAGAAGAATGCAAGTTAATACGTCTGATACGTCTGTTACTTTATACGTACTCTATATGTAGTATTACTCGTTACTTTATATGTAGTATTACTCTGGTGCTGTGTAATGTCAACTGTTATGTAATGCTATGTGTTTCCATCATCCTATCTATCATCTATCTATCTCGCCCTCAACCTCTCCCTGCCCCTCTCTATCATATCTCTCTCTCTCTCTCCCTCTCTCTCTCCCTCTCGCTCTCTCTCTCCCTCTCGCTCTCTCTCTCTCTCTCTCTCTGTCTCTCTCTCCCTCTCTCTCCCTCTCTCTCTCTCTCTCTCTCTCTCTCTCTCTCTATTTCTCGCTCTCTCTCGCTCTCTCTCCCTCTCTCTCGCTCTCTCTCTCTCTCTCCCTCTCTCTCTCTCTCTCTCTCTCACACACTTTCTCTCTCTCTCTCTATTTCTCGCTCTCTCTCGCTCTCTCTCCCTCTCTCTCGCTCTCTCTCTCTCTCTCTATCTCCCTCTCTCTCTCTCTCTCTCTCTCACACACTTTCTCTCTCTCTCACCCTCTCTCTCTCTCTCTCTCTCTCTCTCTCTCTCTCTCTCTCTCTCTCTCTCTCTCTCTCTCTCTTTCTCCCTCTCGCTCTCTCTCTCCCTCTCGCTCTCTCTCTCTATTTCTCGCTCTCTCTCGCTCTCTCTCTCCCTCTCTCTCTCTCTCGCTCTCTCTGTCTCTCTCTCTCTCGCTCTCTCTCTTGCTCCTCTCTCTCTCTCTCTCTCTCCCTCTGCTCTTCCTCTCTCTCTACTCCTTTCCCTCTCTCTCTCTGCTCCGCTCTCTCTCTCTCCCTCTGCTCCTCTCCCTCTCTCCCTCTGCTCCTCTCTCTCTCTCCCTCTGCTCCTCTCCCTCTCTCTTTGCTCCTCTCTCTCTCTCTCTCACTCTCTCTCTCTCTCTCTTTCTCTCTCTCTCTCTCTCTCTCTCCCGCTATCTCTCCCTCCCTCTCTCTCTCTCCCTCTCCATCTCTCTCTCCCTCCCTCTCCCTCTCTGTCTCTCCCTCTCTCTCTCTCGCCCTCTCTCTCCCTCTCGCTCTCTCTCTCCCTCTCTGTCTCCCTCTCTGTCTCTCTCTCTCTCCCTCCCTCCCTCCCTCTCTCTCTCTCCCGCTCTCTCCCTCTCTCCCTCTCTCTCTGTCTCTCTCTCCGTCTCTCTCTCTCTAGATCAGTAAGTATGGAAGACAGACGTACCGTGGAGAGCAGCGTGGTGTCTCTGTGGGCTGGGCTGGGTTGTTGTGTGTTGTGCTGCTGTGTGAGCTGGGTTGTAATGTGTTGTAATCCTGGGGGCGGTGGGGGGGGGCGGCGGCACCCCGTTTCGTTTCATGTGCGCAAGGACACGAAATGAAACAGACTAATAAAGCTCCTGACCTCGGTTCTCTGGTTCCACTTTACTGGAATAGAAAGTTAAAGAAAGTTCACCGGCTGCGTGGGAGGGAAGACAAAAGAGTGTTTGTCTTTGTGAGCGGGAGAATGTTCTGGGCGTTTCGTTTGGTTCGGGTTCTTCTCGTCCGCATGACTCGTGCTGTTCTGACCTCTGACCACGTGTTCACGCCGGCGCTTACCTGTTGTAGCAGCGGCTTTTGACTGACTGCCACGTGGTACCTGAATTAGTCGGTGGGCCAGTAGGGTTGGTCGGTACCATCCGTTCTCATGCAGATTTCTGGCGAGGTGGACCGCCCCAGTACCAGCGAACACGTGATGACCTTGCAGCTGCGGAGCCTTATCTTGCATTGTATAAACCTCCATAGACAGAAAACGCCGGGCCATAGAATTATATGTTTGCCAATTCTGAGCTTATTCTTTCAGTCAGTATCAAATGTGATACATCATATGATTCAGGGGAGCCTCCCCCTTCTCTCTGGCGCAGTGTACAGTCACCATCATGCCTCACCTGTATGTGAGCATACCATATTTGACACAAAAATGAAAACGGCCAGTAAAAAAAACTTGTATTTTGTCGAGTAACTCCATAGTCAACCATTGAAATGTTGTTTTGTCGATGTGAAAAGTCGCCCTGAGGTGCCTCGTAACTCCGTGTGAAGTTTGGTGCAAATACACCTTTTCCTCAGTGAGTTACAAACATTTATTTGGAGATTATCCTTGGCCTTTTCTATTTAGTCAGTGTAAAATCGTGTTTTATTGGCTATCTCCAAAGTTAACCAAGGACACACAATCACATGTATTTGTAGAGAATTTATTCAGGAATTCAGATAATTACTAAGTACAAGGACTGTTAATTACAACTAATTACAACTAATTGCAAAGACTCCATTCCATACTTTGTTTTACACACTGTCATAACCTAATAATCATAATAATTTTCCAGGTCTTCCACATCCTCATCTGAACTTTCCACACTCTCTGAGGTGGCTGCCTGGTTCTCGCAGTCTGCCGGTCTACACATGTCAGTACACCTGAGGCCATTTGCAACACACACACACACACACACACACACACACACACACACACACACACACACACACACACACACACACACACACACACACACACACACACACACACACACACACACACACACACACACACACATCTTGGGAGTGAACATTTCTTTGGCCAGTTACAGGCGAGTAGATCCAGGACAGCATCAGGTGCTGGCTGGCCTTGGCCTTCCATCCAGTGCACTACCAACTGTTCAGTTTCCTCTTCTCTCTCCATCTGCCATCCTCTGCCAACAGGGCTTGGCACTTGTGGGTCCTTCTCCAAACATCTTCTCCATATACCAGCCTGGTAGTTGGCTCGCTGGGCGTGTTTTGTTAAGCAGTCCTTGCAAGGTGGGAGTTGATGACTTTTGATTTCACCTTTTTTGGCACAGAAAAGGTGAAACCCGAGTTCATTGACCTTGGTGGTCGATGCTTTTGGGGCATACAGGAGACATGTAAATGTCTCTAGTTTGTCCATCAGTCCTGGGAGAGGTCCCATTCCTGACCCAACTCTAAGAATGTGTCCTGAATTTCCCTGTTGCTGGTTAGACGTTTTAGGGCACTTGTCTTACCTTTGCCAGCAAAAGCGCTTACAGTGTCGCAACGTGTATATGCATGCAACCCGATGAGAGACCTACAAACCTCTATGTGAACAGTGGCAGCAACCTTCCGGATGTCTACAAGCCTTGTACGGGTTCTGGTGCCACACTTCTGGAACAATGGGGCCTCAATCTTGTTGCAGAATGCTAAAGACATAATAAAAACATCTGTGTCTTCTGAGCAGATAACTACAGATCGGTATCCCTCTCGTCACATGGGCAGCATGAAGAAGTAGGAGGCCATCTGCTTCTTCTTGTTGACATTGAACAGCTGGCACCTCCTCACTGTCTTGAGATGTAATTCTGCAACATTTGTCATTCACAGTTGCATACAGAATCTTCTATAGCTTTGCTCTGTACAACGTCTTCCTCCATTCATGGACTAAGGAGCTAATGAGACTAGTTTTGTTACCGACTTTGGTCAGGAAGCTCCTCCACAGCCTCACCATCTGTGTGCCTGTGATACCTTGCAACTCATGACCAGTCTCTTCACCCCGTAGAGATCTTTCACTATTCTTGATAGAGTTCTCTTTGTATGTGTCAAACACAACATCTGTTCTGCTACTCCGACTGCCTTCCCTCAGAGCCATACCCAGAATTGTTGTGGCAACATCTCTGCAAGTAACTTGATCACCTTTCACTCTTTGGACCAAGTTCATTCCATCAATTTCAGTAGCAGTACAGTAGAGATCATAGCTCTTATAGCATGGAGGTGCAACTCCCAGTCCCCCTCACGAGAAGCGCACAGAAGACCAAATACCACGTCCTCTACCATGTCAACGTATGATATCCAGAATGCGGAAAGCTTTCCATTGTTGTGACAGAGGTGTTCCAGAAAGTCTGCCCACAGGGTTATCAGTTCAGCTAAGAGTGGACTTTGCAGCAGATTGTTCAGCTTCTCTTGGTGCAAGTCACTGGCCATGTCTTCCACATTGTCTAAGCATGATTTGATCATCCCAATCCTCTCTGGAACATTGTCCTCAACCCACGGTGTGAACTCTGCCCATGCGAGTCTCATCAGCTCTATGTTGTACAGCTTGTGTAAGCTTTTCATGTGACTTGGAGCCCTTCAGAAACTTCACCTTTTTACAAAAAATACAAATATGATCACACACCCTTGCTTCTGAAGATGAAGATCTCCTACTTGGCCCTTTTGACGTACAGGTATTCTCACCAGCTTCATCAGTAATGCTTTCCGTAGCTTTCTTTTTCAGAGCCTCTAAGAGTTTCTTCATGGTGAAGAGGCTTCAGCATTTTCGATGCTAGTAGATTCTTGGGACCTCTTTTCTTCAAGTTCTTTAGCAACTTCTAAAATAGAGGCATGGTTCATCACTTGGGCTGCTTCAAGTAATGTTTTCCAGGATTCATAATCCTGAGGACTGACTAAATGGTCATCATCTTCCTTGCAGGTTCATTTTGCTTATGGCTCTCCATTCTGAAGCAAAGTGATTCAGCTACTCCAGATCTAAATCTACTCTATTCATCTCTCTCCTCTATTGTGTAGGACTATCCCACCACCACAATACCTTAAACAGAAACAAGGAAACACGGTGTCATAGATGTGAAACCTTTTTGCATAAAATGAACTGGTCTTCCACAAAGCTCATGAAAATGCCCAGAGGCAGCTAGAGAGGAGGAAAGGTAGGAGTGTGGAGGTGAGAGTTGTAACTTTGAATGTTGGCACTATGACTGGTAAAGGGAGAGAGCTGGCTGGTATGTTGGAGAGAAGAAAGGTAGGCATACTGTGAGTGCAAGAGACCAGGTGGAAGGGGAGTAAGGCCAGGAGTATCGGAGGTGGGTTCAAACTCTTCTACCATGGTGTGAATGGGAGGAGAAATGGGGTAGGGGTAATTCTAAAGGAAGAGTATGTCAAGAGTCTGTTGGAGGTGAAGAGAGTGTTAGACAGAGTGATGAGTATGAAGCTGGAAATCAAAGGTGTATTGCTGAATGTTATCAGCACATATGCCCCACAAGTTGGGTGTGAGTCGGACGAAAAAGAAGAATTCTGGAGTGAGTTGGACGACGTGGTGGAGAGGGTACCCAAGGAGGAGAGAGTGGTGATTGGAGCGGACTTGAATGGACATGTTGGTGAAGGGAACAGAGGTGATGAGGAGGTAATGGGTAGGTATGGTGTCAAGGAGAGGAATGTGGAAGGACAGATGGTGGTGGATTTTGTGAAAAGGATGGAAATGGCTGTGGTGAAAACATATTTCAAGAAGAGGGAGGAACACAGGGTGACATATAAGAGTGGAGGAAAGTGCACAGGTGGACTATATCTTATGTAGAAGGCGTGATCTAAAAGGGATTGGAGACTGCAAGGTGGTGACAGGGGAGAATGTAGCTAGGCAGCATCAGATGGTGGTCTGTAGGATGACTTTGGAGACCAAGAAGAGGAAGAAAGTGAAGGCAGAGCCAAGGATCAAATGGAAGTTGAAGAAGGAAGACTGTTGTGTGGAGTTCAGGCAGGAGTTAAGACAGGTACTGGGTGGTAGTGAGGAGTTGCCGGATGGCTGGACAACCACTGCAGAAATAGTGAGGGAGACAGCTAGGAAGGTACTTGGTGTTTCATCAGGACAGAGGAAGGAAGACAAGGAGACTTGGTGGTTGGACGAGGAAGTACAGCAAAGTATACAGAGGAAGAGGTTGGCAAAGTAGAAGTGGGATAGTCAGAGAGATGAAGAAAGTAGACAGGAGTACAAGGAGATGCAGCGTAAAGTGAAGAGAGAGGTGGCAAAGGCAAAGGAAAGGTGTATGGTGAGTTGTATGACAGGTTAGACACTAAGGAAGGAGAAAAGGACTTGTACCGATTGGCTAGACAGAGGGACCGAGCTGGGAAGGATGTGCAGCAGGTTAGGGTGATCAAGGATAGAGATGGAAATGTGCTGACAAGCGAGGAGAGTGTGCTGATAAGGTGGAAGGAGTACTTTGAGGGGCTGATGAATGAAGAAAATGAGAGAGAGAGAAGGTTGGATGATGTGGGGGATAGTGAATCGGGAAGTTCAGTGGATTGGCAAGGAGGAAGTGAGGGCAGCTATGAAGAGGAGGAAGAGTGAAAAGGCAGTTGGTCCTGATGACATACCTGTGGAGGCATGGAGGTGTTTAGGAGAGATGGCAGTAGGGTTTTTAACTAGGTTGTTTAACACAATCTTGGAAAATGAGAGGATGCCTGAGGAGTGGAGAAGAAGCATACTGGTGCCGATTTTCAAGAATAAGGGTGATGTGCAGAACTGTAGCAACTACAGAGGTATAAAGTTGATCAGCCACAGCATGAAGATATGGGAAAGAGTAATAGAAGCTAGGTTAAGAGGAGAGGTGGTGATCAGACACAGCATGAAGATATGGGAAAGAGTAATAGAAGCTAGGTTAAGAGGAGAGGTGATGATCAGCCACAGCATGAAGATATGGGAAAGAGTAATAGAAGCTAGGTTAAGAGGAGAGGTGATGATCAGCAGCAGCAGTATGGTTTCATGCCAGGAAAGAGCACCACAGATGCGATGTTTGCTTTGAGAATGTTGATGGAGAAGTATAGAGAAGGCCAGAAGGAGGTACATTGTGTCTTTGTAGATTTAGAGAAAACATACAACAGGGTGCCAAGAGAGGAGGTGTGGTATTGTATGAGGAAGTCAGGAGTTGCAGAGAAGTATGTAGGAGTGGTGCAGGATGTGTATGAGGGAAGTGTGACAGTGGTGAGGTGTGTAGTTGGAATGACAGATGGGTTCAAGGTGGAGGTGGGATTACATCAAGGATCGGCTCTGAGCCCTTTCTTGTTTGCAGTGGTGATGGACAGGTTGACGGACAAGATCATGCAGGAGTCTCCATGGACGATGATGTTCGCGGATGACATTGTGATCTGTAGTGAGAGTAGGGTGCAGGTGGAGGAGAGCCTGGAGAGGTGGAGGTATGCACTGGAGAGAAGAGGAATGAAAGTCAGTGGGAGCAAGACAGGATACCTATGTGTGAATGAGATGGAGGACAGTGGAATGGTGAGGATGCAAGGAGTGGAAGACATATGAGTTTAAATACTTGAGGTCAACTGTCCAAAGTAATGGGGAGTGCAGAAGAGAGGTGGAGAAGAGAGTGCAGGCAGGGTGGAGTGGGTGGAGAAGAGGGTCAGGAGTGATTTGTGACAGAAGGGTACCAGCAAGAGTTAAAGGGAAGGTTTACAAGATGGTTGTGAGACCAGCTATGTTGTATACTGTGGAGACAGGGGCACTGATGAAAAGACAGGAGGAGGAGCTGGAGGTGGCAGAGATGAAGATGATAAGATTTTCATTGGGAGTGATGAAGAAGGACAGGATTAGGAACGAGTATATTAGAGGGACAGCTCAGGTTGGATGGTTTGGAGACAAAGCAAGAGAGACAAGATTGAGATGGTTTGGACATGTGTGGAGGAGAGATGCTGGGTATACTGGGAGAAGGATGCTGAATATGGAGCTGCCAGGGAAGAGGAGAAGAGGAAGGCCAAAGAGGAGGTTTATGGATGTGGTGAGGGAGGACATGCAGGTGGCTGGTATGACAGAGGAAGATGCAGAGGACAGGAAGAAATGGAAACGGATGATCCGCTGTGGCGCCCCCTAACGGGAGCAGCCGAAAATAGTAGTAGAGGGGTGCACACCTCGCCAAAAATCATCAAGAATTATTACCCCCAGATGGTACCAGTGGCCCGAATTTGGGGCTCTGGCTCACGGACTAAATGGCACATTTCTCGGAAGTGACACCGGCGTGTTTCTACACTACCAGGTGCCATAAAGTCATGACTTAATGTGCTACTTTGTGTGTGTGTGTGTGTGTGTGTTTATTTTCTCCTTTATCTTTGTCTTACGAAAACTCTTGAGCCAGATCACGAGTGTGTGTTCTTACTCTTTCATGGTAGTTTGTGTATACATGTGTGTATCATGAATGAGTGTTCTTGATGTGTATGAATGTGTGTGTGTGTTGTTGCCGGGTGCTGTGCTGAACTGTGTCTCGTTTTCTTGCCATGTCTGGAACTACTGATAGATACATACAAAAACAGGGAACAAGCTGAAAGAAAAATTGGGCTATACAAATAAAATTGACTTGACTCTTTTCCCAAATTTCCCTTTTGTTCTTATCATCAAGCCCACAAGGCCACTAATGTCTTTCAAGGATCTCATTCAAATCCCAACAAGACCGAGCGGGATCAGCAAGCAAGCTAAACCCCTACCTACATTAACTAGTTTAATTAATATGGTTAGTCAGGGAATTAATATGTTTCAGGGCCTGTCACTCCATATGAAACTGACCACTGTGGTAAATGATTTACTTTTTATGGACTCTGCCCTTGAGGCAATTTGTAATTTGCCATATTGGGCTATACAAATAAAATTGACGACTTGACTCGGATTCCACCTCTGTCCTCTTAATGGAAAAATACAAGCTTATACAGGTTCTGCTGTAACCTTTGTATTGAGACAAACAGAGCCACTTGTTTTTAGTTAGATGTCACATACTACTCACATGTTTTGCCTACAACTGACCCTTCCACTGCTGTCGGCGTGTACTTGGTGCTGAGACAGTGGCTGCTTTCTCCATGTTTACCTTAGTCTATAAGTGCTCTTCCCCACATCAAAGATGGCTGGTACGTGGCCTGCTCATGGCAGAACAGGAAGTAGCTTGCAGATGGGGGGGGGGCTGCTCCCTTTGTCTGGTGTCAGCAGAACACCACATGCAAGTTGTTTGTCTGACCCTATAAAAAATCATGTATCTAATGCTCTGGGCTCGTTCTTACCTTGGCGAGACCGAGACCACATACATGCAATTTTCTGTGAATTAAACTTACCCAGAGAGACAAGACTATTTTCTTTTTATCACAAAGTTTGCCACCACACCTTATACTACTGGACCTCAGTGCAGCCTTCGACACCACTGATCACGGTATTAGACAGAATAAATTGTAATTTTGATGTCTCTGGTTTAGCTCCCTCTTGGCTTAAGTCCTACTTATCTGGAAGAACATAGTGTTATAATAATATTACATCTAAACTTTCTGATGATAAATATGGCGTACCTCAGGGCTCAGTTCTTGGCTCTCTAGTCTTCTCTCTTTATTTCACCTCTTGGCCAAATTTTACACGGTCATGGAATAAATTGCTATGTGGACGATACTCAGCTGTATGTGCCTATAAGGGCTGGTGATTATACTCAAATGACTAATTTAGAGTCCTGCATGGCTGCTATGAAAAACTGTCACTACATTTCCTGCTTTTAAATTCGGATAAAACTGAGATGCTGGTCATTGGCCCTGCTAGACACAGATATCAATTTAATCAAATAACGATAACAATCGACAACTCTGTGGTTTCACAAAGTGTGGCAGCCAAAAATCTCGGTGTTACGTTTGATCCCAGCCTTTCATTTGACAAGCACGTTAAAGAAATCACAGAGGGTGCCTTCTTTTCACTTATGTAACATAGGTAAAACTCGGTCTTTCCTGTCCATGGTTAACACAGAGACTCTAATACATGCATTTGTTTCATGCAGACTTGATTACTGCAATGTTGTGTTTTCAGGTCTGCCACATGCTAGTACTAAAAGTCTTCAGATGGTTCAGAATGCTGCACCTAGAATCCTAACTACAACTAGAAAATTTGACCATATTACACCAATTCTTGCCTCCCTTCATTGGCTTCCTATCCACGTTAGATTAGACGTCAAGGTGCTTCTGCTGACTCATAAAATCCTAAATGGGCTTGCCCCATCTTTCCTGTCTGATCTCCTTAAACTGTACATTTATCTCGAGCTCTTTGCTCTCAAAACACAGGGCTCCTGTGTGTATCCAAAGTTAAAAAGAAGTCAGCTGGTGGCAGCAGGGCCTTTTCCTATCAGGCCCTGTTCTTGTGGAATAGCCTGCCTGGACAGGATCTCAAGCCATAGCCAAGGTGAGGAGTGTGTCCATTCTGGGAACCTCAGAATTGCATTTCTGCTCTTCGCAGATGATGTGGTTTTGTTGGCTTCATCAGAAGTGACCTCCAGTGCGCACTGGGGTATTTTGCCGCTGAGTGTGAAATGGCTGGGACGAGAGTCAGTACGTCCAAGTCCGAGGTCATGGTTCTCTACCAGAAATGGTGGATTGCTCCCTCCAGGTTGGGGATGAGTTGTTGCCTCAAGTGAAGGAGTACAAGTATCTTGGGGTCTTGTTCACGAGTGAGGGTAGAATGGAGTGGGAGATAAACAGGCTGCTTGGTGCAGCATCAGCAGTAATGCGGACATTGTACCGGACTATTGTGGTGAGGAAGGAGCTGAGCCAGTTAGCAAAGCTCTCAATTTACCAGTCAATCTTCATTCCAACCTTATGGTCATGAGCTTTGGGTAGTGACCGAAAGGGTGAGATCGCGGATACAAGCGGCTGAAATGAGTTTCCTCCGTAGGGTGTCTGGGCTCAGCCTTAGAGATAGGCTGAGGAGCTCGGACATCCGGGGGGAGCTCGGAGTAGAGCCGCTGCTCCTTTGAGTCGAAAGGAGCCAGTTGAGGTGGTTCGGGCATCTGATTAGGATGCCTCCTGGGTGCCTTCCTTTGGAGGTTTTCCGGGCACGTCCAACTGGGAGGAGACCCAGGGGTAGACCCAGAACTCGCTGGAGGGACTACATGTCCAATCTGGCCTGGAACGCCTTGGGATCCCCCAGGAGGAGCTGGAGGGCGTTGCTGTGGAGAGGGACGTCCGGAGTGCCCTACTTAGCTTGCTGCCACCACGACCCTAACCCGGAGAAGTGGCTGAAGATGAATGAATGAATGAAGGAATAGGTTGTTTTCAAATAGTGTGATGTGAAAATTGGCTGATTGAATATTGAAAAATTTTAATCTTTTTTAATGAAGTTAGGTTACGTTAAGGATTTAATGAATTAACGACTGAACTGATTAATGGATTTAACCATTTAAGAACAAACATGAAACACAATTCTTCTTCAATTAAGGTGAGTTGTTTGGTTTCCTTTTTTAGCCATGAGTGACTGTCCCATTTTTTTTTGGACATGTCATGGGAGTGAGGTAGGGGTTCTTGTTTGAAGGTCCAACGTTTCTAAAGTATTTTACCTGGTAACATATTTTCTTTATAGAAATATAGCGGAGATCCATAATAAAGTTCTAAAAGTAATACTTAATGTAGTTTAATGTAGTCTTAAAGTAATACTTAATGTAGTCTTCAGTATTTTAGGAGGTTTTATTGTTAACTTACCAAAAAGTTTCCCAAACGACCTGACTTCACCGTAATTCCTTAATTTGGGGGCAATATTTACAGATATCTACATTAACTTTCCCTCGAAACCAGGCAAATTCTTATCTATCGGCAAAATCTGATTTTAACCTTCATCTTTAACTTGAATTAAGTAACACTGCACCTCTTCACACATTCAACCCTTCAAAATAAAACGTGACTTTCATGAAAACTGACAGTCTATGCTGTCAGTCTATTGACAGAATTGTACATAGATTTTTTTTTTTTGCACAAAGAGATTCGTTTTGATGAGAGTATCTCCAAATTTCAGTTTGACTTCCAGTTTCTGCAAACAAAATATCACACAAAATTTGAGGTGGGCTCCAGTTTTGCTTTTTTTTTTAATAAGCAGATGACCCCCCCCCATAAATTCTTTTTTTTTTTCCAGACAACCATAGACATGTTTGTATCTTAAAAAAATGAAATATTACACAAATTGCACCATAAACATAACCGTGTCCAGAGTGGCGGAGACAAAGATACAATGCTCAAGTTGTTTTTTGTCTTTTAGCACAGACGACAGACCCGAGGCCTGAGAAAACATTGCAAAGACAAATAACATAACACACCCTTTAATAACAGCTGATCATTTTTACCATTGTACAATCAGAAGTATGATCATAAATAGTATATATACTGTGTACAAAAGAAAGACAGTTACTATCAGAGAAAGCAGAGCATGCCTCCCAGTGACAGATACATTCACTTTTTTTTCAGAATGCCGTACGGACAGTCGAGAACACCACCTTCCGAAACAGTAGCTTCCTTTGACCAAAGATACCCCCCATGTCTCCCAGTAGCCATCCCACAAACACTCCCCTCCTCATTCAAACACACCTGCTGTCTGTTTTGGTGGCAGTCGGGTGAAACCGGCTCTCCTGACAGGCTGATTAACACTGACCGACTGACTGTGTGACCGACTGCTGAACTGCTGTGCAAGAAAAACCCACGTGTCCAATCACAACGACAGCGAGCCAGAGGGTATACATATTATAGTAGTACTGAGGTGTGCCTGCTGTGATGGACTGAATACTACACTGCAAAGCTGCTGCAGATGGATGGATGGATGGACAGGGAGATGGACAGAAAGAGAGAAAGATAGAAAGAGAGAGAGAAAGCAGGAAGAGTTGACAAATAGGAAGCGGATCAATGAACTCCCATCACATCCTGAAAAGTCACCTCTGACCCCGCTGTCTCGGTCACACGTTGCAAAGTTGTCGTTTGTTGGCGAAATCAACAGTAACACTGACGGCTCACGGCTGCAGACCAGACTGACACACGCACGCACACACACCCACACGCACACACACACGCACACGGTGACACTGGAGGGACGGCGTTATAATTCAAAAATGACCATTCCTTGTGGAGACGAGGACGGCAGCTATTTGAATGGCTCAGAGGACATCGTGGATACAGAGACCGAGTGTGTGTGTGTGTGTGTGTGTGTGTCCTCCATTTGCTGGAGCTGAGTTCACATGCACAAAGTGGGAGATCGGACAGCATCGGGAAACTAAGCACGCATGCACGCACACGGATGGGGGGGGGGGTGTCTTTCATTTCAACACATCCAAACATGACCACGTCAGAAATTATGACAACAAAACCAAACCACCCACATCTGTACACACCGAACTAAAACCATACACGACGAATAGAAACAGATTCAAGTCCTGACTCTGGAGCACTGACATCGCTGAACGAGGCAAAAATAAAGGCGGGCTTTCCGTCCAATACATTTCTGGCTGACCGACGTTTGACACTTCATGTCAAGTATCCATGACAACGGGATCCACGGCGACAGATGGACGTTTGACACTTCATGTCAAGTATCCATGACAACGGGATCCACGGCAATGGACCGACGTTTGACACTTCATGTCAAGTATCCATGACAACGGGATCCACAGCGACAGACAGACGTTAGACACTTTATGTCAAGTATCCATGACAATGGGATCCACGGCGACGGACGCAGGACCGACACGTCGGCTTCCTGTCCGAGGTCAGACTCAATGTACTGACGCACCGAACGAAGAGAAGCCAAACTCAGGTCAGTCCACGGAACGTTCCTGCCGACGACGAGCGAGAGAGACGGACAGGAAGTAACACACACACCGGTCCATAGCAGCAGCACTGCATCCTGTCTCTGTACACCGTCTTCCTCTGCAACAGAATAACCATGATAATAATAACATTAATAAAGTTACTGTACAGTTGAGGAGCCGCAGGAGGAAGTGACGGGATGCATGCAGCAGGCGGCTGCTCTGTAAACGAGAGACGTGGAGCGTTAGCTTGGCGCTGGTTGTGAACAAAATGTCCGTCCGTCTGGCTACATGTGGACAGTATGGCTACATTTCTTCTGGGTGGCTGTCACCGCCCGCCGGCATGCTCGGAACCAGGGGAAGGCGGTGCGGTAGATTTGGTTTGGCAGATCCGTGCGGTTACACCTCTCGTTCAATAGTCTGTCACATCTCGTCTCCCCCCGACCCATCGCGGCGGGGCTCCACCAGGGGTGAAAAAACAAACCAAAAATAACTCTTCTCTTAGGGGGGAGGGTTGACAAGATGGCTGACCAAGTCTTGTTCTTTTTTGCTCCTGATTCACTTTGTTTCTCTGCTCTGGTCCTCCACCTTTCACCTCAGTCCTCACACCTCCTCTTCTCATCCCTACATGTCGTTTCATTTTTTTTTCTGTTTATCTCTTCTGTTCTCACTTCCTGTCTTACACAGCTATCCACAGGGGGAGCAGAAAGACTGACCCCCGCCGCCCTCCTCACCACCTTCGACAGTGACAGGCTCCTCCCCCCTTTGCAATCGCCCCGCCCCTCCCATGTGGGCATTCAGCTTCACACCATGAACTCGTTGCTGCCATACAGAACCAGCTGCTGTGGCGCCGAGCTGAAGTCCGGCTCCTTCCGGTGGCCGTCCAGGGGCTCACGGGGTGAACTGCGGCTCAGCCGGAGTCGGTGGCGGCACTTCCCGGCCTTTCGCCCCCCCTCGGCATCCGCCAGCGGGGCTCCCAAGGAGCAGGAGGAGAGCAGGGGCCCGGAGGAGGAGGAGCGGAAACGGTAGTGTGGGGACGGGGAGCCAGAGGCATTGGAGGAGAGAGAGGAGGAGGGGTGGTAGGAGGAGGACAAGGTGGAGCAAGAGTCAGTGGAGTCCTGGGAGTCGGGCTGACGCCGCAGAGCACGACGAGTCTTGACCTCCGACCTCCTGGAGCGATATGCTCCTCGCTCTGCATACAGATAGAGAAACACAGCTTAAACACACACACGCTCAGAAGTCACTCTTTCAAAGGTTTATAACAAACTTCTGTCATGTGACAGTTCACCAGCCATTACAGCCAAGGCTGCCTGGGGGCTTGATCCGGGCTCGAACCTGGATGACGACTGGTGGGACGTTCACACAAGCTCAACTTGTGCTTGACTCACACTCACACAGTTCAAGGTACTATTTAGGGTTCATTTTTCCAAAGCATGACTGTCACAAATTTACCTCAGCATCCCCGACAGTTGTGATAAATGTCCTGCTTCATCCTGCAATCTAACCAGCGTGTTCTACTGCGGTCCTTTACTAGCTGGTTTCTGGCAGAACTGCTGTGACACTACGTCCAAAATACTTTCAAAAACTACAGAAGTCTCTCCCCATATTGCCATATTTGGGCTCCCAGAAGGCTGCTACTAGTTCACCTCTAAGCAGTTAGATGTTCTAGCTTTCACTTCCTTCCTCTCCACTGGAGGTCTAGCCGGGCTCCCTCCAGGACCCAGTGGCTCAGGGACACCAGGTCCTCTCTGAAGCCCGACAAGACCACATACGCTGTGAGAGGGAACTCTCAACTTCTCTGGCCGATGGCGACCCTTTCTGATGCTTTTTAACTCTCTTCAATCTCCGTCTCCTGACTAATGCCCCCTCCTCTCCCTCTTTTTTCCTCTGTTCTTCTCTTTTTTTTCTTTCTATGGTTGTTGTGGTTGTGTTGATTTATTAATTGATTTGCTTGCTTCATAAATGTGTTCTTGTTTTTTTTTGTTGTCACCACAAAATTTTTTAATAAAAAAATATATAGAAAAACACACACACACACACACACACATACGCACACACACACACACACACACAAACTACTGACCAGTGGGGTCGGAGGTCGCTCCTCCGGTTTCCATGGTGATATTCTCAGTGCTGTCTGCCGTGCCGATGGAGGCTTCAGACTCTGGAGTGTCATCATCTGACGCCCTGGGCTCCAAGATCAACATCTCGTAGGTCAGCTCCTCCCTGTGTGTGCACGCACACGCACACGCACGCAAACACACACACACACACACACAGACTGAGCTGGACAGCAGCCGGCGAGCCTGACAGACTGTTTCTCATGATTGTCCATCATTGTTTGAAAGGGACAAGTCCTTCAGGTTGGTATCTCAGACAGGTTTTCATACAGCAGCGCTCGGACTCCACTCATGCCTGGTAGGAACATGTCTCACTCATGCCTGGTAGGAACATGTCTCACTCATGCCTGGTAGGAACATGTCTCACTCATGCCTGGTAGGAACATGTGTCACTCATGCCTGGTAGGAACATGTGTCACTCATGCCTGGTAGGAACATGTCTCACTCAAGCCTGGTAGGAACATGTCTCACTCATGCCTTGTAGGAACATGTCTCACTCATGCCTGGTAGGAACATGTCTCACTCATGCCTGGTAGGAACATGTCTCACTCATGCCTGGTAGGAACATGTCTCACTCATGCCTGGTAGGAACATGTCTCACTCATGCCTGGTAGGAACATGTGTCACTCGTGCCTGGTAGGAACATGTCTCACTTGTGCCTGGTAGGAACATGTGTCACTCATGCCTGGTAGGAACATGTGTCACTCATGCCTGGTAGGAACATGTGTCACTCATGCCTGGTAGGAACATGTGTCACTCATGCCTTGTAGGAACATGTCTCACTCATGCCTGGTAGGAACATGTCTCACTCATGCCTGGTAGGAACATGTGTCACTCATGCCTGGTAGGAACATGTGTCACTCATGCCTGGTAGGAACATGTGTCACTCATGCCTGGTAGGAACATGTCTCACTCATGCCTGGTAGGAACATGTGTCACTCATGCCTGGTAGGAACATGTCTCACTCATGCCTGGTAGGAACATGTGTCACTCATGCCTGGTAGGAACATGTCTCTCATGCCTGGTAGGAACATGTCTCACTCATGCCTTGTAGGAACATGTCTCACTCATGCCTTGTAGGAACATGTCTCACTCATGCCTGGTAGGAACATGTGTCACTCATGCCTGGTAGGAACATGTGTCACTCATGCCTTGTAGGAACATGTCTCACTCATGCCTGGTAGGAACATGTGTCACTCATGCCTTGTAGGAACATGTCTCACTCATGCCTGGTAGGAACATGTGTTCTCAGTCCAGATACTACACTATCTGGACATTTGGTCGGTTTGACAGCTGGGAGAGCTGGTGCTGGATTGGCTGGGAGAGCTGCATCCTGTGGGCCCAGGGACCACGGCCCTGCCTGGAGCTGTGTCCGAAGAGGGAACACCGAGGGCGGTCTGACAGGACACGGAAGTGGGGCAGGCTAAACTAACTGCTAGCCCATGCAGACTGTAGATAAATGTAATGGTGTGATGTTTAATAATGATGATTACAACGTATTAATTGGAATAAGGGATATAAGGATATATTAATCATTGGGAAAACATATGCATGAGGAACAGGGCTTGTTACAAGGACATGAGGGTCTATAGTGGCAGTGGAAAAGTACTGAGTATGTTAGCTGACAGAGGAATGCAGAGTAAATTAGGTGTGAGGGTCACTGACCTTAAATAAGGTTAGCGACTCTGAATAACAAAGGGAGCAATAAGGATGTTGTGGTAAAGGGGGAGTAGAGACAAGATGTCTCTCCATGGAAGGTGTGAGGGTCCCTGACCTTGCATAGGGTTGGCGGCTCTGAATGGGAAGGGGGACAATGGAAGTGTTGTGGTCAGGGGGGAGTGGAGACGAGATGTGCTGTGATTTGTGGTTTCAGAGATAGGAACAGGATTTTACGACGGCAGCTGCAACACAGATGGAGAAGATGATGAGGCGGAAACGGAGTCAGATGAACGGACCAATCAGAAAGAAGATGAGGCGGAAACGGAGTCAGATGAACGGACCAATCAGAAAGAAGACCACACATCCATATTCAGTCAACACTTTGTATAGTATAAAGACTGGGTCAGGGAAAGGAGAGACAGTCAGACTTCGTGAACTGACACAATCTGTTATTTGTCAGGGATAGGAAGATCTAGACCCAGAGCTCTGTATGCTTTATCCATTTACTGCTAAATAAAATGGATGGTTTTGAGACCGAACATCTTCTCCTATTGCTTTATCAACAAACACGCAGGACTACGCTCTCACATAGATGAAGATGAGTTGGTAGAGTGAGCTGCAGTCCAACAAGACTGGCAGTTCCGATAACACCGAGGGCGGTCTGGTGGCAGCCTCGCCTAGCCTTGACTGTGTTTTTAGTGTCGTCGTGTGGCGTGTGGGGAGGTGTGTCGAAGGTGTCTGGCTGGGAGAGCTGGCGCTGGATTGGCTGAAGGGAGCCTGGTCTGCTGTGTCCGGTGGGCCCAGGGACCACGGCCCTGACTGGAGCTGTGCCCGAAGAGGAAACACTGAGGGCGGTCTGACAGGACGCGGAAGCGGGGCAGGCTAAGCTAACTGCTAGCCCATGCAGACCGGCAGTTCCAACAGTCGTCCTGGTGTTCGTTCTCCTGGACAGGGATTTTTTTTTTTTAGTTTAATTTAGATGTGTTAGTTTGGATATGTATGTTCTTGTAGTTCTTATACTTTTGGATGTGTTTTTGTCTTTGTGTTGCACTGTTGTGGGCTGGGGGAAACGATGTTTCGTTTCATTTCATGTGTGCAAGTCCATGAAATGAAACGACAAATAAAGTGTTTCTGATTCTGATCTGTTTCTTCTTAACTGGTCCATCTTTCAGGTGTGAGTGAAGTTTGGTCATATGTTGTAGCACACATAAAACTACATTCAGGGTTTCATTTGCGTCAGCAAATCTGATGGACGTGAATGACATGGTGATGGGACCATTCATGATCCCAGTAATCTCCAGATCCACATCACATGGTCATACCGGATCACATGGTCATACCAGGCAGAAACAGGGTCTTTGTTGCTCTGTGTTTATGGAGAATACAGAACAGTGGAGAAGAAGGTTATCTGGTTTTATTCATACTTCTCTCTCTGCAGACTCTCGATCTGTTCTGTCAGGACCCGCTCCTCCTGCTGCATGGCCAATTGCTGCTGCTCGCTAAGCCCCGCCTCCTCTCCTTCCTCCCCACCGACCACTCCTCCCCCTGTGCTCTCTCCATCCCCCACCGGGGTCCCCCGAGGGCTGGAGGGCGGCGAAGAGGTATGGGTGCTGTTCCACCGCACACGACCTTTGCTCTGTGAGGTGACGCACAGCAAGACACACACAAACAAATAAAAAAACACACACAAACACAAACACACAAACAAGAACAGTGGACAGTGAGGTGAGTAAACCAGTGGATCATCTTTACACCAACATCCAGCTGATTCCTTCAGGAGATAAGACTGATGCTGTACAGATGTTCTACAGTGACGGAGGACATGGTTACCATAGATACGGTTTCTATAGAGATGGTTGTGTGACATGTATCACCACATGCACACGCACACCGACACTTATGTAAATATACACGCAGCCTCTTTGACCCAAAACTCACAAGAATGTGAAGAAACAGAAGTGGCACATGGACACCTGGGAATGACTGACATGATGCAGGAGTTTACTGCCCCGTGGATTTGGCGATCCTCTGCTTACCTTCAGTTTAGCTGTGTTAGGCTGCATGTTATTAAGACGTGAGGTGAGAACACAAAGTAAAACAGGATCAGTGATGTTAGTGGAACGAATATCGTCCTGTAGATAAAATACAAACATCAACCGAAATGACGCAGCTCTTCTCTCAGAAAAGCCCCACCACGCTGCTTCGCTCCTCCCTCTCTGGGAGGAGGACCAACACTTTTATAATATGGTGCTAGCTGCAAGCTAGCATCTTAAAGCATCTTAAGCATCTTAAGATGCTAGCTGACAAATCACAAAGACGGTAACGAGAAAACATAATTTCACAGTTCAGTTTTAGAAAACAGAAGTTTTAAGCTGACTCCTTAAAAAGTCTTCAGTTTCACTGAGAAGAGAGAAAACCTCTTATCAGGTGGTGTCAAGCTCAACTGAGGTAAAAAACTGATGTCAACAAAAGCTTCAGTTCTGTGTTTTACTTCCTCATTGTTGCCCAATGAAAACTTCACATTTCTAAAAAGGTAACTTTTCAAAAACAACGGAAAAAGAAAACCGAAACGTGGGCCATTTATGCCCCTGCACATGTATTTGGTTTCAGCCTGAGTTGAAGGCCGCACTCAGTTTCAGATGGTTCCCTTGTCCTGTGGTATGGATGTAAGAAGTGCCGAGACTCCCGATACTGAGTGGTTAGTTGATGAACAGACATCGGGAGATAGTCAAACTTTATAATTACACCCCCCCCCATATAGTGATTAATAAATGAGAAATACGACATTTATAAGCCCGCATAACACACAGGTTAACGATAGCAGATGTTTAAATGCATTAATAAACTTCTTAAAAATCTTAAATATTTGTTAATAATAGCAGTATAAGAAAAAGTTGTGAAAAAATAAGAATTAAGACTTGATATCTCTGAACCTGAAGGTTAACTTTAGACACAAAGTCCTATATGGTTCAGGTTTGGACTAGACAGTCTAGTCTGGTAACTGCTGTTAGGGAGAAATTAGTTTTAAGTTTAAAAAAAGAAGACACCTGATGTAAAATTCTCATTGATAAGACTAATTAATATTTGTAAACCGTCTGCAAATGTTAACAAGTGAGTTGTAAGTGATTATAAGTGATTATAAATAACCATTTATGCATCACTCTTTACAGCTGCATTATCATAAAGACAGATACAGAGAAGCTATGGGAAATTTGCTAACAGACTGACAGATGTCACAATTAGTGTGACTGGACGAGGACTTGACAGACAACACGTTACGCAGGCGGGGCACAGGTGGATGTGCAAACTGACAGCTCTACAGATAAATGGACGTGAAGAACAGACAGGACTGGTGGTGGGAGGGCACATGGAGTGGAAGGGGCATACATACCGGGGTGGTAGTGCGGGTTATGCTCATAAACCTAACAGCAATTAGTACAGGTTTCTGGAGGGGGGTGGGGGGTGGGAGGGGACAGAATAGGGTTAGGGTGTGGTAGAGAACCTCGTTTGAACTGGTCAAATCTACTTTGAACTGGTCGAATCTGGTTTGAACTGGTCAAATAAGGCAACGTTTTTTAAACATTTGTTTCCACTGTTGGCCCATCTGGCAAAAGGAAAGTTTCTCACAAAAGAGACAATACATTTTCTCAAGAATAATGAAGGGACGGGTGTCCGGGTAGCATAGCGGTCTATTCTGTTGCCTATCAACACAGGGATCGCCGGTTCAAATCCCCGTGTTACCTCCGGCTTGGTCAGGCGTCCCTACAGACACAATTGGACGTGTCTGCGGCTGGGAAGGCGGATGTGGGTATGTGTCCTGGTCGCTGGATTAGCGCCTCCTCTGGCCGGTCGGGGCGCCTGTTTGGGGGGGGGGGGGATAGTGTGATCCTCCCACTTGCTACATCCCCCTGGCAAAACTCCTCACTGTAAGGTGAAAAGAAGCGGCTGGTGACTCCACATGTACCGGAGGAGGCATGTGGTAGTCTGCAGCCCTCCCCGGATCGGCAGAGGGGGTGGTGCAGCGACCAGGATGGCTCGGAAGAGTGGGGTAACTGGCTGGATACAACTGGGGGGGGAGCCACAAAAGAATAAAGAAGGGACCTATTCTAATATTTGTGAGATCCATCTTTTGGCTCCACTCCAGGCTTTGGAAACCACTGGTTGGAGGAATATGGAGGCTTGGCGATTAAAAACAAGCTTTGAAAAAGTTTCTATTTTTCTGTTCTGCTCTTCTCTGCTGTCTGACTTATTACTTCTTTGAATTACAAAAATGAAATCGAGGGAAAAAACAAAAACAAAAAAAACTAAACAAGCTAGGTGCAAGCCCTGGACATGAACTTCACCAAAGCCAGCCTGTCAGCTAACAGGGTCCACTAACATGGTAAACTGACAAAAACTTTAATCCTTTACATCGCATTTAGTTTAGCCTCCCTCTCGGATGTTAGCATTCACAACAAAGTCACTGTTAAATCTGCTGATGATGAGATGCAAGGAAAACACAGAGATATGGATTCCTGCCATGGCCTGCAGGGGGCGGCCATGCCAGCCTCACATGGAGTCGACTTTGATAGCGTCATGCTGGCTAACGGGCATTGTGTATTGGGAGATAGTAGCAGGAGTAACAAGTGAGAAAAATATCCACTTCTACAACAAAAAATGGCTGACAACACCTTCTCATACGTCTCTATGGATAATTTGTATGCAAGTCAATTAGTTTACACAATTAGCTGCACAATAAAATGGCATTTGGTACATACTTGTTGAAGAAAAAAGCTATGCTAAGAGTTGCGAGCTAACTATTGTTCCATTGTTATAACTACTACTACCACGACTACTACATAGAGACAGACGTCTACCTGTACTGGTTACCGTAAAGAACTGACCGGGGTTAATGACATCATTGCGGTCTGAGGCGAAAGCAGTGGCTGGGGGGGTCTTACCATGGACTTTCTGATGTACGTGAGTCTGCTTTTTGCTTTGTTTTCTGCAAACTCCAGACTGTTGATGTCTTTCAGACGAGCCTTGTACTTATTCATCTGTTCGTTTATGATCAGCTCGACACACCTAAACCGGAGGGAGAGACACAATCAGCACGGAGATCAGAACAGAAAACAACAGGGCCTACGATTCTAGTGATACAGAAACTGGACTCAAGGGATGGAGACTTGAAAAGCAGGTTTCAGATATAAGCTTGGAAGTGCGCTGAATTTGGAGATTTTGTGGAGATTATTGCAGAAATTGTGAACATATTATACATTTAAAAGAACAAAATGATTTTAAATTTGTTGCTAATACCACCTGTTGCTGTTTCTTGCACTTGTGTCTTAAATTCAGGGCAGGACACAACGTATTTGACGCTCGAGATAGCGCTGCAGATGACATCCTCGGTTCTATGCTCTCTAGTACTTTCTGTTTTTCTTTGTTTAGTTTCCAGCTCTCACTCTCTGATCACATTCAGCAGGGAAGAACTTTTAAACCTCTGACTATCCACTGGTCAAACCTTTTCATTGAACCAGAAAGTTTTACCGAGCTCTTAGATGGAGGAGCAGCAGCTCTGTATGGGCGTCACCGGCGCTGATGATAGGGGAAGCGAGCCAGAGCGCTCATTAAACTGCGACAGCGGGGATTTCAATTGCGTTCCTGTCAATCCACCTGGTGAATATCTGCTCTCTGGCCGACAAGATGGACCAACTGCTGCTCCTCAGCAGAACTAAGAGGGGCTTTTCCAGATCTGCCGTCCTGTGCCTCATATTCCAGACCTCATCTGCTGCACTTCCTACACCTCTGAGTAGACCGTGATACGGAGCTAACAGGGAAAAACAGGGAGGCGGAATCGACTTCTATATAAACGAAGGTTGGTGTACAGATGTCAGCGTTGAAGAAATCATGCAGCCCTCACTTACAGACCATTTTCACTGACTGTAAACCATTTTATTCACCATGGGAATTTTCCTCATTAATTCTGGCTGGTGTCTATGTTCCACCCCAGGCCGGTGTTAGCAAGGCGTTACAGCACCTGGCTGACCAGATAATAAACATGGAGCACAAACATCCAGACTCCCTTCTCATTATCCTTGGGGATTTTAACAGTAAAACCTCAGCCACAAACTGTCACAATACTGCCAAACTGCCAAAATACAGACAGCAGATTAAATATCCCACCAGGGACAAAAACACTCTGGATCATTACTACACAATATTAAAGGACGCCTATCGCTGTCCCCCATGAAGCCCTGGGACTCTGATCACTGTCTGATTCATCTTATCCCAACCTACAGGCAGAAACTAAACCACGGTTAAAAACTTTGAGGAGATGGACCACTGAGTCAAAACTGGGGCTCCAGGCCTGCCTCGACTGCAATGACTGGAGTGTTTTTGAAGCTGCATCTACAGACCTGGACGAACTTACTGACACTGTGACATCTTACTTCAGCTTTTGTGAGGACGTGTGTGTGCCCACCAAAACTCTCTGTATCTTCAACAACAATAAATAAGCCCTGGTTCACAGCTAAACTCAGGCAGCTTCTTCAGGCCAGAGAAGAAGCCTACAGGGGTGGAGGTAGGATCCGGTATAAAAAAGCCAGAAATACACTCACAAAGGAGATGGCAGTTCCAAAAAGGTGCTACTCTGAAAAGTTGAAAAACAGTTTTTCTGCCAATGACCCGTCATCAGTCTGGAGACGTTTGAAAGACATTACCGACTACAGGAGACCCCCCCCACACACACACACACTGCAGGGAACCATCAACTGGCTGCTGATCTACATGGGTTTTACTGCAGGTTTGATAAGCCCACTCTCACACCCCTCCCCCCTGACACCCCCCCACCCCACCCCACCCCCCACTTGCACTCAGGATCTGTGAAGAGGCTGTGTGTCAGCTCTTCCAGAGACCGTAGATCAGGAAGGCACCAGGCCTGGACAGCATGTCTCCTTCCTGTCTGAAAGCCTGTGCTGACCAGCTGGCCCCCATCGTCACACTGATCTTCAACAGATCACTGGAGCTGTGTGAGGTCTGTGGAGTACAAAATGTACTGCATATGCACTCCGTATGTACTGTGTAGCTTTCCACGTCTCTGTGTGTATGAAACTTCTCACTCACTGCAGACACACATACCAACTGTTATCATGCTTGCCTCCGATGGGGCCGCATCCCAGGAACTGCCCGGTGCAGCGAAGACAGGTGCAGGTGCATTGATTATTTAAATCCTTTCAAGACATCTATTTCTTTGCTTTTTGAGGTACCTCATATAAAATGGGATATATCCATTTGTTTTTTGGTTTTTGTTTTTGTTGCATTGAAAAAGTTGTTGTGGTGTATTTTTCACTTTAAGTTGATCCTGTCCTCACTTCTTTTAGGATTCCCCAAAACCGAAGGATTTCCTGTCCCTATTTCATTTTCTGAACTGTTAAGCAGAACTCTGTTATGTCCAACGCCACAGTTGCGATATTTGTAATTTTACCTATTCTGTTTTTCTTTCTGTTACTGGGATTGTTTTTTTTTTTAAAGAATAACTGGTGGGAACCGACTGCCTACCCACTTCACACCTTGGGGGGATGGATGGGGGGGGATGGGGGGGTTGCCTTGAGAGTAACAGGGACGGTGTAAACCACAGTTATGTTGTTTTAAGCTGTTGTTGTTTTTCTTTCCATTTGAAGACACCCATTGGTTCATTTGTTTTTATGTTGACTTTCCTCTGTGCTAAATTGAACTTGTTTTTGTTTTCAACACTAAGGTGTGAATTTTAGGATGTTGTTTTTAAAGAGGGTATTCATTTCTTTGACAATTTCTTGTGAGGAGGACGATTACATTTTATTTGAATATGAATGAAACCTACTGAGTCCTGCGTTTTAAAGGTCTATCTATGGCCATGTTTATGTTATTTTTTTACCATGAGTTTGAGCCTCCTCATAAGACTCATTTTTGGTTTGATTTATTTGGTTTTGGCTGGGTACATCAATTTCTTTGTATTGTTAATTGCGCGTTTCTTTCCTTTGAAACCCCCCCCTCTTTTTGGGGCCTTGAAAAGGGGCTTCTTGTTGTTTCATTTGGTTAAGGTGGGGGGCATTTGTTTCTTGTCTTCAAACAGCTCATTGTTTCAATGGTTTACAAGATACCTTATGATTTTATTAATTTAGGTTTTATTTGGACGTTCAGGATCTGAGACAACAACTATCTTTATCACCCCTCGTCTGTTTTAGTTTTAAAGAGAATTTATTTCAGATAAGTACAACATTACAGACTTCAGAACATTTGTAAACAGCTTGGATGAAATGAAAGTCAGATTCATTTCACTGCTTGAAATTGTTTGTGGTTTACTAACAACCAACATACAAACTGATCATATCATACTTTCATTTTTGTTCTTCATGGTTAAATGGGTTGAGACAATGAGTTCTGTTCTTGTGTAATAAGAGGGGTAGTGGGAATGAGGAATTGAAATCTAGAATGGTTGTGAGCCTTCTTCTGTAGTTTTCTTTGATTTTGAGGAATTGAAATCTAGAATGGTTGTGAGCCTTCTTCTGTAGTTTTCTTTGATTTTTTATTTCATAAGAAACAAACGGATACGAATTTAGATCATAGCGGAAGTATCTGAAGAACACTGAATCAAGTTGACTACGAATCGTCAGAATCCTAGAATGACAGTGTTTTCAGTGTTTTGCAGTTTCTCTCTGAACGTTTTTCCCTCCAGATACTGTCACCACCTGCTCCTCCCCCTCCTCCAGACGGGCTGGGAAACACCCCCACTCCCGTGGTACCGGGTCCAGGGCCCCGGGGTATGCTCCACGGGAAGACAACCTCCCGGCTGGACAGAACAAAGAGCAACCCGCCACATAACGTGGCTGTAGAAGCTGTGTCTGTGTGAGGGTGGTCTCCAAGGTGTCCCGGTCAGCTTCCGGGTGAGAGAGGAGGTGAGGGTGGTCTGCTCCTGGCCCAGCCAATCCTCCAACATGAAGACCCTCTGGTTGTCTAGATGAGACTGGCACCAGCTTCCTAGCTCTGGAGACCATAGCTTTGGGTTTGGCTTTGAGAGTCCGAAATCGCCTTGCCTCTGTGGAGTCTGTAACCAGTGACAACTTTGAACGTTTAACTGCAGCTGAGTCCACCATCAAAATGCTCCGAACCCAAAACCTGTCTCTGCAGGACCGAATCGACGACCTCGAGAACCGATCTCAGAGGGCCAATCTCCATGTACTGAACATCCCTGAAGGCAGTGCGGCCGGTAGAGATCCGGTGCAGTTCATGTGGGGGATGCTGATGCAGATAATGGGTCCTGATGTCTTTTACTCGCCGAGTCATAGCAGCATCACTTTTCCTGGGTGTCCTGCTACTCCTCACCTGCTGCATCGTGCCCATAGTTCGGCGTGTGATACGCGGCCTCATTGCTACTCAGCTCGTGTATTATCACCTCCTTGCCCAATAGGACGGGGACCTTGTTTCATCTTCCCCCTCTCCACCACTGCTGTTCCCCCCTTCCCCGCCCCCCCACAAGGACTCCGGTTCTGAATCCTCCTACACTTCCTCCAATGACAGCGACTCCCCCGTTTGAATGATACTTTATGACGAGCACTGGTTAAACCTTTCGTTTCCGGTTGTTCTCACGTCTGTTTATCATTTCTGTATATGCATGTTATGTGTGCCGATTTGTATTATTTCTAAGTTACGTGTTACTTTTTATTATTGTGTGCGCGTGATATGTGTGCTGGTTTCCACTATTTCCATGTCACCTATTGCTCTCATTGTTCAATAATGAACACAAGGGGGGAATTGTGGAGTACAAAATGTACTCCATATGCACTCCGTATGTACTGTGTAGTTTTCCACTTCTCTGTGTGTATGAAACTTCTCACTCACTGCAGACACACATACCAACTGTTATCATGCTTGCCTCCGATGGGGCCACATACCAACTGTTATCATGCTTGCCTCCCCGTTGCCGCATCCCAGGAACTGCCCGGTGCAGCGAAGACAGGTGCAACGGACCCACAGACACACACCGGACACAGGACATGATTAACGTAGATGTTTTCCCGCATTCCTTTGTAAGATAACACCTTGGTTAATGCAAGGAACATAGGGTATGACGCGACGGACTGCTCTATAAAAAAACCACTACCTCCAACTCAAGTTAGAGCACATCCTCACAGACTGACTTCTGTGACTATATGACTCTCCATCTGCAGATGCATTAAAGATTCTCTGTTTGCGCCACTATTTGTCCGATGATTATTCTTCCCAGAGGTTGCTGGGGCAAGGGCCCATTAAAAGGATAAGAAAAATCCACAACAGGTCCCCTCCTGGACCCCCTGCAGTTTGCCTCCATGGCAAACAGTCAGTGGATGATGCAGTCATCATGGGATTGCACTAAACTTGCAACACCTTGACTCCCCCAGGACATACACAAGGGTCCTGTTTGTGGACTTCAGCTCAGCATTCAACAGCATCGCCCCAGACATCCTCCACTCAAAACTCACCCGGCTCACTGTACCAGCCCCCATCTGCCAGTGGATTAAAAACTTTCTGACAGACAGGAGGCAGCTGGTGAGGCTGGGGAAAAATCACATCTAGCATCCTGACAAACAGCACTGGCGCCCCCCAGGGATGTGTGCCCTCCCCTCTGCTCTTCTCCCACTACACAAATGATTGCACCTCAGAAGACCCATCTGTTAAGCTGCTGAAGCTTGTAAACAACACAAATATCACCGGCCTCATCCGGGACGGTGATGAGTGTGCATACAGACAGAAGGTTGAATAGCTGACTCTCTGGTACTGCCATAACAACCTGGAGCTGAACATGCTCAAAACAGTGGAGATCGCCGTGGACTTCCGGAGGAGTCCCCCCTACACTGCACCCACCATCATACTCAACAGCACTGTGTCTGCTGTGGAAACCTTCAGTTTTCTGGGATCCACAATCTCCCAGGACCTAAGGTTGGCATCCAACATAGACAGTCATCAAAAAAAGCCCAGCACAGGATGTACTTTCTCCGTCAGCTCAGGAAGTTCAACCTGCCTCAGGAACTGCTGATTCAGTTCTACACTGCAATAATCCAGTCTGTCCTCTGCACATCCATCACTGTCTGGTTTGGATCGGCCACCAAACAGGACAGGGACAGACTACAACAGACAGTTAAGTCTGCAGAGAAAATCATTGGTGCCAACCTGCCCTCCATTCAGGACTTATACACCTCCAGAGTCAGGAAACGGGCAGGCAACATCACTGCAGACCCATCACTCCCTGGTCACAACCTGTTCCAACTCTTCCCCTCTGGTAGGCGCTACAGAGCACTGTACCCCAAAACAACCAGATATAAAAGCACTTTCTTTCCGCAGGCTTTCACTCTGATGAATACTTAACATTGTCATAATAAATTTAAGCACACTGTATACTTTATTACATGTATATTCTTGTTTTTTTTTCTTTGCCCTTTTTGTCCCCAATTGTACTTGACCAATTGCCCCACTCTTCCGAGCTATCCGGGTCGCTGCTCCACCGTCTCTGCTGATCCGGGGAGGGCTGCAGACTACCACATCTCCTCCGATACATGTGGAGTCACCAGCCATGTCTTTTCACCTGACAGTGAGAAGTTTCACCAGGGGGACGTAGCGTGTGGGAGGATCACACCATTCACCCCAGTTCCCCCTCCCCCCGAACAGGCGCCCTGACCGACCAGAGGCGGCGCTAGTGCAGCAACCAGGACACATACCCACATCCGGCTTCCCACCCACAGACACGGCCAGTTGTGTCTGTAGGGGCGCCCGACCAAGCTGGAGGCAACAAAAGGATTTGAACTGGTGATTCCCGTGGTGGTAGGCAACGGAATAGACCACTGTGCCACCCAAACACCCAAATACATGCATATTCTGTTATGTCTACCTACCTCATATATATGTGTGTGTGTGTGTGTGTGTGTGTGTATATGTATGTATGTGTATCTATATATATATATATATATGTATGTGTATATGTGTACATGTATGTATGTATGTATGTGTATATATACATATGTAAGTAACCTGCTAACATATTTATTCCAGCATCTTTGCACCACTGCACTATTGCCTTCCTGTTTCATCTGTATATAGTGATTCCTTGTATATATTCCTGAAGATTGTTGTGCTGTTAGTACACTGAGAACCACTAAACCAGAGTCATAGTCCATGTATGTGCAAACATACATGTCCAAATAAAGATGATTCGGATCTCCTCCTCTGGTGGGGATGAGGTGCATACATTAACCGTCAGCATTTATAAAGAGATGCAGCAGATATTCAACAGACTCCAGTAATAAGCCTCTTGCGACAGTGTTGGACTCTGTGTTGGAGCTTGTTTAGCACATGACATGACGTAGCATAATCTAACAGCCTAGCAGACCAGGATAAGAGGTGTTCGGCAGTAGAGAGGTGGGTGTCGTACGCTGTGGTCTTGCTGATGTCCTGGACGCTCTGCAGTGGGTCGATGGTGTCGGGGCAGCGCAGGATGCATGGAGCAAACACGATGGCCAGCGCGTTAGCCGACATCCGGTTTGTCTCCTCCTGAAGGGCAATCCTGAAACAAAACACATCCTCCTAAAACCAGTCCCAACAGTCACCACTACGTCTCCACTGAGACTGGATGGCAAGGGGAGAAACAGAACAGAAAAGAGAAGAGAGGAGAGGAGAGGAGAGAAGAGAGGAAAGGAGAAGACAGGAGAGGAGAGAAGAGAGGAGAAGAGAAGAGAAGAGAGGAGAGGAAAGGAGAGGACAGGAGAGGAGAGAAGAGAAGAGAAGAGAAGAGAAGAGAAGAGAAGAGAAGAGAAGAGAAGAGAAGAGAAGAGAAGAGAGGAAAGGAGAGGAGAGGAGAAGAGAAGAGGAGGAGAAGAGAAAAGAGGAGAAGAGAAGAATGGTATCTTCAAAGTGATCAGATTTAACATTAAAGATTTCCTGCTGCTGAAATAAATGTAAGGGGTGTAACCACCAGGCTGCAGCACATATTCTTTTTTGTTTTTACTTTTTTAAAATGTATATGTTTTTGTTGCCTGTAATCTGTATTATCAAAACTAAATGTCCGGTTTAGGATAACTAGAGTTCAAAGTACAATCTGTAATGATGGGAACCGCCGACCTCTCTGTTATATTCTTGAACGTTGCTGTATGTTACAGTTGTGTTTTTGTTGTGGTGGGGTGAAGCTACACCTATCCCCGACCCACCTCCTACACGCAGATGTTTTTGTTGGGGTGGGGTGAAGCTACACCTATCCCCCGACCCACCTCCTACACGCAGATGTTTTTGTTGTTGTGGGGTGAAGCTAACCCCATCCCCAACCCACCTCCTACACAGGTGCAGTAACACACTGGCTGGAAATCAAAAGAGGTCAATTACCAACACGGTAAGACTGCTGCATGCCTGGCATCAATGTTAAACCTTTTTCCGGTTCTAAAGCTCACCATCTGTTAAAACTATGATCTATATCAGTATGATCCATATCAGTTTGATCCATATCAGTTTGATCCATATCAGTATAATCCATATCAGTTTGATTTATATCAGTTTGATCCATATCAGTATAATCCATATAAGTATGATCCATATCAACTTGATGGTGAGAGCGGCTGTAAAATCAATGACAAGTGATGGAAAGTGCCGTTGCAGCTCAACAAGCTGCTGTTTCACCTCAGAATGTGGGAAATGAGGGAAAAGGTGGATAGTTTCTCTTGTAATGAACCAATCGGCACTCGGTTTGCATTCCCATTAAGCGCCATATGTCCACTTGGAGGGTGGCGACTTGCTGCTGTTTTTCCAACAATAAGAATAAGAACAGAGCTATACGGCGAGGAAAGCCATCATGGTGAAGTGGGTCGGGCATGACCCGCCTTCTACTTCCATGTGGAAATCTCTGATCTCTGAGGTTGTGACTCTGGAAAAAATAGGACACTGTATTGATGGAGGGACTCAGTCTTTTTCTGCAGAAATTGAAGAAACCATTGGAATCTCTGGGAGTTAAATATAATTTGGACTTAAGTGGTACTAACTGGACAAATGACTGAATTGGGGACATTGGGGATGAATCGGATCCATGTATCCAATAATTATTTAATTTCACTATACTCCTTCTCTTATGTAAGTGCTGTGCCTCATGGTTTATTAATTGCCCCCCCCCCTTCTTTCATGGACCAGTCCTATAACATTATGTTTTCTATGCGTGTGTTTTTTATCCCCCCCCGCCTTTTCTCCCCAACTGTATCCAGCCATTACCCTACACGTCTGAGCCGTCCCGGTCTCTGCTCCACCCCCTCTGCTGATCCGGGGAGGGCTGCAAACTACCACATGCCTCCTCCCATACATGTGGAGTCACCAGCCACTTCTTTTCACCTGACAGTGAGGAGTTTCACCAGGGGGACGTAGCACATGGGAGGATCACACTATTCCTCCCAGTTCCCCCTCCCCCCCAAACAGGTGTCCCAACCGACCAGAGGAGGCGCTAGTGCAGCGACATGGACACATACCCACGTCCGGCTTCCCACCCACAGACACAGCCAATTGTGTCTGCAGGGATGCCCGACCAAGCCGGAGGTAACGAGGGGATTCGATCTGGCGATGTATGTATGTTTTTTAAGAAAAACAGAATTAAAAAAAAAAAGAGCTCTATACGTAAGGGTATGCATATCTTGGGGTGAAACACTCAAATCTCATCTTTCCATTCACTTTCATTCACGCTGTGCGTTGGTGTGAACAGGGGCACTTTCGTGAATCTGCCTTTCATGAAAGCTCCTCCCTCACAGCTCACACTCCTCCACAGACTGTCATGGCCGCTCCCTTCTTCTCACCTCAGATCCAACCCACATATTAAACCACAATCAAACGGTGGGGCCGAATACAACAGAGGTCACTAATTCCCCACATTACAGCTTCTACAGATGTAAGCCCTACCTACCACTTACCTGACCAGGTGAAAGATGAGGCGTTCCAGCGTACCAAGGTGGGTTCTGCTGAGCTGGTCGATCACAGAATAAACCCCTCGGATGACCTCCCGCTTGTCGGGCTGACCTGAAACCGTCCCAAACAATCATTTATACACAACTCAGTATATACACTATTCACATATGGAACAACAGCTGGATTCATAGTCACACACTCAATGGCTTCCATTCAGAACTCAGGAACGGCAAACCTCTGCGTAATCGACTCTCATGTGACAGATTGGACTCTCACCCATGGCCCTAAGGAACTCCTCGTAAAGTTCAAAGGTCATCAGAGGGCTGGGCAGGTCACGGAGCCACTGTTTGAGAACGCTAGCGATGACATGGATGTTGTACTCGTCCAGGTTCATGCTGTTCACATCTGGAACAGAGAGAAAGAGAGAGAGACGTTCAGCTTCATCTACTGAACAAGAAGATGAAAGGATTTCAAGAAGAGCTGAAATCAATGTTTGAAATCAACATAAATATTTGATACATGTAACATTACTTTGCAGCACTGCCAGTGTGTGGGTCCCTTCAGAAATGAGCTTAATTATAATCACAGCATATCTAGCAAAACTGTTTTTTACTAGCTGACTTTATTTGCAAAATATTTTTACGACATTAAGAGCTACATATTTGTGATGACATCACGCAATAATTTGTCCTAAATATAAATATCCCCCCCTATTGTTTTAACTTAACCCCCCCCTCTATTTCTGTTGGATTAGAGCCCTGTCAGTCCCACCTGTGTCCATCCCCTGGCGCAGCTCTTTAATCTTATTGGTGGAGCCAGACTTCCTGTAGATGCCCTCAGTGTACAGGCCGTGCATCTCTATGTAGTTGATGAGTTTCTCCACCAGGTGGGGCACCACACGCTCCTCCCCGGTCAGACGGGACAACTCTATGCCAAACTGCCGGGACGACAACTCCAAATCGTACTACACACAAACACACACACACACACCAAAAGCATAACTTCATAGAGTACAGGCAGCATACAATCTATACAAATGTAAAGTCACAACTGACATGCCTCTTACCTGAAAGTCTACTCCTTTTAACTCTAGACCGACCGGGATTTCACTCCTACCTAAAATGACCACGGGCGGTCAAAATGACTGCCACAGTTTTTAAACTATATATTCTGTCAAGATAAATACCCAGTTGAGATATTAATTATTACATATGTTAGTATGTCTGTTATGAAACTAACTGACACCAAAATCAACATTTTAACAACTAATACTATTTTTCAAACAATTTAAAATGGCCCCGGTCCAACGCCTGTAAATACTGCAAGGCCTGGGTGGTAGTCATGGTGTGTCTGTAATGGTGTCTGTAACCAGACATGTTGGACATAATCAAAAATCAAGTTTAGCCTATTTCTCTCCACTGGAGGATGCTAGTGTGTTTTTAGGACAGAGCAATGAACTTCACGAAGGAAATGACACCACCAACACACGTCATGTCAACGGTGGTGCAGTGGTTAGCGCTGTCGTCTCACAGCAAAAAGGTCCTGGGTTCGAACCCCGGGGTGGTTGTCCAACCTTGGGGGTCATCCCAGGTCGTCCTGTGTGTGGAGTTTGCATGTTCTCCCTGTCTCTGTGGTGGGCTTTCTCCGGGTGCTCTGGATTTCCCCACCATCAGAAAGACATGCATGTTAGGGTTAGTACTCCTGTCTGTGCCCCTGAGCAAGGTAATGGCAAGACCACCTGGAGTTGGTCCCCGGGCGCTGCATGGTGGCTGCCCACTGCTCCTAGCTACACAGCTAGGATGGGTTACATGCAAAGGCAGAATTTCCCCACAGGGATTAATAAAGTAGTAAAATAAAAAATAGTCACATGACGTGCATGATCACCCGCAAATTACGGCAGCCATTTTGACCGCTCATGGTTGTTTTAGGTAGACCTCATCATAACTTTTATTGTGCAATTGATCTAAAACTAATTTTAATGCAAATATATGCAGTTTTAGGAGCCCTCAGAGAGCGGCAGGTCTGTATCAAAATGGCGGCCTTGGTTGTTTGAGCATTAAAACATCAAGACTGGTGTGTAGAGTTACAGCAGATGACGTCGTGCTCTGTTGTAGTTTTCTACTGGGACTGGAATTACTGAACAGATGTAACATACGTAGCTCTAGTGAGATAAAAGTAAATTACTTTGACAACTGCCAGTACTTTTACTCAAATACAAGTGTTCCCCAATCAACCACACAGCAGACAAAACCTAAAAACACTTCAAACCAGTAAATAAAATTCATTTGGTTATGCACATCGGGGCCTCTCCTCATACTGTAGCTTTTTTAATCAGGGGACGCTGAGCAACTTCGACAGGTTGAAAAGACTACACGGGTTAAATAATAGTGACTTTTATAGATTTCTCCAGGTACGCCATCACATTAACGGTTTTATGTTAGAGAGTCAAAAGGCATCTGAAAATAATTTATTGGAAGTTTTTGTTAGTGCCTATAGGATGGAGTCAGGGCTTAAAATTATCTCTAGGCTATACAGGGGGCTTCAGGAGGTTAAGACAGCAAGCACCACCTACGTGAAACAAAAATGGGGAAGGGAAACTCACAGTTCCATCCCAGAGGAAGTTTGGACAAAGTATTGCAAATCTCAGTGGAGGATAACTAGCTAGACCTCATGGAGAGTGTTTGGCTGGAAGAGTCTTAGTGGATGTTTTATCACACCTGTTCAGACCTCTCACCACCCAGGCTCTTCCTGCTGCTCCCAGGAAGCTGATCACCACCACTTGTTTTGGGCCTGCCCAAAAGTAAATTCCTTCTGGCGTAGGATTTATATAGAATTAGTGACTATATTTGGGACAAAACTTACTTTTAATTGGGATGAACTCCTCTTTGGTCTATTACATGCAACACCCACAAACATTAATACAAGTTACTTATTTGGAATATTGAGTGTAGCTGCCAGAAAAGCAATTACAAAGAAATGGCTGAAGCCAGACAGCCCATCTATAGAGGGCTGGTATGATATCATCTATAGAGGACTGGTATGATCATCTATAGAGGACTGGTATGATGTCATCTACAGAGGACTGGTATGACATCCTCTATAGAGGACTGGTACGATATCATTTATAGAGGACTGGTATGATATCATCTATAGAGGACTGGTATGATATCATTTATAGAGGACTGGTATGATATCATCTATAGAGGACTGGTATGATGTCATTTACGACACCCTATCTATAGAGGACTGGTGTGATATCTATAGAGAACTGGTCTGATGTCATTTATAGAGGTATGATGTCATCTATAAAGGACTGGTATGATATCATCTATAGAGGACTGGTATGATGTCATCTATAGAGGACTGGAATGATATCACCTATAGAGGACTGGTATGATATAATCTATAGAGGACTGGTACGATATCATTTATGACATTTTTGTAATGGAAAGAATCACCTTCTCCATGAGGCTTGAGGAAACTAAATTTGAGGAAATTTGGGAAAAGTGAATTGTATATTTCCCCAAAACGTCCTTCTTTTGTTTGCATTTGTTTATGTGAGTATGTTTTTGTACTTTTTCTCTTTTCTCTTTTTTTCTTTTATCTCAAATGGAACCCCCCCCATGTTCTATTTTTGTGTTCTATATTTACTCTGTAAAATGCAGAAAAGATGGCTCACTTTATAAAAGTATCTCACTAAAGATGATTATGTAAAAATGCTGTTAATTCTGCTGTTCCAAAAAAAAAAAAATCATTTTGGGTATTTCCATCCTAGCCCTAATTTGTTTGTTAGTTGTACTTATATGACCATAATTAATACTATGATATTATGGTATTACAACAATTCTATTATGATACTTATATAACCATAATTAATACTATGATATTATGGTATTACAGTAATTCTATTATGATACTTATATGACCATAATTGATACTATATTATGGTATTACAGTAATTCTATTGTAATGGTTATTGATATTAATATGATATTGTTAATGTCATTTGTTTGATATTACCATGATGTTGTTATTGATAGTGTCTTGATATATGCTCAATAATCCAGGTAAGAACATCAAAGAAGGTGGAATCAGTTCATCCGGATACAATGTTTATTTGTTTATATAATAAATGTATCCTGATGAACTGATTCAACCTTCTTTGATGTTATTGATAGTACGATGATAATACTATGGTATTACTGTGACATTACCATGACAAAGGCCTCCTACCTTCTTACTGCATTTGGTTGTCATCTTGGAGCAGCACTTCCTGTGGCAGGCGTAACGACACACTGCAGACAGGAAAAAAACACCGTCAACACTTCTCCAACTGCCACTCGACTAAAACAACCACTATCCACCCAGGACTGCAAAAAACCACCCCATCTGCCAATCCACCCCCACCCCCCTCCACTCTAAGACTGCCCCGCCCCAACCAGCCCACCACCTACCCCCAAGCCTCCGTCACAGAGTGGAGATGGAGGCTGTAACCAGATATAAAGTAGATTTATGAAAAAACAGCAGATCTAACACAATTACCATGACACATAGAGAGGCAGGGTGCGTGTGCGTGTGTGTGTGTGTGTGTGTGTGTGTGGGTGTGTGCAGAAAGTAAAGGGGGAAATGTACATCTATGTGGACATAAACAGGTGTGAGTGGTTCTGGGTAACTTTTTGAATTAGGAATAACTGATAAGGAATAGGAATAATTAGGAATAACCAATTGTGTGTGTGTGTGTGTGTGTGTGTGGGTGTGTTCCTCACATTTGCAGACACAGGCTCGGTCCATCATCCAGATGAGGGAAGAACAGAACTCACAGTAGGTCGGGATGCTGTACTGAGTCGACTTAAAGATGTGGCCGCTATGTTCCTCTACCTGCAGAGGGCACCAGAGGCACTGCTCAGCTTACAGCACATATACTTCACTGTGTGTGTGTGTGTGTGTGTGTGTGTTTAGCATAAGTGTCAACAGCCACTGCACTCATTATTGATTCCACAGAGCATTATCTATGCCCAAAAACTGCATAATCTTCCATCCATCCATCCATCCATTATCCAAACCGCTTATCCTGCTCAGGGTTGCGGGGATGCTGGAGCCTATCCCAGCAGTCATTGGGCGGCAGGCCAATGACTGTGTGATCTTATTATAGGATATAAATACCACACTCCATATAAAACCACAGCAGCTTTTAACAGAGCTAGACTTCCTCCATCCATCCATTATCCAAACCGCTTATCCTGCTCTCAGGGTCGCGGGGATGCTGGAGCCTATCCCAGCAGTCACTGGGCAGCAGGCGGGGAGACACCCTGGACAGGCTGCCAGGCCATCACAGGGCCCACGCACACATTCACACCTAGGGGCAATTTAGTACGGCTGATTCACCTGACCTACAAGTCTTTGGACTGTGGGAGTAAACCCAGCCAGACACGGGGGGAACAAGCAAACTCCACACAGAGGACGACCCCCAAGGTTGGACCACCCCGGGGCTCGAACCCAGGACCTTCTTGCTGTGAGGTGACTGCGCTAACCACTGCGCCAGCCTGCCGCCCGAGCTAGTCTCCCTCTCATACGTAAATCACTTTGGATAAGAGGACAAGCGGAACGCATCAGCATAAACATAATTCAACCTTCTGAACCTGAACTCAATCATCTAAACCTCTCAACCACCACAAGGGACAGAAATACCACTCACAATATCCGTCTCCTTTTTCCTCCTCTTCTTGCGCTCTGGTTTAGGAGCCTGACAAGTAAAAAGAGGGTCAGGTCTTGTGTTGTCTGCTCATAAGACTGGTATCCATATTTGCAGTAGCGGTGCATCGGTTATGAAAATGAGCTGTACAGGGACAGTGTCCCCATAGCCCGATCTTAAAGACGACCTTGTGAAAAGTGCCGTACACACAGAGTGTTGTTCTCCTCATCCTAGGTCTCATTCATCATGTCTTACCCTGCCGACGGTCCCCTGCATGGGCTTGTACTCGAGCATGAACTCGTCCAGGAAGACCTTGAAGGTGTTGACCCAAACCTTGACGGGCGACTCGCTCCAGTCCCTCTGCTCCAGACGCATGGTCTTCTCCAGGATCTGCTCAAACAGGGCGTACAGGTCCTTATACCGGATACTCTTCCCATCGTCCATCTGGAAGACCAGGACAGGAGACATGTGAAGACACAGAAGGTGACGTGTCCAACAGTTTCCCCATGTATTGGTTGGAAAGAGAAAAGAAAATCTGGATTTCCCAAGTCCTGAAGACAGTTTCTTTAAGCTTCCTTCAGTGACAAGGAACCAAGAAACACAAAGCAGAACAAGTAAACAGGACAGAGTTTAAAAAAATCCTTTTAGTAAAAACATATTTACGATGAATGAGGTCACTTATGTGTGCTCCTTGCTTGAAAAAGGCTATACAAATAAAAATATTATTATTATTTTGATGATTTGATAATGATTATTATCATTTCAGTCGCCTTGATGTTTTAAAACTGGCTGCCTGAGAGCAGATGAAAATATATCTACCCCCAAATAACTCACAAAACTCACAGCCAGGGCAGTGGAGTAGGAATTAAAGATGTTGATCCTGAATTCCCGCAGGGCTTTTTTGAAGACCACATCCACCATGGTGTCCTTCTTCCCATCCTCGCACTCCAGGTCTGCCATCTGGAAAGACGGAGCGGAGAGGAGGAAAAGTCAGTACGGACTGACGGATGTTCAGATTTATGGATTTACAACTTTTGGATCTGCAGCTGTATACATGTACGGAGCTAAAGATGGAGGACAAACAGAACCGACAAACAGAACCAGGGTGCTGCTGAAAAAAGCTTCCCCATATAAACTGGGATACAGACGACAGTATTTGCAGTATTAGTATTATCATAGTATGAGCAGTATTTGCAGTATAAGTATTATATTAGTATAAGCAGTATTAGCAGTAGTAGTGTTATAGTCGTAGTATTATAACAGTGGAACTAGCGATAGCAGTAGTGGTAGTAGTACTGTTAGCAGTAGTAGCAATAGTAGTATTTTATTTATTTATTTATACAGCACATTTCATACGCGGCAACACAATGTACTTTACATAAAATGACAATACCATTGCAACTCAATCATAAAAAGTGCAAATACAGAAAACAAATATGCCTAGCAGCAGGTGTGTTAGTGCAGAATACACAAATATCAGAATATACAAACAAACACACACACACACACCAAAAAATGAACTGTAGGCTGTTTTAAAAAGTAAGTGTTTTTTTTTTATAAATGTATTTCTAGTTTTCCCCCTTATCCCACCCGATTAACCCAATGGCATATGGCCGGAACTCTTGTCGAATAACTCCCCTGGCTCACATTTCCACAGGAAGGAGATAGTCGTAACACCAGCTTCCTTCAAACTTGTGTCGGCTGCTCTCGCATTGGATCGCCTTACCTTCAGGCTACGAAGGAGACGTAGGGAGAATGCTTTCGGTTGCTTGGCTGCAGGTGCCCAGATGGGCCAGAGGCGTCGCTGGAGAACAACAAGTCCCCGAAAACTACACTGATCTACACCCACTATCCCTCGGATAAGGGTGGCCTAATGAACGCCTTACCCCATGGATGCTCTGGCCGTGACCTGTTACGGCGAGTCTGGGATACGAACCTCCCAGCCACATGACAAGCGGGTTATTCCACTCGGCCATCAGAGTGAAAAAGTAAGGTTTTCAACCTGTTTTAAATGTGTTAGCAGTGGTGGTGGTGGTGGCAGTAGTGGTGTTACAGTTTGATATTTGATTTGATTTTGAGATACTTTATTGATCTCCGTAGGGAAATTCCTCTCTGCGTGTAACCCATCCTAGCTGTGTAGCTAGGAGCAGCAGGCAGCTGCTGTGCAGCACCCGGGGACCAACTCTGGTTCGTCCTGCCATGCCGTACTCAGGGGCACAGACAGGAAGGAGTATTAACCCTAGCATGCATGTCTTTTTGATGGCGGGGGAAACCAGAGCACCCAGAGAAAACCCACCGCAGACACAGGGAGAACATGCAAACTCCACACAGAGGACGACCCCCAAGGTTGGACAACCCCGGGGTTCGAACCCAGGACCTTCTTGCTGTGAGGCGACAGTGCTAACCACTGTGCCACCGGCAATATGCCATCTCAGTATGCCATATTTTTCCACCATTGACACAGCATCATCAATGCCATCTCATGGTTTGGACATGTGTGGAGGAGAGATGCTGGGTATATTGGGAGAAGGATGCTGAATATGGAGCTGCCAGGGAAGAGGAGAAGAGGAAGGCCAAAGAGGAGGTTTATAGATGTGGTGAGGGAGGACATGCAGGTGGCTGGTGTGACAGAGGAAGATGCAGAGGACAGGAAGAGATGGAAACGAATGATCTGCTGTGGCGCCCCCTAACGGGAGCAGCCCGAAAGTACTAGTACTAGTACCAGTACTAGTAGTGTTAGAAGCAGTAGTAGCAGTAGTAATGGTGGTAGTAGTGGTGCCAGCAGTCGTATTATTATAGTAGAAGTAGTGTCAGCAGTAGTAGTGATATTGCTTTAGTTGAAGTAATAGTAGCAGTATTAGCAGTAGTAATAATAGTTTAGCAGTGTGTGTGTGTGTCTTTTTATTCGTGTGTTTCTTATGTGTGCGTGTTCCAACCTTCTTCATGAGGAAGTCGTTCATGGTGCGGTAGTCGTGGGCAGAGGTGAGGATGTACAGGTCGTCGTTCTGCCACTGGGCAGGCTCCAGAGCGATACTGCTGATCTTCACACTGCGCCTCCTCCTCATCTTGGGCGACGGCTCCTTGTTCTCCTTACTCTCCCGGCAGCCCCGCGGAGGAGAGCCGAGGTCGGGACTGTGCTGGGGGGACGTCCCATCTGAAAGGAGGGAGAGAATGCTATGACCACAGGGACAGGTCCGTCTGTCAAGGCATCTCAAAAACCCACAGAGGGATTCTCATGAGAGCTTGTGAGCAGGTGTGCCTTGTGTACATAACATTTCACACATTTTGATGGTGAAATCCTGTTTACTTTTTGAGATATTTAACTTATTTTCAACCAAACAATCCTCATAGAAATGAATGGTAGAATGTTGGCTGACGGTGACGCGGTTCAGTTCATAACATCAGTTTAAACCGGTGTAACCACCTGGATAGCTTTCATCCATCCATCATCCAAACCGCTTATCCTGCTCTCAGGGTCGCGGGATGCTGAAGCCTATCCCAGCAGTCACTGGGCGTCAGGCGGGGAGACACCCTGAACAGGCCGCCAGAACATCACGGGGCCAACACACACACACATTCACACCTAGGGACAATGCAGTACGGCCGATTCACCTGACCTACATGTCTTTGGACTGTGGGAGGAAACCAGAGCACCCGGAGGAAACCCACGCAGACACGGGGAGAACATGCAAACTCCGCACAGAGGACGACCCAGGACGACCCCCAAGGTTGGACTACCCCAGGGCTCGAACCCAGCACCTTCTTGCTGTGAGGCGACTGCGCTACCCACTGCACCACTGGGCCACCTTGATAGCATTTTAAGCTAAAGCACAGTTTCTCCAGGAAATGGACTCTAGTAATTATAACCACAACGTTATCTGAGTCTGGTCTGGTCGTAATCCAGAGAAGCAGCAAACACAGCAGTTGTTTTGTGCATTTGTGTCGCTCCACATCTGCAGTTCAGATAGCTTGGACAGCAATTTAACTTGAGAGGACAGTGGGAAGTGAGGTCAGATATGTTCGTGTTTGGGTCCTTTACCGTCTGCGTCTCCAGCCTCACTCCTGACCGACTGTTTGTCTCTCCACAGCTTTTTGTCACTGTGCTTGGTCTTGCTCCAGAAACGCATCTTCCCTCTCATCCTACTGTGTAACACACACAGACACACACACACACAGACACAGACACACACACACACACACACACACACACATGAGCAATGCATAAAATCATTTATCTCTAATCTTATTAACCCTGTTTCCACTGTAGTAAATATGTGAACTGTTGGTATTTTCCACCAAGCTCCCAGGATGTCTGTCTTTGTATTGAGACATAGATGAAGGTGGTGGTCACCTCCCATCCTGGCTTGAGGTCTTTCTGAGGGCCTCCACTTTTCCCAGGTCTCCTGAAGACATGGTCTTATGGATCTTCTTCTGCTCTTTGTGCGAGGGCTGGAGATGGAGAACATGGTGGGACACTGGTAAGAATACATTTTGTTAACCAAACTGCGCCTGAACTAAATGGGATTTAGCATTCCCATGAGGAAGGATGACCATGTGTAGCTGCTGTATGAACGCAGCCCACGTGGCTCCAGAGGTAAAGAACCAAACCCTCTTCAAACCACAGGAACCCAGGCTTGAAGAGGGTTTGGTTCTTTGATATAAGTGAGGTCCCAATATCACTAATACCTCCAGTATGAAGAGTTCATAGACACTTCAGGACTACGTTCATTAAGTACACAATGTGCTCACTAGAAGATTAGTGATGATTACACTTTAACCACTGGATATGTGTAGTGATATGTTTGTACATATTTTCTTATATTAGAAAAGTGTTCTGAGGAAAAACATGTGCATAGTAAATCTGAACCTGGGCTCACCAATCTGCGTACAAATAACATGATATTACACTTTCATATTGCGTGCTATGCGTACACCAAAATCCAATTTTGCGTGCAGATGATACGCCAATCCTTTCCATGAACTTCTGACCCTGACCCTGACCCTAACCCTGACTCTAACCCTGACCCTGACCCTAACCCTGGTTGTGGATGCCCGCGCTTCTGGTGAACTGGGCGAACTGAGCCTCGCTGGTGACATCATGACTGTTCAAGGTGATGGTGGTATTTGGACGCATCAGCTCTCCACAGAAGTTTATGGAAAGGACTGGCTTATCATCTCCACGCAACACTGGATTTTGGCATATGCATTGCACGCAGTGTGTAATGTGTTATTTGTATGCAGATTGGCGAGACCGGGTTGTCAATGGAGATATGTGCATCTACATAGAACTTGATGTGTTAGTATGGGTGCCCACAAAATATGAGACACCAAGAGTGGATAGAAAAATATTAAGTTAATTTAAGTAAATCAGCTACGTTATACAGACACAAAAACTTCAGTCACCTCTGAAAATCCAAAGTGTTTAATGTTCTGAGCAGAATAACTGAAACATGAAAAACTGCTACACTGACAACAACACTGCTGAACAGCAACAACTGACATCAGCACGGCCGAACAGCAACAGCCCCAAATAAAGAGAGAGAACGTGCTCAGATTGTTAAGAATAAAGATGTTAATAGTGAGAAGGTGAGACGGAGGTCATGCTCATGAGTTCCTGTCTGGAAATAGGTGAGAAATCATTAGTGACAGATTGTTACTGGACAAGTTAGTTTTCCCAGCATGCAAGTGGACCAGGCATCCTTGTGTTTTGCTGTTAGGACGGAAGACCTGTTCGAGGTCTGTGCTGTGAGTGAATAAAAACTTTCATACAAAACCAGACAGATGTACAGGCGGTCAGTCCGTCATTGGAATATCGGCAGCCATGAAGCTTTAGGATTTAATGTGCATCTTGGAAAATTTCCCACTGGGATTTTAATCTGCTGGTCTTTATACTCAGGCACACAGGTTCTTCAGAGTTCTTCACACGTCTGTTCTTCAGACAGACTAGAGAAGGTTGTACTGACACCAATGAGCGCCAACAGCCATGAAGCTAAAAGCCGCTGCTCCACCCCCTCTGCTGATCCGGGGAGGGCTGCAGACTACCACATGCCTCCTCCGATACATGTGGAGTCACCAGCCGCTTCTTTTCACCTGACAGTGAGGAGTTTCACCAGGGGGACATAGCGCATGGGAGGATCACGCTATTCCCCTCAGTTCCCCCTTCCCCCTGAACAGGTGCCCTGACTGACCAGAGGAGGTGCTAGTGCAGTGACCAGGACACATAACCACATCCAGCTTCCCACCCACAGACACAGCCAATTGTGTCTGTAGGGACACCCAACCAAGCCGGAGGTAACACAGGGATTTGAACTGGCGATCCCCATGTTGGTAGGCAAACAATCGAGGATGTTAAAAATGTTATCCCCAGCATTGGCCTTTTTCAGTCAACTTAAGAGCCAGTTCAGAAACTGACAACATGAGAATATCTGGTAAAAAATTAAACTGACCTCCCTTGCAGAAAACAGAGTGGTGTGAGAGTCAGGACTAAGGAACGAGTCGGGTGGCAGCTAAGTGAGAACGGGCGGTTCAGTTTGGTAAAGGCTTAAGCAACGAGCGAGCATATTAGCTGAGAAACGTTCGCCGAGTCAAACAGCAAGTCACTACTCAAATGTTCTGACGGCATTGGCGCTAGCAGTGTTAAAAGCCCCGCCCTCAGCCTCTTGGCTCCGCCCGTCCCCACAGGGCAGGGGGAATCTTGACTGGATGCGAAGAAGGTCGGTCGGCGGGCGGGAGGACGAGGGACCATCGGAGGTTCAGGTGATTTACCATCTCAGAGTCACTGTGACAGTCAGCCTCAGGGTGGGCATACAGGGGGGTCAGGGGGGGGGTCAGCGTGTGGGAGAGGACAGGGGTGTAGTATTCATCGTCGTCGTCCGACTGGGTCGCCCCCTCAGAATTACAGCGGGTGAGGAAGTCGGAGCGAGTCCGGGACATACGAGCTTTCTTTTTTGGACCAGGGCGCCCAACCTGTTTCCAGGCAACCAAAAGAACATCAGGTCAGCTGGTACTGTGTGTGTGTGTGTGTGTGTAATCTGTGTGTGTGTGTTTGTTTGTTAGGATAGGCTTTTGCTCTTATGACTGTGGTGTCAGAAGAGCAAAGGGGTGTGCGTAGGTGTTATTGCGTGTATGTGTTTGTGTGTGGAATCTGTATATGAGTGTGTGTGTGTGTGTGTGTGTGTGTGTGTGAGTGGGGTATGTGTATATAAACGTGTATCTGAGCATGTATGTGGAATGTGTGCGTGTACGTGTATATGAATATGTGTGTGTACAAGTATGGCCATCAGCGATTATAAACAGTGTGTGTTAGCAGTAGCTAAACACATCAGAAACACATTTATTAGACTGGATTAGAGGTCAAATTGTATTTTAACCCCCCCCCCCACTTTTTCTCCCCAACTGTACTTGGCCAATCACCCCACTCTTCCGAGCCGCCCCGGTCTCTGCTCCACCCCCTCTGCCAATCCGGGGAGGGCTGCAGACTACCACATGCCTCCTCTGATACATGTGGAGTCGCCAGCTGCTTCTTTTCACCTGACAGTGAGGAGTTTCACCAGGGGGACGTAGCACGTGGGAGGACCACACCATTCCCCCCAGTTCCCCTTACCCCCCAATGGACCAGAGGAGGTGCCAGTGCAGCGACCAGGACACATACCCACATCTGGCTTCCCACCCGCAGACACAGCCAATTGTGTCTGCAGGGACGCAACACGGGGATTTGAACCGGCGAGCCCCGTGTTGGTAGGCAACAGAATAGACCGCTACGCAACCCGGACGGCCCCTGCGATTCAAATTTTGAAAGAAAATTACTTTAAACCACTCTTTCAGTTCCAGCCTCACCATTAATGGCAACAAGAACAACCCAAACACCAAATCCATTTTACACTTTTCTGACAGGTGAACATGATATGTGTGTTTTTGTGTTTGTTTGTGCGTGTCCGTTTCACCTCTTTGTTTCTGGATCCACCGGTGCCTTTAAAGGCAGTAGCTTCATCTCTGTGAAGGGCCAAAGATCTTTCCTGGTTCACCAAATCTTTATCAGACCTGCGTGACAGAGAGGATTCACACAAGTTCAAACATCTACAGAACTACACAACAATGGAATTGATGTTTAAATTCTATTTTAAACGGCCCTACTTTAAACTTCATGGGCCATAAATGAAATCCATCAAATGAAGTTGCCAAACAAACACTGCATGACCAAGCTGGTCTCAGAAGTCAACCATGACTCACACTTCCTGAGGAGCATTGGTTGACTTACTTAGAGAACGGCAGCTTGCGTCTGGGTGGGGAGAAGATGGTGTTGGAGGGTTTTTCCATCATGTTGACGATAACAGTTTGTGCTGAGCTCTTCTTCTGGGCCTTCGGTGGCTTGGTCTCCAGGATGGCGCCACGGGCCTCCTGCTCCGGCCTTCCCTCCTTCGTCTCCTGTTGGCTAGGTAGACAAAGGGGAACAGGCGCTTTAGGCTCCAAGACGATCTCGATGTCCATCTCCGAGGAGCAGATCCCTGGGAGTTCTGCTGTGGCTCCATGGGTGCTGGAAGAGGAAACATTGGAGGACCCTGACACTTCTCTTTTTCCCTGGATAGCACCCACTGAAGGACGCCATCCCTCTGGTCCCACTTCCAAACCTGCAATGGAACCAAGTTGGGACCGGGATGAAGTCCTCTCCAGGACGTGGGCTGCCTGCAGCTCCTCCTCCACGGGACTCTCCTTCTGCATACTGATGACCACAACAACCGGCCTCCGAGAAGAAGACTCTCTCCTCTCTGTTTGTGGTTTACTGGGGTTTTGAAATTTAGGTTCCTGAACTGGGCTTTGGTCTGAAGCGATATAAAACATCGCTCTAGGATTCTCCTGCCCAATTTGTGACTCAATCATGGGCTTTTCATTGGAGTTTGAATCTTGAAGCCCCTGTTGCAGTAGCTGAATCTCAGTCTGGGAGGTTTCCAGGTTTGAAGGTTCTCGGGAACTTGAGTATTCAGAACCCCCAGTCTCCATATCTTCCACACTGAGCAGTTCAGAGCTTCCCAAGGCTGAGGATCTATGGTGATCCTCCAGCCCACAGGTGGCACTGTCTGTGACAGGCTCTTCTGGTAGCCCACCTCCAACACTGGTTGTTCGGACCTTCAGAAGCTCCAGGCTGAACTGGGCTTGTTCCAGTTCCCTCATTCGCCGGCTCTCTCGTTTGGACCTGGTTCTGTGGCTTGTCTCATCCACGCTCCTGCTCCGCTCCTCCTCCTCCTCCTTTTCTACCTCATCCATGTCGATAAGCTCTGGCTTGCAATACTCAGCAGGTTCCACCAAGAAATCTTTCACTTCACTTTTCTGTGTTGAAAGGGTAGCATCCTCCACCGTCCTGTCTGCCGTCTCCTCTTTGGCTAGTGGACTCATTTGGACAGTTAGTAGCAGTCTTAGATGCTGCTCCTTAAGTTCTTTGAACCTGGAGATAAAACCAACAATATCAAAAAACACCAAGAAACCTCCTAAAACCTCTAAAATACAGGTGTCTTCTAAGTGAAGGAGACAGAAAGAAAGCAAATCAAGGTGCAAACAACTAAAGACACACTTCATCCATAACCTGCATAAAAATATGAAATCACATTTTAAAATGATACAAACAAAGATTTTTGCACTTTTTTGTTGGGAAAACAATCCAAAGTATACAGCTAGAAGAAAGTTGTGTATTCACTTGAGGCGTGTAAGGTATCCCCTGGCTGAGGCCTGCAGGAACGTCACCGCTTGGCGGAACCTGCAGTAATGCCTCCTCTCCCTGAACCTCCTCCATGCCGCCTGAATTACGATGGCCGCCAGAGTCCTGTGGTGGAGACAGTTTCTCCAGGACCTCTGGATGACCAGGGCAGAGTCTTGGCACTGCAGGAACTTCCTCCGCGCCCTGTAACATCTCCACGCCGCCTGTAAGCACACTGCTGCCCCCTCCTGGATAGCAGGGTCAACGGCAGCCTCTGACTGCCTGAGCAGGCAGCCTCGCCACCATTGCTGAAGACATAGGAAGGGAAGAAGGGAAGAGAACTGAACGGTAAGGAAGAGGAAAATGGAAATGCTTCACAATCAAAAAAACTGGAAGACCATTTTCTCTCAGACAAGTGGATAAGGTGGTTCTTCTTGTTGATGACAGGAAGTCTTTGTTTTTTGTCTCTTCTCCGTTTAAAACAAACTGTCCTTCTGTCTGGGGAAGTTTTGGACAACACACACATCCATGCATAACAGTGGACTGTGAAGTTAAAATAATGTATTTCTCTTTTAAAAGCTTTATTTATCTGATGACTTTGGGCTGCGAACAGACATAATTTCAAAAGAAAGATGAATGAAATATAAGATGAGAATAATATCACAACATACATAATAATTAGATAAGTTAAATTTGAAGAATAAATGGATCCTGAATTTCATCAATACAATGAACTTTTATAATTATCTTTATTCATCCAACACACACCAATTCAGCATCTAACAAGCTCAGCTAGACAGACCAAGGCAACCTCATATCATTTTCAGCTCGAACACGAACCTTTCCTTCAAACCCTTTTCTTCTTGACTGTCAGAAACAGAAATGGAGCCAGCAAATCTACTGAAGAAAGTTGATATATATATATCCATCCATTATCTGAACCGCTTATCCTGCTCTCAGGGCCGCGGGGATGCTGGAGCCTATTCCAGCAGTCATTGGACGGCAGGCGGGGAGACACCATGGACAGGCCGCCAGGCCATATATATAAATATAAATAAAACTCTCTGACTTCACCGAAAATTAAGACCAAGCTGTATTTATGCAATGTGCCCACTTTCCTCCAAGAGTTTGTTTCTTTAAGAAAATGGAAGACTTCAAACGCCCCAAATCTGGAGAATTAATCCTATTTTTTAGACAGTTGACAGTTTGTGTAATCATTCTTTTTTCTCTCTCCTCTTCCTCTTCCTGCTGTTATCTGCTCATCATCAGTCACAGTACTGGTTTGTTTTCCTTTGGGCCGATAGAGATTTGGACGTCTTATCAAAGAGGCTTTTCCAGGAAAATCATGCCTCGGTCTGGTGTCTTCCAAATGCAACTGTTTTCCCCTCTGCATTCTTCTCTGATATTTTATGGTCGGATGTTTCATTCAAAACATCATCAGTCAAAATCTCTTTTTTTGCCTTCATACAGGACTGGAACAGCCCAACTGTGTTCTGGGTTTTGGATCAGTCATATACATATATACTTATACATACATATATACACGTATATACACACACACACACACACACACACACATACACACACACACACACATATATATATACATATATATGAGGTAGGTGGACATGACAGAATTATGCATGTATATGGGTGTCCGGGTAGCGTAGCGGTCTATTCCATTGCCTACCAACACGGGGATCGCCAATTCGAATCCCCGTGTTACCTCCGGCTTGGTCGGGCATCCCTACAGACACAATTGGCCGTGTCTGCAGGTGGGAAGCCAGATGGGAGTATGTGTTCTGGTTGCTGCACTAGCGCCTCCTAACTTCTTGCCTGTCAGTGTGTGGATATGCAGCCTCCTAGGCGAACCCTCGCATGTATGCAACAACCGCTCATCCGAACAACTTCACACTCGATGCTGTTCTTGCTGGGGTCCTCAGCAACACACCTACCGAGTGTGAAGTCGATCAGACTGTCCAGCCTCACCCTGCTGTGTGCTGAGTGGGACATGAACACTGACAAGCACAAAGTGGTTGCCAGGTTTTCCACCATGAAGGAGAGGAGGATGAAGTTTTAAAAAGGGACCGTGATATGTATAAATTTCACTAAACTGTTTGGATTATTTAGTTCTATGTAGGATGGTGCAATACACACATGGACCACTTAACTACGGCAGGCTGAGCAGGGACAACTACTGGTGAGTGAAATATCCATATTTATTCTTCTAACTTAAATGTTGGTTATGAAGAAATCAGTCTCTGTGCTTACTGCATTTCGGCACAAGTCTGTGTCACTACCTGTGGTGCTGTAGACATGTCTGTGTCACATGACTGTGGTGTTGTAGACTGTCTACTGTGTATGTGAATAGGCCTTGTGAAGTTGTAGTCCACCGTGTCTATTTTATGTTTATGTTATTCCCATGGAAGGAAGACATGGTACTGAGACAGTGCATCTGGCTCATCGGCAGCAGTGCTGAAGCATTACTCGCTGCATGTAGCATGCTGCCTACCATAGCGTGCCACCTGCCGTAGCGTGCCGCCTGCCGCCTGCCGTAGCGTGCCGCCTACCATAGCGTTCTGCCTACCGTTGCGTGCTGCCTACCGTTGCGTGCCGCCTACCGTAGCGTGCCGCCTGCCGTAGCGTGCCGCTTACCGTAGCGTGTCGCCTACCATAGCGTTCTGCCTACCGTTGCGTGCCGCTTACCGTAGCGTGCCGCCTACCGTAGCATGCTGTCTACCGTAGCGTGCTGCCTACTGTAACGTGCTGCCTACCGCCCTCGGTGCTGAAACACTTGAACGTGACTGGCAACCCTGAACAGGTGTCCTGACCGACCAGAGGAGGTGGTAGTGCGGCGACCAGCACACATACCCACATCCGGCTTCCCACCCGCAGAAACGGCCAATTGTGTCTGTAGGGACGCCCGACCAAGCCGGAGGTAACACAGGGATTCGAACCGCAGATCCCCGTGTTGGTAGCCAACGTGACAGGCCACCACGCTACCTGGACGCCCACTGGATATTTTCTTAAACATAGGCTCGCTTGGCTTGATAAGTGACAATTGGTGTTTATGGCTAGATAGTTAATTTACAGTTGTGAACTTTAAAATGACTATCAGAAGGGCCCCTCGAGAATGCTTCACCCCCTCTGTGCTGAGGGCCTAGCTCCGCCCCTTCCTTCCCTACCCAATTTCCCCTCGGGGATGAATACAGTATTCTGATTCTGATTCCTCCAGGCTACCGCCTGGCGGAGATAAAAACCTGGTTGAAGCTGGGTTTTACTTACTGATGTAGTACTATCTTATGGATGTAGCACTATGTGTTGGTAAAGCTCTTTTACCAGCTTGTTCTGTCATATCTGCTGGTTGGACACAACACCTTCACTTCTTCGTACTCAACACTACCTGCCCTCTTCTTCCTCATCTGGCTGCTATGATGATGACGGAAAACACTATACACCCTGTCATTTTTCCTGGCAAAGTCCTACCAGACACCACCATCCTTATCACACACCCCTACAGTCTGCAGGATGTGGAGATTTGTGGACTATCATCTTGATTATTTGTACATAGAAAGTACCAAAAATGATGTTTGCCCGCATGTAAATCTTTAGGATTATTGCTTTAGGCACCTTAGCCAGCAGGCACATTAATGGTAGTTACTATAGAAGGAGAGAATTTTCCCAGCAGGTTTGGGGCGTTTGAACTCATAACCTCATTAATCCCAACCTCCTCCAATAAACTGTCCTCCTCCCGTTCACCAGCACCACATCTTACCTGGATGATGCAGGTGGTCCGTCTCAGGGTGACGAAATGCTTCCTCTCCAGAACCGCCCTGAAACGACGCTGCAGCGTGACGATTCTCTGCAACACTTCCTGGTGGAGGAGGGTCTGAAGACGCTGACGCTCTGCCTCCCGCAGGAACACCTGGGTGAGACGGGGAAGTTTAGACACACCTGCAATTACTGACAAGACAGACTGTCATGCTGTCTACAAGCCAAAAATGTCATGGAGAGGGACAGCTGGAGGAAGATTTGATTGTAAACATGCAGAGAGTCATGCTGGTGACACACTCTCAGTCCTGTTTGGCCTCTTAATAAAAGCTGCTGGTGTTATGAACCATTTGAAGCAGTTTCTACAGCTTATACCATGGTGTTTCCCACTTGATAGCCGGCAGGAGTCAAGTGGATCTGTCGGAAGAACTCCCTGACGCCAGACTTGGTAGGCTTGGTGCCACGTGGCAGCAGGACACGAAACTGCTGTATGAAGTCCTGAAACAAAATGGACGTCCTGTCAGTAATCCCTGACTCTCTCTGAGAACATTACGGTTGAAACTATCATCCATGTGCATACCAAATATGGCTTTTAGGACTTCACTCTTGATCGTAATCCAGTTTAAATAATTTTACAATACTGGCATATGGGTAATATGGCCCTATTTCATTGAAAGCAAACCAACTGCTTCAGTTGAAAACTTTTAGCAAAGATGCTTCTTGGTACATGAAGCCAAAAGTGCAATGAAATACTTTTCCTAAAATCGTAAGAGCTAATAACCCATCCATTCATCCATTATCCAAACCGCTTACCCTGCTCTCAGGGTGGCGGGGATGCTGGAACCTATCCCAGCAGTCATTGGGCGGCAGGCGGGGAGACACCCTGGACAGGCCGCCAGGCCATCACAGGGTCAACACACACCCATTCATACCTAGGGACAATTTAGTACGTCCGATTCACCTGACCTACATGTCTTTGGACTGTGGGAAGAAACTGGAGCACCCGCAGGAAACCCACGCAGACATGGGGAGAACATGCAAAGGACAACCCGGGACGACCCACCAAGGTTGGACTACCCCGGGGCTCGAACCCAGGACCTTCTTGCTGTGAGGCGACGGTGCTAACCACTGCGCCACCGAGCTAATAATCACATATGATAAATAATCAGTATCGCCCCAATCTGCTGATTAGATATGATAATGACGTGATAATTCAGTGTTGCCGATGAAAACGTTTCCCAAATCAGTTCTCTTATAATCACATGCACTGAAGTGAAAAAACACAAGCACACAAAAACATAAAAAAATCCCACTAGTATCCTCCTGCTATCACACCCAAAACACATTTTAGATATTCCGCAAATCTAACCTACACCTCTTTTTAACATCCTTGTCATGTGTTTAGTAGCACATCTGACGGACTTCAATTTACAAACTGAGACTCTGTAAAGGTACCATGGCATCGAGAAAGACTGAGAGCATGAGCAGTACATTTGTTCGGTGCAGATGGCCTGTGGGAGTCTGCTGTGCACAGGTAGTGGGAGAAACTCACCTGGAAGGTGTATTTGATGCTGTACCCTGATTGGCGGATGCGAACAGTCTCCAGCATGCCTGTGTACCTGAGCTGTCTGAGCACCAGGCCGTCATTGAAACGCAGAGGGAGCTGAGAGAGACATAGACAAAGAGAGCGAGAGAGAGACATATAGACAAAGAGAGAGAGACAGCAAGAGAAAGCAAGAGACACAAAGAGAGAGAGAGAGAGAGCGCGAGCGAGAACAGCAAACAGAGAAAGAGAGGAGCAAAGAGAGGGAGCAATGTAGAAAGATAAAACAAGAAGGAAAGGAGAGAAAGCCAGAGAGAGGTGAGGAAAATGAAATGGCTGGAACAGATGAACACACGGTTGGTTGGGACAGAATCAGCGCTTTGTGACCGGGTCGCCTCACAGCCCGGCAGCACTCACCTTCTCAGCATTGGAGCGAATACACTTGACAAAGTACGGCTCAGACTGACCCAACGTCTCCATCAGCTTATTGAGGGACGCCTGCATGCAAAACACAAACACAACATGACCTCATGACCTCACTTCCTTTCCTTTCATCACAAGAAAAAAACAGTTTCCACACAGAAATCTGTGTATTCACGTGTATTGAGTATTTTAGATAATGCTAGAGAAATACTAGATACTGTTGATGGCTTTATATATATATACACACAAAAAACTTCATTAAATAAAAGCCTCAACGGTAGGGAAAGTGCTCAACAAACAAGGAGCAAAATAATCCTGTGATTCAAGTACAATAAACAGTACAAGCCTGTTTCATGCCATAAGCAATCACCAGCTGTCATTAGAGCCATGCGGATCACGTACACATCACGTGCACAGCGTTCAGTGGGGAAGAGGGAGGTGCTTACATTCAAATACATGTGATCGCTAAGCGTCCAGTGTGTGTGTGTGTGTGTGTGTGTGTGGGGGGGGGGTTGCATACAGAGTTAATGGCATTATAAATAGATAATGCTAACAGACAAATGCCATTAACTCTGTATGCAATCCCCCCCCTACTGGACGGTTAGCAATCACATGTATTTGAACATAGGCACCGCCCCCTTCCTCACTGGACGCTGTGCACGTGATGTGCATGGTGAGAAGTTACGTTCCTTGCCATCAAAAGGATGAAAAACTTCTTCCTTGCTTGTGAACACATTCACAATGTCTGAAACTGTAGCCTACTGGCTGCATAGCCCACAATATGGACCTTACTCCACTTGTTAGTTTACAGATTTGAACTGTAAGATTTACTCACTCTTTAGTGCCTTCTAAAATCCTTACAATGCAACTAAAAATGCAGTGTCTAACACACGTGCACTGCTTCATGGAAAAACTACTATGCTTCGCCTCTTGTTTGCGCTGCTCGAGCTTCTTTTCACTGTCAAATACCACGTGAGGGGACGGGAAAGAGCCACAAAACAAGGATTCAGTGGTGTCTGAAATCTCCATTTATCACTTGCTGCAGAGTAGCCTAATGAGTGCTTCATAAGTAGGGAAGAGTCAAGGCTCAGCATTTTTGGGTTTTACCGATTTTCACTGAAAAATTCCCAGATTTGTAAACTGATTTTCACCCGGATTTTATGTTTCCACGGATCCTAAAGTTGTTCCTGTTCGTGTGAGGTTATGTAACAGTGTCCTCTTGTGGCGAAATTCAGCATGCTGGATGGCTTTGAAAAATAAAAACCGAAAACGCTGAGCCTTGGGAATAGTGAATGTGTGATCAAGGGAACGGTTCCGGACACACTTCCAGTCATGTCGTTGTAATGCTCCAGCTGCGGCAGCAGGGGGCACTGACCTGGAACTGGGCGCTGATGCTGGGAGGTTTCTTCTTCTTGTGCAGGTGGAGCAGTGACTTTGTGATGCGGTCATGGAGCGTCAGACTGCTCAGGTACCGCAGAGACTTCACGTCCAGCAGGTTCTGCATTCACAGGCAGGACAGAACAACAAACAGCATGTTGGTCCAGCTAGAAACTGTCTCATCAAGGTGTTTTCTGTGTCTCTGTTTCATTGAGACAGAGGACTGAGGCAAGAAAACTAGAAACTGTCTCAATGTGTCTCATCAAGGTGTGTTCTGTGTCTCTGTTTCATTGAGACAGAGGACTGAGACAAGAAAATGAAAACAGAAGACATGAACACAGAATAAAACTGGACGTGAATAGAGGGTTTTCTCCGTCCGTCAAAGCTTTTCTATTCCAGTAACTAGGTCACATGTCAGATAATCCACTTTTCCTTCAGAAAGACATGAATAAATGAACGAATAGGACCACAGGGAATGCAGTGTGTTTGTGGACTCTTACCTTGGGAAGGGAGGGTTTGATTTTGGAGTTTTTGTTCCTCCTGCAGGGAGAGAGGTTTATACAGTTGAAGAATAAACAGGAAGAGGACGGACGTGTTTGTGAACTGGAAAGTACAAAATAAACCATGTCCCCAGTGTTGCATGTGGATGTGTACCTTCAAGTACAATAAATCTGTCATCACAAACACAACAAGTTGACATTTTCTCTCTTTTTTTTTACCCCACCCTCCCGAGCTGTCCCGGTTGCTGCTCCACCCCCTCTGCCGATCAGGGGAGGGCTGCAGACTACCACATGCCTCCCCCCATACATGTGGAGTCACCAGCCACTTCTTTTCACCTGACAGTGAGGAGTTTCACCAGGGGGACGTAGCGGATCACGCTATTCCCCCTCCCCCCTGAACAGGCACCCCAGCGCCCAGAGGAGGCGCTAGTGCAGCGACCAGGACACATATCCACATCCGATTTCCCACCCGCAGACACGGCCAATTGTGTCTATAGGGACGCCTGACCAAGCCGGAGGTAACACGGGGATTCGAACTGGCGATCCCCGTGTTGGTAGGCAACGGAATAGACCGCTACACCACCCGGATGCCCAAAGTTGACATTTTCAACCTGAAATGAATGAGACTGTCTTTGTCACAATGTTACAATTTCATTTAGCAGATGGTCTTATCCAAAGTGATGTACATCTGAGGTTGTGTGGTTGAATATGCATCTATTGAAGTGTGTGTGTATGTGTGTGTGTGTGTGTGTATATCTGTCTGTCTACCAGTCTGTCTGTCTGACTCACAGTAGGATGCCCTGTGCTCTCTCCAGTAGTTTGCTGTTGGTGGAGTTCAGGAAAATGCCATCTTCTTCCAGAGCAGGGGACCCGGAGGAGGAGAGCCGGCTGGACCGGCCATTACACCCGACACCGTATCCGTCCCTATGAGACAGAGACAGAGGATAACAGAGGTACATACAGGTGGACGGTATCATATTAGTTTCATCCGTTTTGTAAAGATCTCTCCATTTTGTTAAAGGAATAGTTTGGGGGGCGTCTGGGTAGCATAGCAGTCTATTCCATTGCCTGCTAACATGGGGCTCGCCGGTTCGAATCCCCGTGTTACCTCCGGCTTGGTTGTGCGTCCCTACAGACACAATTGGCCATGTCTGCGGGTGGGAAGCCGGATGTAGGTGTATGTCCTGGTCGCTGCACTAGCGCCTTCTCTGGTTGGTCGGGGAGCCTGTTTGGGGGGGGGGGTAGAACTCGGGGGGGTAGCGTGATCCTCCCACGTGCTATGTTCCCCTGGCGAAACTCCTCACTGTCAGGTGAAAAGAAGTGGCTGGCGACTCCACGTGTATCAGAGGAGACATGTGGTAGTCTGCAGCCCTCCCCGGATCGACACAGGGGCTGGAGCAACAACCAGGACGCTCAGAAAAGTGGGGTAATTGGCCAAGTACAATTGGGGAGAAAAAAGGGGAACCCCCCCTCTCCCAAAAAAAGGAATAGTTTCGTCTATCTCAATTTATCCTCAGTGTTCATGTTAGTCTATAGGTAGGTTTCATTTTCAGTCATCCATCTTTCTCTTTATCCTGGACACAGCTCCAGCTTGTCATCTATCCTTCAGTGTACTTAATGGAGGACAAATCCACAACCCCCCCTCCGTGTAAAATACATACAGTGGTCATTTTAAACATTTACAGGTGTTTTTACAGTGACTGTGTTACTCCCTATAACGTAGCCTACAACAGATTACCACCAGGAGGCGTCACCATGACACAGCAGAGCAAACACCAAGAGCAATAAAAAGCAATGTACATGTATAAATGGATGGATGAGTGAAAATGAAAACTACCTACGGTCAACATGAGAGGTGAGTACAACACAGATTTAATAAATCACAACTATTCCACTAAAGTGTAATATTACCTTATGTGCAAGGCTCAACGTTTTCGGTTTTTATTTTTCAAAGCCATCCAGCATGCCGAATTTCGCCACAAGAGGACACTGTTACATAACCTCACACGAACAGGAACAACTTTCGGATCCGTGGAAACATAAAATCCGCGTGAAAATCAGTTTAAAAATCTGGGTATTTTTCGGTGAAAATCAGTAAAAACTGGAAACGCTGAGCCTTGGTGATATTGTTATCTACTTGGAGGCCGTTCCAGTCCTGACGTTTTAATCATGACTCTGCCGTGTAGCGCCTCTCTGAGGGAACGAGTGAAGCTTTTAAAGTGTAGATAACAGGTTCCGTCGGTCCATCATGTGTTCGACCTCCAGCCGGTCGTCCTGGCTTCATGACGGTGTGTATATCAGAACCAGCTCCGTGAGTGCCAACTGTACCTCGACCTCTGTCTGTTCTCTGTCTGTGTATTTGTACCTAATTCTATTTTTTCTATTTTCAAAATGTCATGTTCTCCTGATTTTGACCTCCAAATTCAAGTCAAATCCCTGCACACTTATGCAGCAATTTAAACAGATTCTGATTCATTATTATCGTTCATAATCACTAATCATCATCATAATCATCATGATTACTAGTAGTAGTACTGTAATATTAGTAATAGTGCTAGTATTAGTACTATGTGGTACCCACCAGGTGGCCTTTTCATTCAGGGCGTTGGTGCCTTGGAGGTCTGACAGAGGTGTGCGAGGATTCTTCCTGGTGATGCCTGGAGTGGAAGACAGCACAGACAGTTGTCTGTTGAACTTGGTCATGTGAAGGTGAGACAGCGTTTGATATTTCCATCATTAAATAATCTAGTCTCACTCTCCCGCCTCAGAACAGCCTGAAAATCCCTCCACCTTCAGAACACACTTCACAACTCTCCCTCCGGAGACGGAGAGACAGCATCTGTTGCTGTAGAGACAGCATCTGTTTTTATAGCATCTGTTGATGTATATGTGTTCTGTATTGTATACTGTTCTTGTCCTTTATGTGAACACACACACGCACGCACACACGCACACACGCACACACACACACACACACACACACACACACACACACACACACACACACAGAGACACACATGCAGAGACAGACAAATTTACACACATCCACTCACACAGGATCTTGTTGCCATGACGTAGCTGTGTAAGTTGTTTTATTGCATGTGTTGATGTATATATGTTCTGTATTCGTGCACTCGTATTGTGCTTTATGTGTAAATGCTTTGCAATACAAATGTATATTTGTCATGTTAATAAAAGCGCATTTGAATTTGACAGAGAGAGAGAGAGAGAGAGGGAGGGAGGAAGAGAGAGAGAGGGGGAGAGAGAGGTCTATGGTCTTTACATGAAGTGTTATGTACAGGACATTATGTTGTGTGTTTATTTTGTGATGTGTAGGTATGTGGATCTTTTAAGACATGTTTAGGTTGAAATAAATACATCTATATACCAGTAGTTATGTCTCTCATCATATTGGTTTGCCCTCTTAGGGACATAATGCTCAAAAAATATATTCGAATGGGTTCGAACCTGTGTGTTTTTTCATTAGGAATAATCGCACGTCATTTTTGGCCAGTTCTGACAGCCCTGGTCTCCGGTAAGAGTCCTGGCTGAGACTCCTAATGATGTACGAGCCAACACCCTCTCAGACGTATGTCGCTTTGGACGAAAGCGTCTGCTCATTGTAACTTGTAAAGATACATATTTTAACACAAAAGGTACCTGAAGTGTATTAACTCAGTGTCTTTATCCAGTGTATATCGTTATACTTTAACCCTAAAAAAATCATTCACAATGAATCCTTGCCTGAAAATCAACCCAAATCTGATTTAACACCTGAAACCTTTTTGTTTGCAAGCATTTTTTTTTTGTTATGCTGATGGTGTGGAGAATGAGGTTAGTCTGTAGTTAGTCTGTGGTTGTGTGGTTCTTGGGCAGCAGCAAAAGCTGTCAAATCAGGAATCTGAGGAGCAGCAGCTCCCATTTCATCCTCATCTCAATATATCTCCATCACAGACCACATCTCTATATACTACTACTTTTGGCTGCTCCCATTAGGGGGCACCACACTGGATCATCCATTTCCATCTCTTCCTGTCCTCTGCATCTTCCTCTGTCACACCAGCCACCTGCATGTCCTCCCTCACCACACCCATAAACCTCCTCTTTGGCCTTCCTCTTCTCCTCTTCCCTGGCAGCTCCATATTCAGCATCCTTCTCCCAATATACCCAGCACCTCTCCTCCACACATGTCCACACCATCTCAATCTTGTCTCTCTTGCTTTGTCGCCAAACCATCCAACCTGAGCTGTCCCTCTAATATACTCATTCCTAATCCTGTCCTTCTTCATCACTCCCAATGAAAATCTTATCATCTTCATCTCTGCCTCCTCCAGCTTCACCTCCTGTCTTTTCATCAGTACCACTGTCTCCAAACCATACAACATAGCTGGTCTCACAACCATCTTGTAAACCTTCCCTTTAACTCTTGCTGGTACTCTTCTGTCACAAATCACCATCTACACTGGCAAGAAATCTGAACAAATTCAAAAACAAAGTCCACCAGAAGAGGAGCACCCAGAATGCAGCCTGCCCAGCGTGCACACAGCACACACACAATACTTTAAAACAGCTTCCACTTCCTTCAGATGTGCAAAGACTGCCCATCCTACAACAGAATATTCTGCTGTTTATCCGGGTTAGCTCACTTTTGCAGTACTGTAGTATTTCACTCTTCCTCATGAACGTCTTCTTTCCCGTCAAACTGTGGGTTTTATTTTCATGTGTAACTCATTACAGCCATCGCCTTTCTCTGACAAAGCTGTGATGTGCACGTCTCTTTGTGCGTTTGCCTGCCTGCCTGTGTGAGGGGGCTGGCAGAGAGGATTGTGGGACTTGGAGTCTTACTGTATTTCTCGTCTTTACATCTCTGCAGGATCTCAAGGCTCCGCTGGTGAACAGGGTGGTGGAGGAAACTGAAACTATCAACCGTCTTCATGACGGCACAGGGAACTGCGGTGTCATTCCCTGACAGCGAGAGAGAGGATGGTAGAGAGGGAGGGAGACAGGATGAGAGAATGATAGAGAGGGAGAGAGAATGATAGAGAGGGAGAGAGAATAAGAGGGAGAGAGAATGAGAGGGAGAGAGGGAGAATGATAGAGAGAGAACGATAGAGAGGGAGACAGAGAGAATGATACAGAGACAGAGAGAATGATAGAGAGGGAGAGAGAATGAGAGAATGACAGAGAACGATAGAGAGAGAATGATAGAGGGAGAGAGAATGATAGAGCGAGACAGAGAATGATAGGGAGGGAGGGAGAGAATGAAAGACTTGATGTTTAATATTGAAAGTTATTTAAAAAACCACAATGTGAGAAAACTCAACATGCCTCAGATATCAGGAAGAAGGGAGGATGGAGAGAGAGAGAATATACAGAGTTTGAGTGTGTGTGTGTGTGTGTGTCACCTATTGTCTTGCTGCCGTGTTTGCGACCGGCCTCTCTGAAAGCCACCAGGGCTCTGAAGAAGGCCCGCAGCACGGCCCAGCGGAACGTGGCCACCGGGTCGATGCCCATCAGGCCGCAGATGAAGGCGTTCTCGCTGCTCTTCAGCAAGGCAACAATGTCCGGACGCATGTGGTCCGTGTTCTTCTCCCTGAAGTCCTGGAGGAACACACACACACACACACACAGGAACAGACACACACACACAGGTTGTTGTAGAACCTTCTCTGTTTTTGGTTGTCACAGTAAATAGAATTCATATCTGGACATGACCTGGTTTGTGTCATTTCTGTTAGATAAGGGAAAGGTTCTGTTTTAGACTCCAGGTTTCGACACGCCAGCCTTCATCTGTGCACGAACCTTCATCTGCTGTTAGACCTGCACCAGAGTCTTCTGGTCTGCACCACAGCACGATGAAGGAAAATCATCGTAAATATTCTGACCGATGAACTCCATGAATGAAAACGCCCATTTGAAAATATGACAAGACGTATTCAAGTCCTGGTCCAGAGCAGAGCTCGCTCACACACTCTCTCTCACACACTCTCTCTCACACACTCTCTCTCACACACACACACACACACACACACACACACACCTCTTCACACATCGCCGCTGTGAAAACCCTGCAGCATACTCTGTCAGTCTCCCTCCGCCCAGCTAGCCCGCCGGCTCCCCATGATAGGATCCAGCTGGCTTTCACAACCAGAACCGGCTTCAGACATGTTTCACAGCTTCGGACCCACTCGGTGTCTCACAACCGAACGGCGAGCACTGGGCTCGATCTCAGCTTGAGCCAGCATAACGGGGTGCTTATGGGGCCTCTTGTGGGCCTGTATTATATACATACAACGGACCCGCCGCACACACTCCTCGTCCAGCACATGTGCTTCTTATCAGGATGCCACAGGAAGGTGGAGAATTAGATTAAGGTTGAAAAACAACAAGCAGACTTACAGATTCCTAAACTCTTAGAGGACGCTGGAGACGGAAACGGTCCTCGACCTGAGGCTCCTTCCAGTCCGGTTAGAAAACCAGCGTCGTAGGAACTTTATCGTGCAGACTTAAAAACCGAGTTTAGAATGGCTCGAACCATCTTACATGGCTTTTCATTTTTAACACGAACGTCACGACAAGCAACATACTGGATGTGAGGCGGAAAGCACCAGGGTGTTGTCAGGAGAGGTTAGAATGATTTATAACACGGACAGAAATAGTTTGGAAAGAGCCAAAGCTGAAGTAGAATAAAGCTGCTCAGCCGTGTAGCGAGGAGAGGGACTGTACAGCTCAGGACTAACATGAAGTTCATCACCATGGCAGGTACAATGCACACCATATAAAATACATGTCGCCATGGGGCAGATACAGACTGAGATTCTCTGTTAGCTGGAAGGAGACTAATGAGAGAGACGTTAGCATTTAAAAATGTCACTGCACTCGGGTTTTGTACTTGTGTGTATGTGACAAATAAAACTCTTGAATCCTGAATCTAAAGGAGTACAATAGTCTTCTAGACAGTCAAAGTTTGGCAAGACAGAAACATTTGACTGATTTTCCTTTCTGAACTTATTATTCTCTTCATTAATCTTCCCTTCATGGTGAGCTAAGTTTAACTCAGCACCACATGTGAAATAAATCACCAAAGGTACTGGTGTGGGAAGATGGCGGCACAAACTTACGTTTGCGGCGGCCTCACCCAGCACCGTCCATGTAGCGTCTTTGTCCACGTATGCGTCTAAGTTTGCTTTGTCTTAGTCTGATGGCTGGGGGAGCTGGTGCTGGATCGGCTGGGAGAGCTTGGTCTGCTGTGCCCGGTGGGCCCAGGGACCACGGCCCTGCCTGGAGCTGCGCCTGAGGAGGTAACACCGAGGGCGGTCTGGCGGCGGCCTCGCCTAGCGTTGACTGTGTTTTTAGTGTCGTCATGTGGAGTGCGGGGAGGTGTGTCCAAGGTGTCTGGTTGGGAGAGCTGGCGCTGGATCGGCTGGAGGAGCCTGGTCTGCTGCGCCCGGTGGGTCCAGGGACCACGGCCCTGCCGGAGCTGTGCCCAAGGAGGAAACACTGAGGGTGGTCTGACAGGACATGGAAGCGGGGCAGGCTAAGCTAACTGCTAGCCCATTCAGACCGGCAGGTCCGACAGTCATCCTGGCTGGTGCTCGTCCTCTGGACAGTGGAATGATTGGACTGTGTTGTACTGAGTGGACTGTGTTGTTAACTGTTTGTGTTTTTTTTTTCCTTTGTTCTCTCTGTTTTTGGTGGTGTCGTTTTTGGGAAATTTGGGATGTGTGTTTTTGTCTTTTGTGTCGCACTGCTGTGGGCTGGGGGAAACGGAATTTTGTTTCTTTTGTGTACACAAGTACATGAAGAAATGACAATAAATTGTTCCTGATTCCTGATAATGGAGGCGCTGATGCCCGAAAAGCTGTGACCTGCTTGTCGGAGGATGTATGGTAATGTGACAGAGCAATACACACTGCTGCACACACACACACAGAACATGCTGAGATAAAACACAGCCGTACACGTCACACACTTGCCCACCACACACGCATGCAAACTCAAGGGGCTGAATGTGGTAGGTGCATGCTCACCTTGACCCCGTACTTGACCTTTCCGGCGTAGTGTCGGATGATGAAGGCAGGCTCCATGACGGCAGGGAACTCGATGTAGGTGTTGCCCTCATGCTGACGCTTGAACTTGTCCAGCAGGGTCTGGTTGGACGCCTGAGGGAAACTGGTAGAGACACAGCGTGGGGTTCAAATCCACAGCATGGTGAGAGCCGATGTTAAAGACTCTGTCTAAGATTCACAACCATCCAAAAACAAGTCGACAATCTGTAAGCAACAAGTCAAATATTAAATCTTCGATGCAGCCATTTTAAGTGTGTCCTAGAAAGTGCTTGCTGTTAATCTGGAGAATCTAAATGGAGTAGGTTTGACCAGTGGGATGAGTCCATCTGTGTGTTGGTAGGAAGGTCACTGATTACTCAAGCCACTGAACGACTTCATGGACAAATAATCTTGAACAGATTTTCACAAAAACTTATTGAAGGATGAGAGTGTTTTTCTCATTCCCAAATAACATCCATACGATCCAGAGATTTGAACCTGGAGTCCTCCCTCCAGAATCCCTCTGGGATGGGCTCACTTGAATATGGTTAATACTAGATCCAACAGGGTGTAGGCATGGAAGTAGCTGTGATTGGCTGTTGCGTTGGTCAATAGACAGCGTAGAACCTCGAAGCGCGTTGACTTGAAACAAACGAGGCGCACTGAAACATTTAGCTAGCTAGCTTACAACTGACCTTAACATTGCCAGATTGTACTGTAACGGTAGCTAACGTTAACGCTTGAAACATTTAGCTAGCTAGCTTACAACTGACCTTAACATTGTCAGATCATACTGTAACGATAGCTAACCTTAACGCTTGCTAACAATGTAAATTCAAAAGAGTTTAAACCCTAACCCTAACCAACACCCAATCACGTCTACTTCTGTGCCTACACCCCGTTGGATCTAGCATCAACCGTTGAATATTGACCATGGTCACACGGTGGCCAACTTGCTGTCACGTGACTCTCAGGGTGGGAAATCTGAAGTGAACCACTATGTCTTCCTGCTGTGTGTCAGGCTGTAGCTCATATAAGCATAAAGAATCAGAGATAATATTTCAGACCAACAAAAACCCAACAACAGGAATGGATTACTAAAATATGGAGAGACGTTGGGCCATATTTCATGGTAAAATAATCTTTGTTTAACTGTTTAGTGACTGTTAACAAGGCTGATTAAGAACACCTGGACGCTAACGTTCAATTCAATTCAATTCAATTTATTGTCATTAAAAATAATGTGCAGGAGGTACATGTGTAAAACGAAATGTGGGCTGCAGCTTCGCCAAACAGAGTAAGACAGACATAGACAAACAGTATAAGGTATGTATATACAGATGAAGACTAAAAGATAAAGATAAAGTAAAAAAAACAGTACAAGTATAAACTTATTTACAGACAGTCAGTCAGTGAGTAGCCAGGTTCAGGTGGGTAACAGCTTGGGGAAAGAAGCTGTTTTTGAGCCTGGTAGTGCGGGTTCCTGTAGCGACTCCCAGAGCGCATGGGGGAGAACAGTCCATGGTTGGGGTGGGTGGGATCTCTGCTGATGCTGAGACCCCTTCGAAGGCAGTGTTGGTGATACATAACTGTCTTTTATGGCTGGGAGCTGGGTACCTGTGATATGCTGGGCCGCCTTGACGACCTGCTGCAGAGCTTTCTGGTCTACTGAGGTGCAGTTGCCGTACCTCACTGAGATGCAGCTGGTCAGGATGCTCTTTATGGTGCAGTGGTAGAAGTTGGTGAGAATTTTGGGGGATAGACGGGCACTCCTCAGCCTCCTCAGGAAAGGCAGGCGTTGTTGGGCCTTTTTCACAAAGGCCTGGGTGTGTGATGTCCAGGAGAGGTCCTCGCTGATGTGGACTCCAAGGAATTTAAAGCTGGAGACACGTTCCAGTTCCACCCCATGGATGTGTATGGGGGAGTGGCTGCAGCTTCTAGACCTTCTGAAGTCCACAATCAGCTCCTTCGTCTTCTGCACGTTGAGAACAAGATTGTTGGTGGTGCACCATGATGTGACGTGCTGAATCTCGTCCCTGTAGGCCGTCTCGTCATTGCTGGTGATACGGCCTATGACTGTGGTGCCATCCGCATCCACATGTCCTACCAGCTTCATCATACAGCACAAAACACTGTTTAAGTGGTTGGAGCACACCTTTGTGTTGGCTGTAATATATATTAACATCATACAGACAGCGTACATTTTACAAAGACCAGAAATCTCTCAGGAATGTAAAGGTAAAAGATGGACAGCTACCTTAACATTATAATTTAAGCGTCTTAATCAGCCTCAGAAGCCAAATGGATGAACAATAATTATTTTACCTGGAAATATGGCCCAACATCTCTCCCGTTTACAGTAATCTGTTACTTTTGTAAGATTTTGTCAGTCTGAAAGATTTTTGTCTAATTCTTTACATTGAGTTAGCATACAGCAAAAAGACATAGGTCTCTCACCGCGAGTGTCACATGACTGCAAAATTGCCGCCATGTAAATATGGTCAATGAGTCAAGTGTACTTCAGGTCCTCATCGAGTTAACGGCTGTGTCAGTGCTTACATTACAACCATTTACCACCACTGACCTACAGCAGCTATGGGAGACATCTACACCATCAAACCATCACTACACAAACTGCTCCAACACCAACTGAGCGACATCCAGAGAGGAGGCGGGGAGGAGAGTCTGCAGCTCCATCAGCAACGTGGGGTTAGCTTATTTTACAAATGGAAAAAAAACAAATGAGCCCTCAACAAAATCAGTCCTCTAACCGACACCATCCAGAAAACTAATTTAACCTCTGAGAGGCCCTGAGGTCCTGCCAGCTTGACTAAATGTAAATGATTGGATCTCTAAGTGGTTCCCCGGAGTGGGAAATTCACCGAGGAACCCAAAGTCCCTCTCATTTTAAATTATCCCCATTTGACCTCTGCCCTGGAAGCATAATGCAGCCTCTCTACACACTAATACACATAGACAGGGGCATGCATAAGCACGCGCACGCACACACACACACACACACACACACACACACACACACACACACACAACCTTGCACTCATATACACACCACATTTGACTCCAACCAGCTGTTATTAGATCCAGATGAACATGTGAAGCTAAGCAGCCAACATCTCCAGCAGCACATATATGACAGCCTCTGGATCATAGAGCTATACATTACCTCTATGCTGTGAATAAATATATATGTGTGTGTGTGTGTGTTGGGTTTACAGTTGGGGGAGAGTGCCATGGATTTGATTTTTGGAAGATCTAGATACGAAGGCTGTGTGCTGACTTGAAGGTGAGCCTTTTAGAGCAGAGACAAAGATGACATGCTCTGGACATGGAGGCATAAATGAATTAGCAAGTCGAGTGCTTTTATGCTTTAGTTAGTTTTGGTAGCCATCCCAGATTGGTATGAATCAAGCTAACGAGGACAGGGCCTGCAGGGGGAGTTGCATGTCTTTGCACATGATGTCTGGGGTCATGAAAATGTCATTAATAACTTTATTTATTTCTAAAACAATGTTACAAAGTGCTTTACAAAGACATAAAACCAGACAAGGAAAAAATAAGAGTAAGACAAAATAAGTAAGAGTAAAAATAAAAACAGTATGAACAAATATCATAAATTTGTAAAAGCTTTAATAAAAAGAAAAGTTTTAAGATGAGATTTAAAAGAAGCTAGAAACTTGGTTAGTCTTAGTTCAACAGGAAGAAAGTTCCATAGTATGGGGGCTCTAACAGCAAAAGCCCAACCACCCTTTGTGACAAACCGAGACCTGGGAATAACCAGCAGGGCTCCATCTGCAGATCTTAATGGTCGAGAGGGCGTATACCAGGTCAATAAATCACAAATGTATGTAGGAGCAAGAGCATTTAAAGCATTAAAAGTGAGCAATAAAATTTTAAAATCAATTCGAAATACAACAGGGGGCCAGTGTAGGGAGGCAAAACGGGAGTGATATGGTCATGCCTCTTTGTTCCCGTAATGAGCCAAGCAGCAGCATTTTGTACCAACTGCAGATGGTGGAGGTAGCCCTTGCTGACACCAGAGTAAAGTGCGTTACAATAGTCAAGCTGAGAATAGATAAAAGCATGTACAACTTTTTGCAGATCGGCAATTGATAAAAATGACCTAATTTTGGAGATTAGCTTGAGCTGGAGAAAGCATGACTGAAGAACATCTTTGATTTGATTATCAAAACCAAGGTTAGCATTGAATATTTCCCCAAGATTCCTAGCAGTCTGCTTAAGACTACCTGACAGACCACCAAGATTAGTAAAAAAAAGGGCTGATGGAATTTGGGAGACCGAATAGAACGACCTCAGACTTATCCTCATTAAATTTGAGAAAATGTTCAGACATCCAGGATTTAATGTCAGGGAGAAAAGTTGTGAGATTTTCTAGGGCGATAGGATTTGTGGGTTTTAGTGACATGTATAACTGAGTGTTCCCAGCATAAAAATGGTAAAGCACAAAGTGATTTAGAATGACCTGGCCAAGGGGCAGCATGTATATGTATATAAAAAAGAGAAGGGGGCCAAGAACAGAGCCTTGAGGAACACCACAACTCAACTGAGCCATCGAGGAAGTAGAGTTACCCAGAACAACAGAAAAAGTTCTGTTGGTGAGGTAAGAGTGTAATAAACTAAGAGCCAAGCCCTCGATGCCAACCCAAGTCTCTAAGCGATGTAAGAGGATGTTGTGATCGACTGTGTCAAAGGCAGCACTAAAGTCTAAAAGAACTAAAATCGAGCAGTCATCTCTGTCTGCAGCCAGCAGTAGGTCATTAGTGACCTTAACAAGAGTTGTCTCGGTACTATGAAGTGCTCAAAAATCAGACTTGAAACTGTTAAAAACATTATTAGTGTTCATAGAAGAAGTCAATTGAGATGAAATTACTCTCTCCAGAACCTTCAATAAAAAAGACAATTTGGAGATTGGTCTTAGTTACTACTTAAGGACAGGGGATCTAAATTAGGTTTCTTCAGCAATGGGTGAACAATGGCATGCGTAAAACTGTCTGGAAAAGAACCAGAGGCCAGATAATTATAAAGAATTTGCAGAATAACGGGGCTGATAGTTGAAAATACCTCCTTGAGCAGCTTAGTGGGAATGATGTCTACGATGCAAGGGAAGGAGTTCATATTGGAGACTGTAGTCTCCAACACTGAAATTGTAATTGGTGGAAACTGGGTGAAAGAGGCAGAATTAACATGGGGAATGGAAAGAATGCAAGAGCCTTGCTGGACTTAGGACCTAATATTCTCCACCTTATTTATAAGATGAGTGAGAAATTTTTCGGCCAACTCAGCATCAGGTTTAAAAAGAGAAGTGGAAGGCATTCATAACCGAATCAATTATCCTAGAGAACTTTAGGGCTGTGGTTATTTCTTGATATTAGTTTAGAGAAGTGCGCTGATCTCGCATCCTTAAGTGCTTTCTGGTAAATTAACATTTGTTTTTTACGGGTGTTATGTGCTAATTCGGACTTGATGATCTTCCATTGTTGTTCTGATTTTCTATGGAGTCTTCTAAGGGCACAAGTGGGATCATTCAGCCAGGGGAGCTTATTTGATTTTTATTTCCTAGTTTTTTGGGGATTTTTTTGTGTGGCATTTTCCACCTTTATTTGACAGCAATAGCCAAGAGAGAGACTGGAAAGGCAAGGGAGAGAGAAGGGATGACATGCAGCAAAGGGCCCAGGCCGGATTTAAACCCAGGCTGCTGCGGTAAGAACTCCGCCTCATGTGGTATGCACTGTACCAGGTGAGCCACTGTTTCTTAGTTTTAAATGGTGCACTTTGGTCAAGGATGGATAGGCACTGATCATTGAATTTACCAGTGCATCTGGATTGAGGGGGGATAACGCGGGATTAAAGGATGATGAATTAAAAGCATCACAGAATTTAACTGCAGAGCCAGCTTTGAGAATGCGAGAGTGTGTTTTAGGATAGTGACTAGGAATAGCGAGTTGTAGTGGGACTTTGAAAATGACAGCTTTATGGTCAGATACAGGCATATCCACCAGATTAAGACATTCGAGAGAGAAACCAGATGAGAGTACAAGGTCTAAATTGTGGCCTTTGGAATGTCTGGCCCCTTTAACAGATTTAACTGATGCAGCTTTTACAAAGCAATGTTCCTGCGGACAGTATGCACCAAGTTTTCTCTGAAAGAACTCGAGTGGCTTATTGACGTGACTGAGGTGTAATGTCTCTAAGTGTCTTCTTAATGTGTTTGGTCTCATACTACCAGCTGCCAGAGGTTTCAGACATAAAATACACACTGGTCTCTCCTCATCTCCCACCACATTCACTGTGAACCCAAGAGCAAGACTGGCTTCGTCGCAACTTCTTAACTTTGCTTTTGGTTGGTTACTGTCAGCTAAGCAATTTGTCTTATTTGTCACGGAAGCATCGCCTGTCTTTCTTTTGGTCCCTGTTAAATATCTCTCCATTCTGTGAACTTACAGACTCTCGTCTCATGAAAGTACGTTTTGTTGATTGTTCCGCCATGAAAAAAATTCCGACGTCAAAACAGTCATTCCGCACTACATTAACCCCCAGTCACACACGCCCCTTCCCCCCGTCAAGTCCCTGTGCCCCCCAGGGGGGCGCGCCACACACTTTGAGAAACGCTGAGTTAACCAAAATTTCGGCTGATTTTCAATTTTCACTAATTTAACTGATGGAGATTGGTTCACTTATTCGAAACACTTTCAATCAACATTCCTACGCAGTGCGTACTATTGTCTGTGGAGGACAGTCATTCGCCTTACAGTGGTAGATTCAAATGTGAGATATACAATATAGTTCTGCATCGTTACGAAAATGACCACATTCCATTACACACAGTGATGTTTTCACAGAGCACTACTGCAGGATGTGTAATGACAGAGAGACAGTTCACCTCACTACACGTTTGGGTTTACCAGGTCTGTCCGGCAGCCTTCCCTGCCATCTGATCCAACTCACCACCAGGTGGTGATCAGTTGACAGCCCTGCTTCTCTCTTCACCCGAGTGTCCAAAACATACGGCCGCAAATCTGATGATACGACCACAAAGTCTATCATCAATCTTCAGCCTAAGGTGTTCTGGTACCAAGTACACTCATGAACTAACTTATGTTCGAACATGGTGTTTGTTATGGCCAATCCCTGACTCGCACAGAAGTCCAATAACAAGGCACCACACGGGTTCCGATCGGGGAGGCCGTTCCTCCCAATCACGCCCCTCCAGGTTCCTTCATCAAACCGAACTGAAAAAAACATAAGTTGCACTACACAGTCACTCACACACCATTCACACCTATGGAGAATTCAGACCCCAGCTGAGCTGACATGTGTTTGGAATATGAAACCAACATGAACATGTAAATGCCACTCCTATAGACTGGAATCAAAACTACAACCGCCTGACTGAGATGAAACAGCTTAACAATCAAAATCTGAGTCTAGCTGAGCAAATTAAAACTAAAGGAAAAATCATTTAACTCCCTCTCTGACTTAGGCTGTGAGCCTATCTGAGGTGTACGGTAGGATGTCGTACTTGCACTCTTCATCCAGCAGGTGGAGTAGTGCTGTGGGTTTCTTGCTGATGAGGTTGATGCAGCCGCTGTTGTCAATGTAGTCGATGTTGTGCCAAGAGATGCCCTCCGCTCTATACTCCTCCTACACAGACAGACAGAAAGAGAGAGAGAGAGGTTTCAGTTAGTCAGGTAACTTTTTAGGGTAATAATAATAAAACCACAGTTACAAAGGGCTTTCTGGGGGGGAAAAGTCCCCCCCCAAAAACCCTCAGCAAATTAAATGTGATAATGCTCCAAATAGGCGGCACAGTGGCGCAGCGGTTAGCGCGGTCGCCTCACAGCAAGAGGTTCTGGGTTTGAGCGCCGGGGTAGTCCAACCTAGGTATGAATGTGTGTGTGTGTGTGTGTGTGTGTGTGTGTGTGTGTGTGTGTGTGTGTATATGTCAGCCCTGTGTGATGGCCTGGCGGCCTGTCCAGGGTGTCTCCCCGCCTGCCACCCAATGACTGCTGGGATAGGCTCCAGCATCCCCGCAACCCTGAGAACAGGATAAGCGGTTCAGATAATGGATGGAGTAGAAAACATGAGAATTAAAGACAGCAGAAGCAGTACAAGGTGAAGGTTAAAGGTTAAATAAAACAAACAGAAGGAAACAGAGACGATCCAACAGCCGTCAGGGACCGCTCACTTTATCTGACAGCACACCGCCTTTACTTCATAGTACATTTTTGTTCATAATTTGTTTGTTAAATGTTGTAATAGTGCACATATAATACATACAATACCAAAGTACAACACACTTGAGACCAGATGGTGACGGCAGACAGAAAGACAGACAGAGGTAGGAAAAATAAAGAGTACACATCAGACAGTCATGAAGATCAGATGTTGGATAAAGGTAGACTCCAGCTGAAGGGTGAGTACATGGTCAGTACAAGTAACCCAGAGTTTACTGAGTGCATGGTCTGAACGAAGCATCTTGGATCCAAAGGGTTTGGGAGGGCAGACAAGGACAGCGGATTAAAAAATGAGACGCTTGGCCAACAATGGCAGCATGGTGGTGCAGTGGTTGGCGCGGTCGCCTCACAGCAAGAAGGTCCTGGGTTCAAGCCCCAGGGTAGTCCAACCTTGGGGGTCGTCCTCTGTGTGGAGTTTGCATGTTCTCCCCGTGTCTGCGTGGGTTTCCTCCGGGGGCTCCGGTTTCCTCCCACAGTCCAAAGACATGTAGCTCAGGTGACTCCGCCGTACTAAATTGTCCCTAGGTGTGAATGTGTGTGTGTGTGGGTCCTGTGATGGACGGGTGGCCTGTCCAGGGTGTCTCCCCGCCTGCCGCCCAATGACTGCTGGGATAGGCTCCAGCAGTTTGGATAATGAATGAATGAATGGCCAACAATATTAGAAAAGCAGCCAGGTCTGTGAAGCGGGGGGTGTTGAACTGTCAAATGGTAAGACACCGAGAGGGGTAACTATGGGACGTAAGAAGGGTTGGGTGGTATAACACAGAAAAAAAAGAGTGCTTTTCTGTGAATCATTTACCAGGTATTGAAAATACAAGGTACATTTGGTTTTATTCAGCAGACCCTAACAGTACAGACCTGTACCGAAAGACCTGAGACTTGGTGGAAAGTAAGAGAGATCGACAGACATAAACAGACAGACAGAAGCAAAGAATAACCATGACAGAGACACAAGTGCTGAGGGCTGCAGGGAGATTTACGCTCTGCCGGTTAGGTAAAGGTCACGACCTCAGGTGCCCATTAGTCACTTCTATGTCTGCAAACTGCCACACAACCACATTTTAAAAACTTTGTGTGTGTCTGTGTGTGTGTGTGTGTGTGTACACCGATCAGCCAAAACATTAAAACCACCTGAGACCATTGTCATCGGGGAATACCATTGTCACAGAGGGGTGTACTTGGTCTACAACGATGTTTAGGTAGGTGGTACGTGTCAAAGTGACGTCCACATGAATGCCAGGACCCAAGGTTTCCCAGCAGAACATTGCCCAGAGCATCACATTGTCTCTGCCGGCTTGCCTTCTTCCCATAGTGCATCTCTTCGCACCCGGCCGTCCACATGATGTAAAAGAAAACGTGACTCATCAGACCAGGCCTCCTTCTTCCATTGCTCCATGGTCCAGTTCTGACATGCGCATGGCCATTGTAGGCGCTTTCGGCGGTGGACAGGGGTCATGGGTACTCTGACCAGTCTGTGGCTACACAGCCCCATACACAGCAAGCTATGATGCACTGTGTGTTCTGACACCTGTCTATCATAGCCAGCATCAACTTTTTCAGCAATTTGAGCTATAGTAGCTCTTCTGTGGGATCTGACCAGAAGGGCTAGCCTTCACTCCCCATGCACATCAATGAGCCTTGGGCGCCCATGACCCTGTCGCCGGTTCACTGGTTGTCCTTCCTTGGACCACCGGGAACATCCCACAAGACCTGCCATTTTGGAGATGCTCTGACCCAGTCGTCTAGCCATCACAATTTGGCCCTTGTCAAAGTTGCTCAGACCCTTATACTTGCCCATTTTTCCTGCTTCCAACACACCAACTTCAAGAACTGACTGTTCACTTGCTGCTTAATAGATCCCACGCCCTTTACAGGTGCCATTGTAATGAGATCCATCCATCCATCCATCCATCCATGTTATTTGCTTACCTGTCAGTGGTTTTAATATTTTGGCTGATCTGTGTGTGATTGTACAGTATCTCAGCTCTTCCTTGGACCACACTCTTCTGGACAGAGACCTCAGATGTTGCTCCTGGAATCTGCTGGAGCCACTCTCCCGGTTTGGGGGTCACAGCCCCTAGAGCTCTTATTACCACTGAGACTACTGAGGATTTCACCTTCCACATCCCATCTAGTTCTTCCCTCAGCCCTTGGTATTCCTCTAGCTTCTCATGCTCTTTCTTCCTGATGTTGCCATCACTCAGGATTGCTACATCGATCACAACTGCTGTCTTCTGTTCCTTATCCACCACCAAAATGTCTGGTTGGTTAGCTAGCACCTGCCTGTCAGTCTGGAAACTTTAAGTCCCACAGGATCTTAGCTCTGTCATTCTCAACCACCTTTGGTGGTGTCTTCCATTTGGAGCTCAGTGGATTAGAATGCTGGCTTTTCCAGCCAGAGATCAGGGGTTCAAACCCCGGTTGGGACGAGTCTCTAGTAAGAGTCTGTGGTTTAGACTCCTAATGCTATACAAGCCAACTACCTCAGACATGAGTGAGAGTAACACAAATAGAGTCATACCAGCTCGGACATTGCCCAGGTTAACAAGGTCAGTGTCGGCTGTTGGAGAACCAGGACAGCCTGATGAAAAATGGGCTACTGAAACAAGACATTCATGGACAAGGGCCAAGAACCTGGAACTGATGGAATGCTACTATAACAGCAGACCCCAGGAGAGGGGCTATATGAAGCGTACGTGGTGACTGTGGACCAGTGGGAGACCTACTTCCACCCCTGACTCAGAAGCAGCTAGTGGCTCAATGCTCGAAAATCAACACATGGAAGCTACTGTCCCAACTTGAGATGGCGAGGCTCCAACAGGAGATATACTATATACACATTTGTGTGTGTGTGTGTGTGTGTGTGTGTGTGTGTGTGTGTGTGTGTGTGTGTGTTCATGGAAGGGCACATGTGTTGTTGTTCTTGGTCTCACTCCGTTAGGAGAAAAACAAGAGAAACGGACAGAGAGAGGGAGAGCGAGACAGGGAAAGAAGAGGAGAAGACAGACAGACAGATATGAACTCTTGTTTGTTTGTTTGTGGACTGTGTCAGAAGAGGTCAGTAGGAGGGAACCTCAGTGAGTCATTGCAGTGAGCTGCATTGTGACTACAGACCATAGAATGGCTCCGTCCAAACCAAACCGCCTTGAATCAGAACTGCCACGCTGTCCACCGACACCATTAATCTGTACCAACACCACGGAAAAACAAGGTCAACGTATGTTTAGGAAGGACGGAGCAACAAAATACAGAGGGAAACATGGCCCACATGAACAGGAGACGACTGGAGAACCAGAAGTTAACCCCGAGTCACTGGGAGGTCTTGTCTGACTGACTGACCGTTTCATTACCACTCCATTATTCAGTCTA
>JAJHIY020000477.1:70000-107500 GCA_022114975.2 Lampris megalopsis | reverse complement strand
TACTGGGTAGGCATGGGGTCGGTCAGGTTAATGCAAATGGTTTGAGGCTGCTAACACTCTGTGCAGAGCATGACCTCACCATTACGAACACACTGTTTCAGCAGAAGACCAAATACAAAACATCCTGGATGCACCCACGATCTAAACACTGGCACCTGATTGTCTATATCATAACAAGACGTACTGACACTAGTGATGTCTTGCTGACCCGGCCATGAGAGGTGCAGAATGCTGGACAGATCACCACCTAATCATGACCAAGCTCCACATCAAAGTGCGGCCCTACAGCATCTAAAGAAACCCATAAAAAAGCAACTGTGCTAAATTGAAGTCAGCTCCAGCATGGAATGATTTCCGTCGCTCTGTAGACACAATGGCACTAGAGTTTGAGGCCATTCTGAGTTCTGAAAATTCTCTGGATCAGAAATGGACCTCCCTAACCTCATTGCTATATCAAGCTCCAATGGACTCTATAGGCTACAGAGCCAGAAAACATCAGGACCGGTTCGACGAGAACTCTGACATTATCACATCCCTGCTGGAAACCATGTGTAGGGTACACAGGGCTACTCCCAACTACCCTGCATGGGTCATCTTTCAGCAGCAGTGGCAAACAGTACATAAGGAGGTACAAACAACCTTGCGCAGTCTGCAAAATACATGGTGGATGAAAAAAGCTCACGAGATTCAATCATATGCTGACAGAACAATATGTACAACTTCTACAATTCTATAAAGACTATATATGGCCCTAGGAACTGTTCTATCACACGCATAAAATAAGCAGACGAACTGACAACCCTGAAAGACCAAAAGCGGTTCCTGGCAGTCAACATCACCAAGACTGACTTGTTATGCCAATGGAGGTCCAGCCCCCACCCGCTATGCCAGTCTTCACTATAGAACACCAACCACTCTCAGTTGCTCCAACTTTCAAATACCTGGGCAGCATCCTTTCTGACACTGATCATGAAACTCATAATAGAATCAAACAAGCCTCTGTAGCCTTCGGCAAACTCTGATGTAAGGTCTTCTAAAACAAACACCTCCACCTGCACACCAAAACTGCCATTTACAAAGCCGTCTGCATCACAACTCTCCTATACAGCTGTGAAGCCTAGGTCACATACAGCCGCCATCTCCACCAACAAGGTTGCTGAAGCGGTTCCATATAAGGTGTCTGCAGCGAATCATGGGGTTCACGTGGTGTGACCGTTTTCCTCATTCTGAGATTCTTGCTAGCACAAACTGCAAGAGCATAGAAGCCACGGTCACTGAACACCAACTGCACTGGCATGACATCAGGACGCCTCAAGAACACCTGCCACGTCAATCCTGTATCGACAGCTTCATCTAGGCCACTGGTCGGCAAGTGGTCAGAAGAAGCGATACAAAGACCAGCTAAAAACATTGCTGAAGAAGTGTTGTATCGACCCGTTGAGACTGGAGCGAGCTGCCATCAACCGTTCCAACTGGCAGGAGATCTACCACAGAGGTATAGAACAGCTGGAAATGGAGAGGAATGTGAAAAAAAAAAACAACAGAAAAGACTGAGGAGACACACAACCCACTAACTCAGACTTCATATGCCCAATGTGCAATAAAACTTGTGGATCAAGAATTGGACTCTACAGTCATCAAAGAACACACCATTAACGAGGAGGGATGTCATCATTGGACTCGATGGACTATCAGCAAGCAAGTGCGTACGTGTTAGAGTAGCGTTATAGCAGTGTGTGTAATTGTTACCATCGTGGCTGTGATAACTTCACCATCACACCAAAGCACCAGTGTTTGCAGTCTGTGTGTTTGTATAGGACCCCACAAATAAGCTGAGAGGAGAAAAGAGGAGGTCACCTGTTCCAGCTTGAAGATATGTTGGTTGAAGTAATGTTGAAGTCGTTCGTTGGCAAAGTTGATGCAGAACTGTTCAAAGCTGTTGTTCTCATAATCTTCAAAACCGAAGATGTCCAAGACGCCAATGGACAAAATCTAAAAACACACACACATGTAAAATCTTCATTCCAGTCAATAGATAACATCATCATCATCATACATTTGTTTTTCCAACCCCCCCCCAACAAAATCACTCAGTTTATTATACTCGTATTAACTGTATATTAATATTGTTACATTACACAACATAGACACGGTTACTAACACAGGCATACACACACACACACACACACAGAATCCTCAATTTCACTCCAAGTCCTTTAACAGGACACTCCAGACACAGACACATGGACAAAGAGTATGTGTGTGTTTTCCTGAATGTTCCTGAATGTATGTATGTATGTGTGTGTGTGTGTGTGTGTGTGTGTGTGTGTGTGTTTTCCAACCTTGGCATTGTCCTCCAGGTCCTTGTTATTGAGCAAAGCATGGTTGGTCCTGAACACGATCCAGTCAAAGAGTGCACTGTACAGAGACTTGGCCATAGAGTCCCTAACTGTGCCGGCCTGAAAAAGAAAGAAACACACACACACACACACATACACACACACACACACACACACACACACACACACACACACACACACAAACAATAAACCAAAAACACATTAGTCTGTGGTCCAGTGAGAACGTCATGTTTATTCTGGAGCACAGACTTCAGCTCTTTGGTGCACATTAAATGTGTTTGGGCTACAGGGGCGAGTCTCACATGGTAAATCTTATAACAGTTACGTAAGGTCAAGTATCACCGCTCTGTTCTCCAAGTTGTCGTTCCAGTATTTAATTCAATCACTTCAATTCTGGTTCCAGCTGATAAATTTAACATTTCAAATGGGATTTCACTTGTAAATCAGAGGTTTAGATGAAGAGGACTTGTTTGAGTTAAACTGAACCTGCATGTTAGTCTGTCCTACTGATGCCGGTGTGAAGCAGAGTGTCTGTCTGGGCTCATCTCAAAAACCCGCAAAATGAGTGAAATAGGGCTGGACCCGAATAGTCCACTATTCGGATATTCGTTTGTTGCGTAGGTATTGCACTGTTCGTCTTCTTTCGGCTTGTTCTCTGTTTCTCAGGGGTCGCCACAGCAGGTTTGATAGTTTCCATCGGTACCCTGTGAGGGCGCAGCACCGATGGCAGTTGTTGTTAACCCGGGCCTCGACCGATCCGGTATGGTCTTGTCAATCCGCATAATGACTTCGCAGACTGTTACATGGGATGTCCTTCCTGACACAGCCACTAACCATATGGACGGCGGTGAAGCGTTAGATGCCATCCCAGCATTCATGGACTTGTGCCCATGCCTGTCGTCATACACATACATACGTCATACACATACATACGCCATACACATGCACTGTTACAATGTGGAGACATCTAGCGTCTCAGCTTGGGTGCGTGACGTCCCTCTCATTCACAGCAGTGATGTCACGCTCCAGTTTACGTTGGCCATTAAAGGCCAAAGACTTCGGCTGTGCTGCTGTTATTATAAATGTGCTACCTTGTTCTATTTATTAGTTTGTTCATTTATTTTTTGTTATTTACTGTGTCAGTAATTGGTAAAAATAATAATAATTGTATTTCTGAGTGCGTTGTGATTTGTCTGAGTATTACACTGTTAAGCCTACTGTTACGGCTATCTCATTAAAAGTATTGTTGTTATAACAGAACAGAAATAAGCGTGTTCTGTATCTCTGTTTGACTCTTGTTGGGTTCAGGTTGTAAAAAGTTATAGATTTAGGCTAATAGCTGATGGAATGTGAAACTGGAGTGGCCCCGCCCACTGCTCCTAGTGTATAGGAATGTGGAACTGTAGTTGGCCCCGCCCACTTCTAGTGTATAGGAATGTGGAACTGTAGTTGGCCCCGCCCACTGCTCCTAGTGTATAGGAATATGGAACTGCAGTTGGCCCTGCCCACTTCTCATAGTGTATAGGAATGTGGAACTGGAGTTGGCCCCGCCCACTGCTCCTAGTGTATAGGAATGTGGAACTGTAGTTGGCCCCGCCCACTTCTGCTAGTGTATAGGAAGGGTTAAATGCGGAGGACAAATTTTGTTTCAATGTATGCGAGTACTGAGAAATGACAATAAAGAAATTACATAAATATAGATCTTATAAATATCAATCTCAAATCTTGGACTTGTCAGTGCTAGTATGCTGTTTCTGCCCTTCTGTTTTACAGTGCTTTGGCGGGTGTTGTCTCGGATTCGTAGCCTATTATTACGAGCATTTATGTAGGTCTATAATTTATCCATAAGAACAACTGTCACAAGCTGTTATGTCACAAAAACTGCACGGACAGGACAAATCGTTCAACCAAATCCATCAGGATTACAAACATGCATAAAACACACCAACCTTTTTGCTGTTGATTACTACTGTAGCTCAAGAGCCCAAAAAAAAGCTATCCAGGGCAGCCCTAGAGTCAAGTCTGTAAAATATTACAACAATCAATAGAAATTATGAAAAACACTATGAAAGTGGGACCCAGGTTGGAGAAACCAGGAATTTTCCTACAACTCGATTGTGATCGCTGATGTTCATCTCTAGGCAGAAACACTGGGTGACTGGTTCTCTGGTACCCATACAGAGCTGGCACCATGACAAAGAAAACTGCAAAACAACATCAAGCTTTTCAAATGAACGACTGGGATCAGGTAACAGTGTCTCTCCTCTGTCTTCCCTTGAGGACAATAGTCTTTTCCCCACCAACGCCTTCTGTACTGTGCTAAGTTCGGTCTGCGTGCCATGCTTCAATACTTCTCATGTTTGGGCTGGGAGCCAGAGCTTTTGTCTCCAGACTGACAGATGGTTTGTTGGACAACATCAAGCTGCCCAGAGAGACCGTTATTACACATCAGCGAGCCCGAGAGCAACCAGAGAGGTCAGATAAACTATGTCTAGACTCCTGGAGAGGTGGCCCTCAGATTGTTTCATGGGATTTCATCCAAGCAGAGACGATGCGGTCGTCTGTATTGATGACACTTCTAGTTGTGTAACTGTATGCAGAAGGTACTGAGGGTGTTAGTTATTGTTGTGTATTGCCCCCTCCCTTTTCCCCAATTGTATCTGTCCAATTACCCCACTCTTCCGAGCCGTCCCGGTCGTTGCTCCACCCCCTCTGCCGATCCGGGGAGGGCTGCAGACTACCACATGCCTCCTCCCATACATGTGGAGTCACCAGCCGCTTCCTTTCACCTGACAGTGAGGAGTTTCACCAGGGGGACGTAGCACGTGGGAGGATCACGCTATTCCCCCAGTTCCCCTCCCCCCCGAACAGACGCCTCGACTGACCAGAGGAGGTGCTAGTGCAGCAACCAGGACACATACCCACATCCGGCTTCCCACCCACAGACACGGCCAATTGTGTCTGTAGGGATGTCCGACCAAGCCGGAGGTAACGCGGGGATTCAAACCAGCGATCCCCGTGTTGGTAGGCAACGGAATAGACCGCCACACCACCCAGATGCCCGTATGTTGTCACTTTGATTTGAAAAGCACAACAACATTTTATGCAGTCAATATTCAAGTTTTTATCAAAGCAGTCACTGTCTAGTTGACAACAATAAAATGACAACAGCAAAGTGTAAAAACAATAAATAATGATAACAGACAGACAGACAGAGACAGACAGACAGACAGACAGACAGACAGACAGACAGACAGACAGACAGACAGACAGACAGACAGACAGATAGATAGATAGATAGATAGATAGATAGATAGATAGATAGATAGATAGATACAGACAGACAGACAGACAGACAGACAGAGACGACAGACAGATCGATAGATAGACAGACAGATAGATAGATAGATAGATAGATAGATACAGACAGACAGACAGACAGACAGAGACGACAGACAGATCGATAGATAGACAGACAGATCGACAGATATAGATATCGATATAGATAGATATATAAACAGACAGACAGACAGACAGATAGATACAGACAGACAGCAGATAGACAGACAGACAGACAGACAGCAGATAGACAGACAGACAGACAGACAGGTAGATAGACAGACAGACAGATCGATAGATAGATATAGATATCGATAGATAGATAAACAGACACGACAGATAGATAGACAGACAGACAGACAGACAGATAGATAGATACAGTGAGATGGGTGTGACTGTTGTAGTGACCCTGAACACCTCCTCCTGATGGAGGTTCACGTCTCCCAGCCTGCTCACAGGGAGCTAAGAACAGCAGGCATGTTAAAAGGCCTCCACTGCCCTCCTGCATTATTGATCCCTGCTCTTATTTTTAGCAGCAGGCGGCACCGCTCCTCCTCCTCCAGTTATGTAAGATTTCTATGAATAATGCAAGACTTCTGCAAGTCTCAGCCTTCTGACTCAACACTTTGTGTGTCTGTCTTTGTATGATGTGTGTGTGTGTGTGTGTGTGTGTGTGTGTGTGTGTGTGTGTGTGTGTGTGTGTGTGTTGTATGAACACTGAATCAGACTTTAAGTGTTGTGAACATTTAACGTAATGACGCACCGTCTTGGAAAACACAGTATTTATAACTTTACTTTAACATCAGTTCAGCCTCACTGGACAGAATCGGGAACAGGAAGAGAGACAGAGAGACGGGGAGACAAAGATGGGGAGAGACAGACAGAGAGAAATGGGGAGAGAGAGAGAGAATGTGTATTTATGTAATGTGAATTTAATGAGTATTTAATATGTGATGTAATGTGTATTAATATGTGATGTGAATTTAATGTGTATTAATATGTGATGTAATGTGAATTTAACGTGTATTAATACGTGATGTAATGTGAATTTAATGTGTATTTAATATGTGATGTAATGTGAATTTAATATGTATTTAATATGTGATGTAATGTGAATTTAACGTGTATCAATACGTGATGTAATGTGAATTTAATGTGTATTTAATATGTGATGTAATGTGAATTTAATATGTATTTAATATGTGATGTAATGTGAATTTAATATGTATTAATATGTGATGTAATGTGAATTTAATGTTTATTAATATGTGATGTAATGTGAATTTAATGTGTATTAATATGTGATGTAATGTCAATTTAAAGTGTATTAATATGTGATGTAATGTCAATTTAAAGTGTATTAATATGTGATGTAATGTGAATTTAACGTGTACTTAATGTGATGTAATGTGAATTTAATGTGTATTAATATGTGATGTAATGTGTATTAATATGTGATGTGTATTAATATGTGATGTAATGTGAATTTAATGTGTATTTAATATGTGATGTAATGTGAATTTAATGTGTATTTAATATGTGATGTAATGTGAATTTAATGTTTATTAATATGTGATGTAATGTGAATTTAATGTGTATTAATACTTGATGTAATGTGAATTTAATGTGTATTAATATGTGATGTAATGTGAATTTAATGTGTATTAATACTTGATGTAATGTGAATTTAATGTGTATTAATATGTGATGTAATGTGAATTTAATTTGTATTAATGTGATATAACATTTTAATCGTCTGCGAAATGCTGTAGCAACATTTTTGTTCATGCCAATAAAGCTATTTGAATTTGATTTTGTGAGACAGACAGACAGACAGACAGACAGAGAGAGAGAGAGAGAGAGAGAGAGAGAGAGAGAGAGAGAGAGAGAGAGAGAGAGAGAGGGTGACGGCACCTATCGCTATTGTTGTTGCTGGATATCATAATCATTGTTGTTGTTGCTGTTATTATTATAATCATTGTTGTATTGTGTTGTTGTTGTTTTACATGCTTTGGCAATATGTACACATATGTCATGCCAATAAAGCACATATTGAATTGAATTGAATTGAGAAGGAGAGAGGGGTGGGTGGGGGGGTCTGGTTTATGCTGTATATATTCCAGCACATTCCTGAGAGGAGACCACATGACAGGAGGAGGGGCAGCCATAGTTGGGCTAAACTAACTAGCGCATCATGACGAGGTGGGGGGGGGGGTCTGATATGTGAGTCGTACGCCAGTCGAACGCCAGTACGACTGTGTGTGTTTATGTGAACGTAGATTATAGATATGTGTGTGTGTGTGTGTGTGTGTGTATTTGAGTTGTGTAATAGTACCTGGGACCCCCAACAGCCAGTTTCCCCTCGAGGATTAATAGTCTTCTGACTGGACTTCCTCTGCCAGGAGACACTTTCTTCACAGAGAAAGACCCTGTCACCTGTATCCCTACCCTGTCTCACTGTCATCTATATTGCTACCCTGTCTCACTGTCATCTGTATCCCTACCCTGTCTGACTGCTCCAGTCTTACTGCCACCTGTATCCCTACCCTGTCTCACTGCTCCAGTCTTACTGCCACCTGTATCTCTACCCTGTCTCACTGCTCCAGTCTTACTGCCACCTGTATCTCTACCCTGTCTCACTGCTCCAGTCTTACTGCCACCTGTATCTCTACCCTGTCTCACTGCTCGTCTTACTGTCACCTGTATCCCTACCCTGTCTTACTGTCACCTGTGTCTCTACCCTGTCTCACTGCTCCAGTCTTACTGTCACCTGTATCTCTACCCTGCCTGACTGCTCCAGTCTTACTGTCACCTGTATTCCTACCCTGTCTGACTGCTCCAGTCTTACTGTCCCTGTCTGTCTTGCCAGCTGTTAGGTGAGACAGGCAAGGGAATCTGGTTTCTGAAGGGTTAACTTGGGCTGAAGCAAACAGGAAGTCACACAGGAAGAGATCTGCCAATCTGCCACAGGCGCCTTAATATGTACGTGGGGTAGTGGGTGGGGGCTGTAAACGTCACAACAAAGTCCTGACCCCCTCCACCAACAAACACACACACCAAAAGTCTGAGATATCTACTACTACTACCACTACTTTCAGCTGCTCCCGTTAGGGGGCGCCAAGTCGGATCATCCGTTTCCATCTCTTCCTGTCCTCTGCGTCTTCCTCTGTCACACCAGCCACCTGCATGTCCTCTCTCACCACATCCATAAACCTCCTCTTTGGTCTTCCTCTTTTCCTCTTCCCTGGCAGCTCCATATTCAGCATCCTTCTCCCAATATACCCAGCATCTCTCCTCCACACATGTCTAAACCATCTCAATCTTGTCTCTCTTGCTTTGTCTCCAAACCGTCCAACCTGAGCTGTCCGTCTAATATAATCGTTCCTAATCCTGTTCTTCTTCATCACTCTCAATTAAAATCTTATCATCTTCAACTCTGCCACCTCCAGCTCCGCCTCCTGTCTTTTCATTAGTGCCACTGTCTCCAAACCATATAACATAGCTGGTCTCACTACCATCTTGTAAACCTTCCCTTTAACTCTTGCTGGTACCCTTCTGTCGCACATCACTCCTGACACTCTTCTCCACCCTGCCTGCACGCTCTTCTTCACCTCTCTCCTGCACTCCCCATTACTTTGGACAGTTGACCCCAAGTATTTAAACTCATATGCCTTCGTCACCTCAACTCCTTGCATCCTCACCATTCCACTGTCCTCCCTCTCATTCATGCACATGTATTCCGTCTTGCTCCTCCTGAGTTTTATTCCTCTTCTCTCCAGTGCATACCTCCACCTCTCCAGGCTCTCCTCCACCTGCACCCTACTCTCACTACAGATCAAAATGTCATCCGCAAACATCATCGTCCACAGAGACTCCTGCCTGATCTCGTCCGTCAACCTGTCCATCACCATTGCAAACAAGAAAGGGCTCAGAGCTGATCCTTGATATAATCCCACCTCCACCTTGAACCCATCTGTCATTCCAACCACACACCTCCCTAAAAGGCTGAGACATAGAGAGGAATATTAACTATGATAAAGATGCGTCTGGTTTCCTGAGCTGCTGGCTGTGTTCTTACGCAGCAGGGGGAGAGAGATGATGGGGTCGTCGGTGATGGTGAGGTATTGCAGTGTTTGGTTGTCTTTGTGACAGAGGATGAAACGCTGTCCCTTACCTCAGCAAGCTTGTAGGGAACGATGAGCCTCTCCCCGACCGTCACAGTCTTCCTGGTCGTCAGGGCTTCCATCAGCATCTCCTCTTTGACCTGAGACGGGACGAAGACGAGGTCATGTCGGTGTACAAAATGGAGTATGAGGGAGACCAGGGTGTGTACACTGTAACTGTGTTCAGAACTACACATCAGCATACTGCACCAAGCATACTGCATACTAGCATACTATATCCAGCATGCTAGCATACAGCATACCAGTGTACAAGCATGCTAGCATTACGCATGTAGCACACTAGCATGATGCACGTAGCATACTAGCATTACGCATGTAGCACACTAGCATTATGCATGTAGCTTACTAGCATTATGCATGCAACATACTAGCATTATGCATGTAGCACAGTAGCATGATGCATGTAGCATACTAGCATTAAGCATGTAGCATGCTAGCACACCATATGATAACACAATGACATAAAGACACACTGGCATACTAGCATACTGCAATGAGCATGTACTCCATACTGCCTTCACTGTATTTTGAACAGTTTGTGTGTGACAGTGAACCTCTTTTGCTGCCACTGGGAGAACCATTCAGGTTTACAATAACACATTTTCTCTTTGCAGAAACTGAGATGAGAAAAAAAATGTATACTTTTTTTTTTAATATATTTCACTTGTTAGTTTGTTTTTTCCCTCCTGTTACTGCATTTGAGCACTTAAATGTACCTTTATTCCCCAGGGACATAACCCACTAAAGGGATATTCTCTCTCTTCCTCTCTCTCTCTTTTTAGCTCTGAACTCCATGAAGGTCAAGTCACATTCTTTGTCCAGAATGTACCGTGGCTCACTCTGATGAGAAGATGTAACATTTAGTTGTGACCTGATGCCTCGTTATTTAAAACCCAGCCTCTTCTAACTAGCGTAGAGCGCTAAGATTAGCCACTACAGGGCTACAGGGTGCCACACACACAATTTCCTGCAGCTTTATTCACAAGTGCGCATACAAACATGCAAACACACATGCAGTAGGAATGGCCCCCAGACGGGGGGGGGGGGCAGACGGGGGGGGTGGCACAGTGGGGGACAGATGTCACTGCACACATCTCCACATCCAGAGGGATTATGGGAGAGGGTCCAACAGCTGCTGCTGAGAGCACAGTGGTGTGTGTGTGTGTGCGTGTGTGTGCGTGTGTGTGTGTGCCTGCAGTTTACACATGCACGGGTTGTTTGTTTGCACATATGTGGGCGCATGTCTTATCTTCCTGTAAATTCCATCATGGCCCTTTTTCTGTCAGCCCCGGGCTATGACCAAAAGGGGGAAGAGGGGGGTGGGTGATGGCGGAAAGAACGCTCAGCGGGGGTTGGGGGTGGGGTGGGGTGGGGTTGGGGGGTAATGTAATCAGACTTCATTTCACACTGGCTGTTAATCCCTGAACAGAGAGGTGAGTTTATTGTGCAGTTTAGTGATTAGTGTCGAGCCTCGGCACTGCCGCGTGTGTATTAGTGGTCCGCTAACGAGCTTGGCGCTCTGTGTATTACCAGTCCTTTGATAGTTCAGCAGCGTGTTGTTGTGCTCCTTTGGTGTACGGGCGGCATGTGTGTGTGTGTGTGTTGGGGGAGGGGGTAAATCTCTGGTGGTTTCTTCGTTACGCCAGTCAAACAGGGAGAAAATGTACTTGTAAAATGTGTCCTCTACTAAAAGACACAGATGTGGAGGCAGTAGTGGTGCAGACCTGTTCCCAAGTTCACTGTGGACTTCTTGGTGGATTAGATGTCTCAGTAGATGACGAGGGGACTCTGTCTCTCTGGATGAGGGACGAGTGTGTCACATAAAACTGACAGATGATGTCATACAGTCCGAGCTGGGATTCACTCTGAGGGCCCAGACACACCAAACCGACTAGCGGCGACGAAGGCCGACTGCTGCGGCGCCTCACGCCGCCTGCCGTCTGGGCCGGAGTGCAGCACTTGAACACACCGCAAAGACGACAGTCGACGACCCTGATTCGCTAAACTGAACAGCCAATCAGAGTGAGCTCTCTCACAGACAGGCTCTGCCAATACACCACGCCGAATCGGCCGAAAAGCTGCCAACAGGGGTCCAACAGGGGTCCGACTAGTGCCGACGGTGCGAGACACACTGCAAAAACTAGGGTCACAGACGTCCCGGTCGCTGCTCCACCCCCTCTGCCGATCCAGGGAGGGCTGCAGACTACCACATGCCTCCTCCCATACATGTGGAGTCACAACCCGCTTCTTTTCACCTGACAGTGAGGAGTTTCACTAGGGGTATGTAGCGCGTGGGAGGATCACGCTATTCCCCCCAGTTCTCCCTCCCCGCCAGACAGGCGCCCCGACCGACCAGAGGAGGCGCTAGTGCAGCGACCAGGACACATACCCACATCCGGCTTCCCACCCGCAGACACGGCCAATTGTGTCTGTAGGGACGCCCGACCAAGCCGGAGGTAACACAGGGATTTGAACCGGCGATCCCCATGTTGCAGTCATGTTTTAAGACATATAAAATGTTCTGCTTGATATAATAAATTGTCTGATGTTATTTTTCTGCAAAATAAAATCAATTACATTGCTAAAAACCTGAATATAATATCTACTCCTTCTCCCTCGCTAAAAAATCCAGGATCTATGAATATGTGAATTATCCCAACCCTCAATCAAATCTCCCCAAACCCTACCTGCTGCCTGCACCTCGCCACCCCCCTGCCACTCCTGCAGTGCATATACCTGCTCACCGTCGACTCTGCTCATCAAACACAGCAACTCCTGCTTGTTTTGTGTTACTTGCTACTGTACGCTACACAACGGCAAGTGGTAACATCGGAGTAATTCGGCCATACGTGTTCAAACCGGAAACTCATTCTGCAGAAGAAGAGCAAACTGGACAGTGCCACTGTGGCTTGTCAGGGCCAGCGGGGAGGAGGCGAGTCGGCATGACTGTGGAGCATTTATCCCTCCCCACTGAGCCACCGGTTTGCTCTCTTGGGCCAGCATGGCAAGCGGCAGCCTCACCACCACCGCCACACCAGGTGGAGGCGAATGTTTGGCGATGCTCCTCCACACATTGTCCTCGGAGTTCACTGTCTTAGTGATTTTTGTGCCCTCTGTAATCAATACAGGCTGATGAGAAACACAATCAACAGGTCCGCCGCTGTCATTAGGAGTTGTGACGCGGCGTCCGTTCTGCACAGCGTGATTGGTTGACGCCTTTATCCGCGGTGTGAAAGCTCCGGGAAATGAAACTCAGTCAGAAAAAAATTACGGCATTTTTTCACTGTGTAATATTCTGTGTGAAAGTACCAAAAAATATATTGATGTGCAAATTAACTGCATTAAAAAAAAAAAAGCCGCCATTGTGTAAAGGCCTTAAGGCCACTAGATGGACTCAACTGAAAATATTGTATCTCGATATACATGTAATCGAAGTGATCTATATATGGTTTTCTCTTTGTTTTTTTCTTTTGCTGAGTGCGACTTATACTTCAGTGCACTCTGTAGTCCAGGAAGTACAGCACAACACTTTCAGGTCTGTCTGGACAAGAATTTCTGATTTCAGCCCAGAGGATCCAGTCTGTCATCCTTTCATCCGTTCTGGTGGGTCCACTTCCTTCTCTAGGAACGCCCCCGCAGGAAACAGGAAGCCCCAGTTGGTCTAAGCCCCATTCATGTATCAGTCTACACTCATGGCGGTCAGATTTCCCTGAGAAGTCCCTCATGGGACTGTACTGTGGTAGAAGTGGTAGTAGTTATGGTAGTTACAGCACGGTAGTAATATTAACAGTTGTACTAGTAGTAGTAGTAGTTATGGTAGTTACAGCACGGTAGTAACATTAACAGTTGTACTAGTAGTAGTAGTAGAAGTGGTAGTAGTTATAGTAGTTACAGCATGGTAGTAACAGTTGTACTATTAGTAGTAGAAGTGGTAGTAGTTATGGTAGTTACAGTACGTATGAACATTAACAGTTGTACTAGTAGTAGTAGTAGTTATGGTAGTTACAGCACGGTAGTAACATTAACAGTTGTACTAGTAGTAGTAGAAGTGGTAGTAGTTATGGTAGTTACAGTACGTATGAACATTAACAGTTGTACTAGTAGTAGTAGTAGTTATGGTAGTTACAGCACGGTAGTAACATTAACAGTTGTACTAGTAGTAGTAGAAGTGGTAGTAGTTATGGTAGTTACAGTACGTATGAACATTAACAGTTGTACTAGTAGTAGTAGTAGTTATGGTAGTTACAGCACGGTAGTAACATTAACAGTTGTACTAGTAGTAGTAGAAGTGGTAGTAGTTATGGTAGTTACAGCATGGTAGTAACATTAACAGTTGTACTATTAGTAGTAGAAGTGGTAGTAGTTATGGTAGTTACAGTACATATGAACATTAACAGTTGTACTAGTAGTAGTAGTAGTAGTTATGGTAGTTACAGCACGGTAGTAACATTAACAGTTGTACAAGTAGTAGTAGAAGTGGTAGTAGTTATGGTAGTTACAGCATGGTAGTAACAGTAACAGTTGTACTATTAGTAGTAGAAGTGGTAGTAGTTATGGTAGTTACAGTACGTATGAACATTAACAGTTGTACTAGTAGTAGTATTAGTAGTTATGGCAGAAACTACTTATGGTAGTAGTTGTAGTAGTAATAATAGCAGCAGTATTTATGGTAGTAATAATAGTAGTTGTAGCAGTAGTATAGCCGTAGTGTAGTTATGAAAGTAACAATGGACGTAGTGGTACTGCCTGCTTCTTGTCAAAGCCTCAACAAGCGTGGCCAGTGGATCCATTTGTAACAGGAAACTGGGATTTCTGGGCTGTCTTCACAGTTGATGTGTGTGTGTGTGTGTGTGTGTGTGTGTGTGTGTGTGTATGTGTGTGTGTGTGTGTGTGTGTGTGTGTGTGTGTGTGTGTGTGTGTTTTATCATCAGTAGAGAATATGAGTGTATGAGCATCAGGAAGCGTGATGCAGAACAGCAGCTGAACCCCTCTCTGTTCAACCTTACAGCTGGAAATGTCATTTTCAATTAAATTGATTTTTTTTACACATCCTATATATGTATAAAATATATATAATATATATACATACACATACATATATATAATGCCTCCTCTGATACTCCACATGTATCAGAGGAGTCAGGTGGTAGTCTGCAGCCCTCCCTGCCGATCCGGGGAGGGCTGCAGACTACCACATGCCTCCTCCCATGCATGTGGAGTCACCACCCGCTTCTTTTCACCTGACAGTGAGGAATTTCGCCAGGGGGACGCAGCGCATGGAAGGATCACGCTATCCCCCCCCCAGAAACAGAGGCCCCGACCGACCAGAGGAGGCACTAGTGCAGCGACCAGCACACATACCCACATCTGGCTTCCCACCCACAGACACGGCCAATTGTGTCTGTAGGGATGCCTGACCAAGCAGGACGTAACATGGGGATTTGAACTGGCGATCCCCGTGTTGGTAGGCAACGGAATAGACCGCCATGCCACCGAGATGCCCCTTATGTGCAAAATTTTGATGTGAAATTTGGACAAGGTGTGCACAGGCCTAAAGGTGAAACAGGAGGTGTACAGTAAGATGCAGACCCAAACCAAAGGCTTTTAGGTTGTCCAGGGGAACCAAAAGTGAACTCGTATTGAGCTCCTGTCTCGTCTCCGTCAGGTCTGCGAAGGCCATTTTTCTTTCGCCAGTGTGCTTTTCCTACCTCCAGCAGCTCAGAGACGATCGGCAGGACGTCGGGGTTGCAGATGTCGATGGAGTCGTCTCGGTACGTCTTCTTCTTGTAGCGGATGTTCCCCAGATGGAGGATGGCCGAGAGCAGAGAGAAGATCCTGATGATGGAGGGAGACACCGTGAAGAGCACGTGTGACTAAACCTGAACTTAACTCACAGATCCATATTAACAGTCACAGACAGGAAACACTATGTGGTCTGGTCACCCCTTCACCTCTCCACTCATACACCACTGAGCAGAGGAACACATACGTGAAACCACACACACATGGGTGGAATGTGCAGAGTAAAGATAGTTTGATTGGTTTGGTGATTGATTGATTGATTGATCGATCGATCGATCTCTTACTGTTTGCGTGTGACAGGGAGGAAGCCGACCATCTCCATCGCTAGCTGCAGGCGCTCAAAGTCGTGTTTCAGATCTTCTCCTTCCACTGTGAAACAGTCCTGCTGGAGGAATGCGACAGACACACACACACCCAGACACACACAAACGTACACACAAAGTAAGAATAAAACAAAGAGATGTACACACATACACACAGAAATACACAAGCAAATACTGAAAGCTAGATAGAGGGAGAGACATTTGATCCATCCATCCTTCTGCCCAGAGGTGGAAAACCCGGCTTCAGAAAGTAGAGGTACTAACCATGTATTTGCTCCACCCATGCAGTAAACCAGCTGATTCTAATTAGCACAACAATTCAGCCAGGGAGGAGAACTGATTAGTGAAATCAGCTGGTTTAGTCCATGGGTGGAACAAATACATGGTTAGCACTTCTACTTTCTGAAGCTGGGTTTCCCACCTCTGCTTCTGCCTTACCCGCCTTGACCTTTTTCAGTATCACAGGGGTCAGGTGATATCCCAGCATGCTTTGGGTAAAGGGCAGGGAGACACCCTGGACAAGCTGCCAGTTCGAAAACCACCGACTAGCAATGCAGCAGTGCTGTACAGTGTGTGTGTCTGTTCTCTGGTGGTGAGGCCAGTCAGGCTGTAATTAGCTCCTACCAAAGAAGAGACTCTGACTCCACTTCAAAAACCTTCTCTGTGTTTTCTCTTGCTTTGGTAGACTCCAGGACATGCACAACTAGCCGCTGGCACATTCCCCCTCCGATAACCTCCTCCAATTACAACAAAGAAGGTTTGAAGTTCCCCAAAAACAAGTTTTGGGAAAGGTCCATGTTCAAATTGCTGGGTTTGTCGGTTCCCCCCCTGTGCCAAATGGCATTATGTGATACATTCATGGACTTTGGGTAAATAAGGAGGTCCATACTGGCCTGAAACACCAAACCCCCAACACCCAGCCCCCCAATAAAGACGGCCTTCCACTCACACACAGGATGATTCAAACCACATCAGTACATCACTCCTTTTACATAAGGGATGTTTTCTACACTGGTGTTGAAATCCTGAGCCGGTGGTCAAAACGAGGCAATTCCGGTTAGAATTCCAACAGGAAGCTTCTCAACACACCCCTCACACACCACTCCAAGTGTCGTCTTACTTACCTTGACTTCAACCTTCACCTGGATTAAGACATAAGCAACATTTTGTCCGGGTTTTCCATGCGATGCCAAACTGGAGACATGACACAAAATGTTCTGGTAACCCAGCATGCCACGGTCCCCAAACCAGACACCCCGGTCAGACACAAACCAGTGACACCAGCAGAGCACACGATGCAAACCAGTAAAAACCAACAACCACACACCCAACACACGCAGCACGACTTCATGTTTGGTCCTTGGGATCCGGTGTGAAACACAAAACGTTTTCACTGTTGAGTTTCTGCACCTGGCGTCCATACAGACACACTACTGTCTGCCTGTTTACTGCCAGTCACCCACTGGCTGACGCTACAGGTCAAAGGTCAAATAGGCCTCTGGGGTTGGTCAGATGCTCAGACAGCCGTCAGAGGTGGCTGGGCTGTGTGTGTGTGTGTGCGTGTGTGTGTGTGTGTGTGTGTATGTGTGTGTCAGACAGAATATGAAGATGATGACATCATAACTCTGGTTACTAGCAGGGTTCCTGCTGTTTTCCAGGACTTTTGCTTGGATATACATGCCAGCTGCTGCTGGTAGAAGGTCATATTATTCAGTATTAACTGTCAGTGGAAGCCTCAACAGTCTCTAAATGGCCTGTGTGACTTTTAGCAGGTTACTGAACACACTGCCCAAACTTCACACACTGATGTCACGTCTCAACGGCTAAAAATACTGATGAAAATATTCAAAAACAGCTAAAAAAAAATCACCCTGCAAAATGCAATGTCAGCAAGTAAAATCCCAATTTCATAACCTATCTTTATAATTTTCCATGACCTCAAGGATATTTCCAGGACATTTAATCGATTTTAGCATTTTGCAGGTGTTTTCCGTGACTGGAAAACGAAGTCCATGGCAGTGATGTAAACAGCCTTTCAACGGAGTGAGTCCCCCGGGAGCCACGGGTGCTCATTTGAGGGGGTCCCAATAATTGTTTTTCTGACAAATTGTAGTGTTAATCTCGTGTTTGATGTTATATATAGTTATAATTATGGTTATAGTCATATATGTGTTTAAAATGTATCTGAAAATTAAACAAATAAAATCCCAAATCATGACATAATACAAAATTCAGACTGCGACTGTAGGAACATACAGGGCCGTTTCCAGGATTTGAGGGCGGACCTCTGCAGGGGGGTCCGGGGGGGGGATCGTCCCCCGCAACACTTCTTTTGATAAACAAGCTCTATTTTGATGCTTTTTTATGCACTCTGGCACCTTTTTTACACTCAAAGTACATGTGTAGAACCTGATAATGTAATAAATCCCCCGATAATGTAATAACCCTGATAATGTAATAAAAAATGCACTTGAGGCCATTGAAAATGCAATAAAACCTGATAACGTAATAACTTCCTGATAATGTAACAAAGTGCATTTCCCGATAATGTAATAAACTTTTTACCGATAATGTAATAAAGTATTGCATTAACAGGAGGTTATTACATGATCAGGTTAGCCTTCATTTTGCAGGTCCTGATAATGTAATAATTCCCCAATATTGTAATAATTTAACAGCAGACCACCTATTAATGGGTTCAAGTGGTGATACTGTGTTGGTAACTCTAGCTTCAGAGCTCTAGCGCCACCAACAGGTCAAAGTTGGACATGCAAATGCACTTTATTACATTATCAGGAAGTTATTACATTATCAGGTTTTATTGCATTTTCAGTGGACTCAAGAGCAGATTTTTATTACATTATCGGGGATTTATTACATTATTAGGTTCTACATGTCTCAATCATTGAAAAATTGAAATGTGTACCTCAGCAACTGTTGTTTACTCTGCAGATGAATTGTGATGTTAAAATCATTAGTGGTTGGTTTGAGTCGGTGTTATGGGAAAGCTGGAAGCCCTGGCTGTCGAGAGGAAAACTGTGCGGCGAGCCGGTTGCAGCTAAAGTTGTTACCGTCCACACGGCAACGTTTTCAACATAAAGCAGTATTGTTGCGTTTTGGTGGCCTGGAAACGTAGACTTGTGAGACCGGGTTCCAGAGTGAGACCTTTCCAGCACGCAACTCCGGCGGCGCCGTGTACACCAGCAAGACCGGTTCCTGTGAAAACGGTGACGTCACGGCTCCACTTCGCACATGCGTATTACGTTTTCAGCCAAACAGCCGTGCGCGAGTGTGGCTATTTGAGTCTGTGTCGGGAGTATTTTGACTGGCATGATTCCCAATCGACGTTTTCCTGGAGTGCTGACGCTTTATAGTCCAGGGTGACAACTCCACGTCATCGTCCGTCCGGACAAAATCATCTGTTTGCCAGCGTACACTCGCCACCGTGTTCGTTTACTCGCCGCCGCGCCGAGAAGAAAGCGTTTGTGCGCAGGCGTGTGGCGCTACTGGGGTCCACCGGAAAGGCTCTATACTACGAAGTTACACCGCCGACTACTGGCCTGGCGTGCGTACTACAGCGCTTTCAGTCGTTTTCTTTTGCGGATCCGTGAGTATGCGGGTCGTATTCAAAATGACGTCGTCTGAACGCAGAACGTTTTTAAAACGCAAAGGAAAAAGGTTCCCGCTTTTAGCAAGACCGTTGTCGTGTAAACGGCCCGTACGTCAGGTTGTGTTAGAAAGGGCGTCCGATGTAAACTTTTCCAAATCACCGTGCAGATTGACAAGACCGCCATCGGTGCTGTGCCCTCACTGGATACCAATTCTGTTCATACAATAAAGGTGTTTTAATAAAAACAACAACTATGAAATCCGCTGTGGCGACCCCCGGGAAACGGAACAAACCAACGAAGAAGAGCTGGTGGCAGCTAAAGTAGCATGTCGCGATGACTGAACGCGGGATCTCGTCTGCACAAGTTGGATGCGCAGACGGTTACAAAATGGCGACCGCTGGAGAGGTTTCTTCGTGGATGTGTCCATGGGTTTCTTTCGTTTATTTCTATGATTCAACACGGATTTGTTGTTCACATGTCACGTTAACAGGGGGAAAATAGGGTGCGTCTTCTGGACATGTCGATAGTGAGTTTATGGCGTTCTTTCGGATTTTAATTCGTATGAGACGCATGACCGCGTACCTATTTACAGCACTGCTAAGGGGAAAAGAGAGTAATGACAGAGACAGACAAAGAGAGAAATTCACAGGACATTTCAATCTCGCCATTAATGATCTCAAAGACAAGGGAAGAAGGGCTTTCTATAATATAAAAAAGGTCTTCAAACATAGACATACCTGTTAGAATATGGCTCAAAATATTCAAATCCAGAATTGAACCAATTCTACAATATGGTGGTGAAGTGTGGGGTCCTCTTGTAAACCAAGACTTTGAAAAACGGGACAAACACCCAATCGAATCCCTGCACAGAGATTTGCAAGAGTGTTCTCAGAGTTCACAGGAACACGCCCAACAATGGATGCCGCACAGAACTAGCTCAGTTTCCCCTGTTAATTAAGATGCAAAAACCAGCAATCAAATTCTACAAACACCTAAAAGCAAGTGACCCCAACTCCAACCATTACAAAGCTCTCCATTACCAAGAGGAAAAGTAAGAGAGGAGTCCCCTCAGCCAGCTGGTCCTGGGGCTCAGCTGCATCAGGACACCCCTCACAATCTGGCCCAACCACATTATAGCTAAAAAAAAAAAAAAGGACATCTATCACAACAACTCAAAGCAAACGTCAATGCTACTTGGCTCTAAACAGACAGTACACGATGGCAGACTATGTGACCAGCGTGACTGACCAGAAACTCAGAAAGACATGAACTACTATGTACCGACTCAGTGATCACAGCTTGGCCATAGAGACTGGCCGACACAGGCAGACCTGCTGCTTAGAAAAGACAGGCTGTGTCAGCTCTGTCCACAGAGACAAGTGGAGACAGAGCAACACTTCCTGCTACATCCATCCATCCATTATCCAAGCTGCTTAGCCCAGTTGGGGTCGCAGGGATACTGGAGCCCATCCCAGCAGTCACTGGGCTGCAGGCTGGGGGACACCCTGGACAGGCCGTCAGTCCAGCACAGGGCCAACACATTCACACCTAGGGACAATTTAATATGGCCGATTCACACGTGTCTTTGGACTGTGGGAGGAAACCGGAGCACCCGCAGAAAACCCACGGAGACACGGGGAGAACATGCAAATTCCACACAGAGGACACCCAAGGATGACCCCCAAGGTTGAACAACCTCAGGGCTCAAACCCAGGACCTTCTTGCTGTGAGGCGACCACGCTAACCACTGCACCACCATGCCAACCTGGGCCTGGATAGATACAGTTGGGGATAAAAAGGGGGGAAACCCCCACCCCCCAAAAAAAGTTCAATATCAACACTTTTGTGGCACCTCCCTGCTACAATGTAGCACATACGAAGACTTAAGAACAAAGTTCTTTACAAAAGTTCAATGCAAATTCCAAGACTTGGATACATTGTGTTACCAGACTAAAGTGCAGCATGTACTCTGGGAAAACAATGTCAGCACATAGATGCAGCAAGATGTGTCAGGTCAGGCCCCAGCCTGAGAGACAAGCAGCACCACACATGACAGCTATAGTCTCCTCACAACCCATGCTCCACCTTCTGCTCTACCTCTCTTTCTTTATTGTTATTGTTGTTTTATTGTTTCTTTGTTGATCAGTGTGGTGTTGTGTTGATGTTCATTAACAGTGTTATTGTGTACTGTCCAAATTGCACTTTGATGCTTTGGCAACATTGTTTTAAAACTTTCATGTCAATAAAGCCTTTGGAATGGAATTGAATTGAATTGCAATGAATTAAAGAGAGAGAGAGAGAGAAGGTAAAACATAATTTTAATATCTATGTTAAATGTGTTTTGGCAGTATTTTTGTTATGCCAACAAAGTGATTTGAATCGAATTGACTCAGATTGGTACTGGGACCAGTAAGGACTGGAAAGCCTGTACTGGGAGATAAAACAAGGCTCAGGTAAGTTTCCCTACACGAGGAGGAAATAATCAAATGTTTAAATTGTTCCAGGTTCAAGAAAAAGGGAGCCGAGAAGAGCAAACACAGACAGACAGAATGTCTGCTCTCTGCCAAACAGGAAGTTGTTGGAAGATAATCTTCATGTACATCCCAGGGACCAAACATCACCGACTATGAGCGAAGACTGGCAAGACAGCAGCAGCCTCGAGAGCAATCACACACACACACACACATATACACACACACACACACACACACACAGGGTAATGGACGGATGCATAGAGGGATGGTGCAGGACATTTGGAAGTGAAACCTTCTTGTCTGCTGGGTTCTTCAGATGAGACCTGCCATGTTTTACACTGATACTGTTCAGTCCTCATCGAAGGACCCTATGCTGCTCTGCTACACAAACACTGTGATGCTTCGTCCTAACTACAGGACAAAATAAAAACTGACTTTAATTTTACATTTTTAAATTACATTCATTATATTTCACAAATGACTGGCAGGTTTCCTGACAGCCAGCCATGGAGGCCACGCTGGTGCGCCAAATTATACCTCAGTGTTAGCATGTTAGCATGTTAATCTGCTGCACCGCCCAGATGCGTAAAAAAAACTACACCAGAAAATTATAAACTACACATTAAAATATAAACTGCAACACTTAAACATTACTTAAACATTACCTACATACTAAAATACAAAATAAACAAAAATATAAACCATTCGCCAAACTGTTAAATATAAACCACACAATAAATCATGAATCACACTAAATACAAACTGAGTAACAAATATAAACTACACACTGGAAACTAAAGTTAAATATAACCCACTGGAGAAGAGCATTTGTGCTTAATGAGACTTAAAAAAGCTTTTTGCATTTCCAGTGCGACTCAGTACTAAACTGTGTGTTACCTGACCTGGCTGTCTAGATTTCCACTGAAACTGAAGCTGAAGCTAAAACTGAAGCTAAAACTGAAGCGTAAGCTAAAACTGAAGCGTAAGCTAAAACTGAAGCTAATGCTAAAACTGAAGCTAAAACTGAAGCGTAAGCTAAAACTGAAGCTGATGCTAAACTGAAGCTAAAACTGAAGCTAAAACTGAAGCTGATGCTAAAACTGAAGCGTAAGCTAAAACTGAAGCTGATGCTAAAACTGAAGCTAAAACTGAAGCGTAAGCTAAAACTGAAGCTGAAACTGAAGCGTAAGCTGAAACTGAAGCTGAAACTGAAGCGTAAGCTGAAACTGAAGCTGAAACTGAAGCTGAAACTGAAGCGTAAGCTGAAACAAGCTGAAACTGAAGTGTAAGCTAAAACTGAAGCTGAAACTGAAGTCAAAATTGAAACTGAAACTGAAGCTGAAGCCTGTGAGACCAGCGGAAGGCTTGTTGCGTTTACATGTATTGATGTGTACTGGTACATCTGCATTATATCACAGGGCTATTGTAAATCACCACCACCACCACCACCACCACTACTACTACTACTTTTGGCTGCACCCGTTAGGGGGCGCAACAGCGGCTCATCCGTCTCCATCTCTTCCTGTCCTCTGCATCTTCCTGTCACACCAGCCACCTGCACGTCCTCCCTCACCACATAACCTCCTCTTTGGCCTGGCAGCTCCATATTCACCTCTCTCTCTCTCTCCTTCTCTATTGTAAATCACCACTAAACAAATGGATTCAGGCTCCTCTTGTCCCTGTGTGACGTTTGTGTAATTTCATGTGACTTTCATGTGAAGGACTTTTGGCTTCAAAACCAAATCCTGAACGATCCTTTTAAAGGAGACCCCCCCTCCCCGGCTTGACCTCAGCATCCATCCTCCAGCACATCACGGCAGCATTCACATGTATTTACTGTGGCTAACCAGTTTACAGCTAGCTTTGACATCTTCCCAGCGCTGAGCATGCTGGGAATGATTTGTTTGTTTTACTCCGAAGGCTCAAAGTGAGTTTTAACATTAATTTGCACATGTTGTCCAATAAGGTCCAAACTTTCTCCAGCTGAAGGTCTAGAAGCGGTACAAATATTTTAATTTTCTTCAAGTACATATATGATCTATTTTTTAAAGTGGTAGTTACTTCTTCTTGGAACAGAAAATACTTGATTTATTCAGGAGAGGAAAAAACCCTTTACATGAATATTTAAAGAATGTTTTTCATGGTGCACTATGGGAAGGATGCAGCCGGTCCCCATGCCATGTTGATGGTCCACAAAGAGAGAACACACACACACACACACACACACACACACACACACACACACACACACACACACACACACACACACACACACACACACACACACACACACACACACACACACACACACACTTGTATGCTTGTGAGGACTCTAATTGACTACATACAATAACCCTAATTTAACCATCAGCAGTACACACCTAACCTTAACCCTTACACTACCTTAACCTCATCCTAATCCTAACCTTAACCCTTACACTACCTTAACCTCATCCTAATCCTAACCTTAACCCTTACACTACCTTAACCTCATCCTAATCCTAACCTTAACCCTTACACTACCTTAACCTAATCCTAACCTTAACCCTTACACTACCTTAACCTAATCCTAACCTTAACCCTTACACTACCTTAACCTCATCCTAACCTTAACCCTTACACTACCTTAACCTAATCCTAACCTTAACCCTTACACTACCTTAACCTCATCCTAATCCTAACCTTAACCCTTACACTACCTTAACCTAATCCTAACCTTAACCCTTACACTACCTTAACCTAATCCTAACCTTAACCCTTACACTACCTTAACCTAATCCTAACCTTAACCCTTACACTACCTTAACCTAATTCTAACCTTAACCCTTACACTACCTTAACCTAATCCTAACCTTAACCCTTACACTACCTTAACCTAATCCTCATCCTAATTCTAACCTTAACCCTAGACTCAAGTCCTGACCCTCAAATACACACTTAAGTGAGGACCAGCCAAAATGTCCTCACTTTGCAAAAACAAATCCTCACTCTGATGGCTAAAAACTTAAATTGGTCCTCAAACAGATAGAAGTACAAGACCACACTCAAAACAACACACCCACACACACACACACACACACACACACACACACACTGCTCGTTACCCGCACAATACTGACCAGCTCGCTCTCATAGTAATTGTCCCAGGGCAGTTTGTGGGATTTCTTTGTCATCTGGAAGTAAGGTACAGTGGGTTAAGAAGAGGTGGAACACACACACACACACACACACACACACACAACTCCGGGGTTGTGAAAATTCCACCCATGTTGTTGTGAAGTGATGAGACCAAACACAATCTGTTTATGAAGAGTTAAACTCATCCAGCTGTGAGTCACACTGACTGGCAGACAGACAGACAGACTGGCAGACAGACAGACAGACAGACTGGCAGACAGACAGACAGACTGGCAGACAGACAGACAGACTGGCAGACAGACAGACAGACAGACTGGCAGACAGACAAACAGACAGACTGGCAGACAGACAGACAGACAGACTGGCAGACAGACAGACAGACAGACAGACAGACAGACAGACTGGCAGACAGACAAACAGACAGACAGACTGGCAGACAGACAGACAGACAAACAGACAGACAGACAGACTGGCAGACAGACAGACAGACAAGACAGATGGACAGACAGACACACACACACACACAAGACAGATAGACAGACAGACAGACAAGACAGATAGACAGACAGACAGACAAGACAGATGGACAGACAGACAGATAGAGTAACATGCATCTTGGGTGATCCTATCACAAGTGGACAGTTTCCAAGACAAATTGCTTCTATGTGCTTGTACTTGGCAATAAACCTGATTGTGAATGTGTAAGTACAGGTGTGATTGTGTAAGTACAGGTGTGATCGTGTAAGTACAGGTGTGATTGTGTGAGTACAGGTGTGATTGTGTAAGTACAGGTGTGAATGTGTAAGTAAAGGTGTGATCGTGTAAGTACAGGTGTGATTGTGTAAGTACAGGTGTGATCGTGTAAGTACAGGTGTGAATGTGTAAGTACAGGTGTGATTGTGTAAGTAAAGGTGTGATCGTGTAAGTACAGGTGTGATTGTGTGAGTACAGGTTTGATTGTGTAAGTACAGGTGTGAATGTGTAAGTACAGGTGTGATTGTGTAAGTACATGTGTGATTGTGTAAGTATAGATGTGATTGTGTGAGTACAGGTGTGACTGTGTAAGTACAGGTGTGATTGTGTAAGTACAGGTGTGATTGTGTAAGTACAGGTGTGATTGTGTAAGTACAGGTGTGATTGTGTAAGTACAGGTGTGAATGTGTAAGTACAGGTGTGATTGTGTAAGTACAGGTGTGATTGTGTAAGTACAGGTGTGATTGTGTAAGTACAGGTGTGCATGTGTAAACTCCTCACTGTCAGGTGAAAAGTAGCAGCTGGCCACTCCACATGTATCAGAGGAGGATGTCATCTCATCCTTACATTGACTTTATATGTAATCTCATCCTTACATTGACTTTATATGTAATCTTTATATGTAATCTCATCCTTGCATTGACTTTATATGTAATCTTTATATGTAATCTCATCCTTGCATTGACTTTATATGTAATCTTTATATGTAATCTCATCCTTGCATTGACTTTATATGTAATCTTTATATGTAATCTCATCCTTACATTGTCTTTATATGTAATCTTTATATGTAACCTCATCCTTGCATTGACTTTATATGTAAACTTTATATGTAATCTCATCCTTACATTGACTTTATATGTAATCTCATCCTTGCATTGACTTTATATGTAATCTCATCCTTGCATTGACTTTATATGTAAACTTTATATGTAATCTCATCCTTACATTGACTTTATATGTAATCTCATCCTTACATTGTCTTTATATGTAATCTTTATATGTAACCTCATCCTTGCATTGACTTTATATGTAAACTTTATATGTAATCTCATCCTTACATTGACTTTATATGTAATCTTTATATGTAATCTCATCCTTGCATCGACTTTATATGTAATCTCATCCTTACACTGACTTTATATGTAAACTTTATATGTAATCTCATCCTTACATTGTCTTTATATGTAAACTTTATATGTAATCTCATCCTTACATTGACTTTATATGTAATCTCATCCTTACATTGACTTTATATGTAATCTCATCCTTGCATTGACTTTATATGTAATCTCATCCTTGCATCGACTTTATATGTAATCTCATCCTTGCATCGACTATATGTAATCTCATCCTTACACTGACTTTATATGTAACCTCATCCTTGCATTGACTTTATATGTAAACTTTATATGTAATCTCATCCTTACACTGACTTTATATGTAACCTCATCCTTACATTGACTTTATATGTAAACTTTATATGTAATCTCATCCTTACATTGTCTTTATATGTAATCTTTATATGTAACCTCATCCTTGCATTGACTTTATATGTAAACTTTATATGTAATCTCATCCTTACATTGACTTTATATGTAATCTCATCCTTACACTGACTTTATATGTAACCTCATCCTTGCATTGACTTTATATGTAAACTTTATATGTAATCTCATCCTTACATTGACTTTATATGTAATCTCATCCTTGCATTGACTTTATATGTAATCTCATCCTTGCATTGACTTTATATGTAATCTCATCCTTACACTGACTTTATATGTAACCTCATCCTTACATTGTCTTTATATGTAATCTTTATATGTAACCTCATCCTTGCATTGACTTTATATGTAATCTCATCCTTGCATTGACTTTATATGTAATCTCATCCTTGCATTGACTTTATATGTAAACTTTATATGTAATCTCATCCTTACATTGACTTTATATGTAATCTCATCCTTACATTGTCTTTATATGTAATCTTTATATGTAACCTCATCCTTGCATTGACTTTATATGTAAACTTTATATGTAATCTCATCCTTACATTGACTTTATATGTAATCTTTATATGTAATCTCATCCTTGCATCGACTTTATATGTAATCTCATCCTTACACTGACTTTATATGTAAACTTTATATGTAATCTCATCCTTACATTGTCTTTATATGTAAACTTTATATGTAATCTCATCCTTACATTGACTTTATATGTAATCTCATCCTTACATTGACTTTATATGTAATCTCATCCTTGCATTGACTTTATATGTAATCTCATCCTTGCATCGACTTTATATGTAATCTCATCCTTGCATCGACTATATGTAATCTCATCCTTACACTGACTTTATATGTAACCTCATCCTTGCATTGACTTTATATGTAAACTTTATATGTAATCTCATCCTTACACTGACTTTATATGTAACCTCATCCTTACATTGACTTTATATGTAAACTTTATATGTAATCTCATCCTTACATTGACTTTATATGTAATCTCATCCTTGCATTGACTTTATATGTAAACTTTATATGTAATCTCATCCTTACATTGACTTTATATGTAATCTCATCCTTACATTGACTTTATATGTAATCTTTATATGTAATCTTTATATGTAAACTTTATATGTAATCTCATCCTTGCATCGATTTTATATGTAATATTTATATGTAATCTCATCACGCGAAAATATTGCTTCACGTTTGATGTGAACACAACACAATGACAGACGTGAACAGCCTCACAGAGAGACATGGAGATGAACTGGCAGGGAAATAAAGAGATAAAGACAGACAGACAGACAGACAGACAGGATGAGGGACAGACAGGATGAGGGACAGACACACACATCCACCGACTGACAGACAAGAAGGCAAGAAATCTAAATATGAATAATCATTTGCTCCTTTGTGACGCTGTGTGTGTGAGGATTCAGACTGGGAGGAATGGGGTGTGTGTGTGTGTGTGTGTGTGTATTTGTTACAAACGGCGGGCATACAGCCAGCACACACACACACACACACACACACACACACACACACACACACACACACACACACACACACACACACACAGGCAAGCTGGCAGACCTCTTCAGCACGCGAGCGAGTCAGCCTGATTAAGTCTCGACTCCTGCTGTTGCCATGGAAACAGAGCTGCTGGATAGTAACACGTGTGTGTGTGTGTGTTGGGGGCGGGGCAGCTGGGTTGTCATGGGGATTAATGGGGTGGGGCTACTGTTTTGGCGATGCCAAAAAAAGAGAAAGAAGAACAAAGGTCTGCTGTTTGGCTATACGACCACATGCACAGAAGCGCCGGAGACACACACACACACACACACACACACACACACACTGTGGGGGTGGGAGGGTCTGGCATGTGTGCACTTAACAGCCAAGGAGACGCACACACACACACACACACACACAAGCACACACACACACACACACACATACAGACAAACATAAACATACACACACGTTATACACAGGCTGCCAAAAAAACACAACTCATGGATGTACAAACACACACACACACACACACACACACACACACACACACACACACACACAAACACACACACACACACACATATACATAGAACACTCTGGTCAACGGATGTATGAGTGAGATTTTAGGCAACCAGAGATGTGCGCCAGCTCAGATTAGTGAACAAACTAACCAGCACAGAGAGAGAGGAAGAGGAAGAGAGAGGGGATGAGAAGAGGAAGAGGAGGAGAGAGGGGGAGAGAGAAGAGGAAGATGAGGAGAAGAGAGAAGAGGAAGAGAGAGGGGAAGAGGGAAGAGGAGGAGAGGGGACGAGAGAAGAGGAAGATTGAGGAAGAGAGAAGAATAGAGAAGAGGAAGAGGAGGAGAGAGGGGAAGAGAGAAGAGGAAGAGGAGGAGAGAGGGGAAGAGAGAAGAGGAAGAGGAGGAGAGAGGGGAAGAGAGAGGAGGAAGAAGAGGAGAGAGTGGAAGAGGAGGAGAGAGGGGAAGAGAGAAGAGGACGAGGAGGACAGAGCGGACGACAAAAGAGGAAGAGGAGGCGAGAGGAGAGGAGAGGAGAAGAGAGCAGAGGAAAAGGAGGAGAGAGGGGAGGAACGAAGAGGAGGAGAGAGGGGAAGAGAGAAGAGGAAGAGGAGGAGAGAGGGGAAGACAGAAGAGGAGCAGAGAGGGGAAGAGAGCAGAGGAAGAGGAGCAGAGAGGGGAAGAGGTCTGGGAAGAGTGTCTGTCATTGACTGCAGTAGGTCTTGTCTTTGTTAGACATTAAAGATCTTTGCTTCCTGTTAGATGTTAAAGGTCCTTCCTTCCTGTTAAGACATTAAAGGTCCTTCCTCCCTGTTAGACATTAAAGGTCCTTGCTTCCTGTTAGACATTAAAGGTCCTTCCTTCCTATTAGACATTAAAGGTCCTTGCTTCCTGTTAGACATTAAAGGTCCTTCCTTCCTATTAGACATTAAAGGTCCTTGCTTCCTGTTAGACATTAAAGGTCCTTCCTTCCTGTTAGACATTAAAGGTCCTTCCTTCCTGTTAGACATTAAAGGTCCTTCCTTCCTATTAGACATTAAAGGTCCTTGCTTCCTATTAGACATTAAAGGTCCTTGCTTCCTGTTAGACATTAAAGGTCCTTGCTTCCTGTTAAGACATTAAAGGTCCTTCCTTCCTATTAGACATTAAAGGTCCTTGCTTCCTGTTAAGACATTAAAGGTCCTTCCTTCCTATTAGACATTAAAGGTCCTTGCTTCCTGTTAGACATTAAAGGTCCTTGCTTCCTGTTAGACATTAAAGGTCCTTCCTTCCTATTAGACATTAAAGGTCCTTGCTTCCTGTTAGACATTAAAGGTCCTTCCTCCCTGTTAGACATTAAAGGTCCTTGCTTCCTGTTAGATGTTAAAGGTCCTTCCTTCCTATTAGACATTAAAGGTCCTTCCTCCCTGTTAGACATTAAAGGTCCTTCCTCCCTGTTAGACATTAAAGGTCCTTGCTTCCTGTTAGACATTAAAGGTCCTTCCTTCCTATTAGACATTAAAGGTCCTTGCTTCCTGTTAGACATTAAAGGTCCTTGCTTCCTGTTAGACATTAAAGGTCCTTCCTTCCTATTAGACATTAAAGGTCCTTCCTTCCTATTAGACATTAAAGGTCCTTGCTTCCTATTAGACATTAAAGGTCCTTCCTTCCTATTAGACATTAAAGGTCCTTCCTTCCTGTTAGACATTAAAGGTCCTTGCTTCCTGTTAGACATTAAAGGTCCTTGCTTCCTGTGAGGACTGCCGTTTCCTCCAAACAGAAAAGCTTCGTACAGCTTCTGACTGTTTTCCCTCCAATGGAATAAGGAGAACCGTGCAGGTGGACATGTCCTGTGGTCTACACATGAGGGTGTGCATGTGCGACTGTGTGCTGACAGGCTGTGGTTTTCAGCTTGTTCTCGGGGCTCGTTGTGTATCTAACGAGTAATCAAAGTCCTCGCCGGGTCACACGTGACAGGTTCTCAGCAGCTCTATGGTGATGTGTTAGGGGGGAAGTTATCTTCCCGAGCAGAACTGAAGCTGCAGTTCTGAAGATCCTCATTTCAGTTTCATGGTGAGGTCAGAGTTCACTGAGCTCCACAAAGGCCTTTGCACACCAAGTCCGATTTTTTTCATCAGAAAACTTTGCATGTGACAAAACAAATAAGAGCTCATGTGTGGTCCACTAACTTTTCACACCGACTCCGAAAAAGTTGTCCATGGTGGATGTTTACGCAACAGATTTTCACAAAAAAAGTTTCCCCCTTTTTTCTCCCCAACTGTACTTGGCCAATTACCCCACTCTTCTGAGCCGTCCCGGTCGCTGCTCCACCCCCTCTGCTGAGCCGGGGAGGGCTGCAGACTACCACATGCCTCCTCCGATGCATGGGGAGTCACCAGCCGCTTCTTTTCACCTGACAGTGAGGAGTTTCACCAGGGGGACGTAGCAGGTGGGAGGATCACGCTACTCCCCCCAGTTCCCCCCCAAACAGGTGCCCCAACCGACCAGAGGAGGCGCTCGTGCAGCGACCAGGACACATACCCACATCCGGCCTCCCACCCGCAGACACGGCCAGTTGTGTCTAAAGGGACGCCGGACCAAGCCGGAGGTAACAGACCGCCACGCCCCCCGGATGCCCTCATGTTTGATTTTCCGTGTTTTTTCGCATCTGTTAATGAGACTGTTGATAGTTGTTGCATCCTGATGATGGACTGAAAATAAAAACACATGCAAGACATTCAGGCTTGGTGTACAAACAGGCTTTAAGCAGCCGAGCTTCATTCCAAATGAATGAGAGTCAGCAGGGCTGTTGTGTCAGAAACAAACCAGAAAACCTGGTGGAACCTGGGTTGTACTTATGGATGTAGTACTATCTTATGGATGTAGTACTATCTTATGGATGTAGTACTATGTGTTGGTAAAGGTCTTCTAACAGCTTGCTCTGTCATATCTGCTGGTTAGACACAATACCTTCACTTCTTCTTCTAACTCAACACTACCTGCCCTCTTCTTCCTCATCTGGCTGCTGTGATGAAGAAGGAAACACTATGCCCCCTGTCATTTCTCCTGGTAAAGTCCTCCCAGACACCAGCCATCCTTATCACACACCACTACAGTCTGCAGGATGTGCAGATGTTGTGGATTAGCTGTTGTGTTGTCCTGCTACAGAGACTAGAGACAGAAACCGTCATGAAGGTGTTAGTGTGCGTGTACCTGGTTTAGGTAGTGATACTCCTCAGGCTGGAGCAGGTGAAAGGCCTTCCTCTCCTCCTCGCTCGCCCCCGCCAACAGATAGTAGAACACATGATAGTTCCTACACACACACACACACGTTCAGAATCAGAAACTCTTTTTTGTTATTTAATTTCAACAGTGCAACACAAATACAAAAACACATCCAAAACTACAAAAAAACTACAAGAACACATATATCCAAACTAACACATATATCCAAACTAACACATATATCCACACTAACACATATATCCACACTAACACATATATCCACACTAACACATATATCCAAACTAACACATATATCCAAACTAACACATATATCCACACTAACACATATATCCACACTAACACATATATCCAAACTAACACATATATCCAAACTAACACATATATCTACACTAACACATATATCCAAACTAACACACATATTCAAACTAACACATATATCCACACTAACACATATATCCAAACTAACACATATATCTACACTAACACATATATCTACACTAACACATATATCTACACTAACACATATATCCACACTAACACATATATCCAAACTAACACATATATCTACACTAACACATATATCCACACTAACACATATATCCAAACTAACACATATATCTACACTAACACATATATCCACACTAACACATATATCCACACTAACACATATATCCACACTAACATATATATCCACACTAACAAATATATCCAAACTAACACACATATCCAAACTAACACATATATCCACACTAACACATATATCCAAACTAACACATATATCTACACTAACACATATATCTACACTAACACATATATCTACACTAACACATATATCCACACTAACACATATATCCAAACTAACACATATATCTACACTAACACATATATCCACACTAACACATATATCCAAACTAACACATATATCTACACTAACACATATATCCACACTAACACATATATCCACACTAACACATATATCCACACTAACATATATATCCACACTAACACATATATCCAAACTAAACAACAACAAAAAAACACTGTCCAGAGAACGAGCGCCAGCCAGGATGACTGTTGGAACCGCCAGTCTACATGGGCTAGCAGTTAGCTTAGCCTGCCACACTTCCGGGTCCTGTCAGACCGCCCTCGGTGTTTCCTCTTTGGGCAGAGCTCCAGGCAGGGCCGTGGTCCTTGGGCCCACAGGACACAGCAGACCAGGCTCTCCCAGCCGACCCAGCGCCAGCTCTCCCAGCCATCAAACAGACAAACTTAGACACAGATGTGGACAAAGACACTGCATGGACGGTACTGGGTGAGGCCGCCGCAAACGTGACTTCGCGCCGCCATCTTTTCACACCGGAAGTGGGAAGATGGCGGGTTTGATTCAACACAGAGAGGCATGCTGTGTTTAAACAGTCTGTCAGTCTGGATGCAGACTGTAGATTAAAGAATCAAATACAACACCCCCCCCAACCTGGCTTTACTTCCCCCCCCATCAATATGGTGTCCAGGGTCTGGCATCAGCCTGAGATGGAATCAGGGTTAGGGAGATCAGATGACCGTTTGTGTGTGTGTGTGTGTATGTGTGTGTGTGTGTGTGTGTCTGTGTTCGTGTATGTGTGTGTGTGTGTGTGTGTGTGTGTGTGTTCGTGTGTGTGTGTGTGTGCAAAGCCATTAAACAGCCTGACTGATGCAGTTCTCCTCATGTGACCTCTGGGGACAGGGCTGAGGGGGGGTCATGTAGTGTGTGTGTGTGTGTGTGTGTGTGTGTGTGTGTGTGTGTGCGTGCGTGTGTGTGTGTGTGTGTGTGTGTGTGTGTGTGTGTGTGTGTGTGTGTGTGTGTGTGTGTTTGGTTGAGATCATACTGGTGACATAACCAATCTCCATTAAAAGGAAGCTAATATGACCATCTGGAAGACCAAGAGGGAGGCACACAGGGTCGAACCTCGGTGTTTCAACAGAGTCATGCCCCTTTTCCACTGCGTGCTACTGGCTCAACCCAGCTCGACTCTACTCTATTGGACTCTACTCGCTTTACTTCTTGGGATGTTGTTTTCCACTGCAGGTACTATCCCCTCACGGCCCAGCGCCGCTGGTCATTTGTGGGCGTGTTGACTAGCTTTTTTTAATATTTTATTTATATTGAAATAAATGTAAATAATGCATAATAGAGTTGAGTGGAGCCGGTCCCATGCAGCGGGAGAGGGGCATTAGCTCCTACGTGCCTCCCTCCCGGTCTCCCAGATGGTCGCATCATAAATACCAGACACAACAGGCTGCTCAGGCTGCTGAGTTTTGCCGCTGCTCTGTGCAGCAGCCGGGTATCCCATCATGCTCTGTGCAGCAGGCGGGTATCCCATCATGCTCTGTGCAGCAGGCGGGTATCCCATCATGCTCTGTGCAGCAGGCGGGTATCCCATCATGCTCTGTGCAGCAGCCGGGTATCCCATCATGCTCTGTGCAGCAGCCGGGTATCCCATCATGCTCTGCGCAGCGGCCGGGTATCCCATCATGCTCTGCGCAGCGGCCGGGTATCCCATCATGCTCTGTGCAGCAGGCGGGTATCCCATCATGCTCTGCGCAGCAGGCGGGTATCCCATCATGCTCTGCGCAGCAGGCGGGTATCCCATCATGCTCTGTGCAGCAGGCGGGTATCCCATCATGCTCTGTGCAGCAGCCGGGCGCCTTTCATTCAGAGTGAATGGAGGCGGCAGGTCACCAGCTCAGCATCACCTTAAGGAAACGTAGACTCGCCTAACCAGAAGCCCCGTTTACATCCAACACTGACACCACCCCTGACACCGCCGTCTGTGGCGTCTCTGGATGTCGGTACCTTCCTGTGCTGTCTGAGAACGTCTACAGATATGTCTGTGGTGTCTGTGGTGTCTGTGGTGTCTGTGGTGTCCTGCCTCACCTCTCATTGTGTTCCTGATACACCAGACGTGACTTCTCCAACAGATACTTCTCCACGTAGGCACTGAAAACACACACACACACACACACACACACATACACACACACACACATACACACACACATACACATACACACACAAGATAAAAAAAGGTACAATAATCCCTACAGAGGTGTTTTAGGGAATGACGGAGCGAGGTGAGGGGGAGGTAGATGGAGGGAGCGAGGTAGACGGAGCGAGGTGAGGGGGAGGTAGATGGAGGGAGCGAGGTAGACGGAGCGAGGTGAGGGGGAGGTAGACAAAGATGGAGGGAGGGAGGTGAGAAGGAGGTAGACGGAGCGAGGGAGGGGAGAAGGAGGTAGATGGAGGGAGGGAGGTGAGAGGGAGGTAGATGGAGGGAGGGAGGTGAGAAGGAGGTAGATGGAGGGAGGGAGGTGAGAAGGAGGTAGACGGAGGGAGGGAGGGGAGAAGGAGGTAGATGGAGGGAGGGAGGTGAGAAGGAGGTAGATGGAGGGAGGAGGTGAGAGGGTAAAGACAGATGATGATCCAAACAGAGAAGCAAATGATAGAGCGAGAAGAGAAATGATAAAACATGGCAGACAACAGCTGACGGAAGAGAGCGTGTGTGTGTGTATGTCTGTGTGTGTGCGTGTGTGTGTGTTTGTCTGTGTGTGTTTGTCCGTGTTTGTGTGTGTGTCTGTCTGTGTGTGTGTGTGTCTGTCTGTGTCTGTGTGTGTGCGTGTGTGTCTGTCTGTGTGTCTGTGTGTGTGTGCGTGTGTCTGTCTGTGTGTGTGCATGTGTGTTTGTCTGTGTGTGTGTGTGTCTGTGTGTGCGTGTGTGTGTCTGTGTGTGTGTGCGTGTGTGTGTGTGTGTGTGTGTGTGTGTGTGTGTGTGTGTGTGTGTGTGTGTCTCACCCCCTGACAGTGCCACTCTCCTGGTAGTTGACTTGGATAAACTTTCCAAAGCGGCTGGAGTTGTTGTTGTGCGCTGTCTTGGCGTTCCCGAATGCCTGAGGAGAGAAAACAAGACCAGGTCAGAACCTAGGGAAAACCAGACCAGGTCAGAACCTAGGGAAAACCAGACCAGGTCAGAACCTAGGGAAAACCAGACCAGGTCAGAACCTAGTGTAAGGCTGAATCCCTGCCTTACCCTGCCTGCTACTGCAGTACCCTGCCTGGTACCATGGTACCTTAACTGGTACACTGCCTGTTACCACGGTACCCTAATTGGTACCCTGCCTGATGGCCCTGACCGGACCTGATGAGGAAACACCGAGGGTTGTCTGACAGGATGTGGAAGCGGGGCAGGCTAAGCTAACTGCTAGCCCATGCAGACCGGCAGGTCCGGCTGTCCTCCTGGCTGGCGCCGGTCCTCCTGGACTATGGTTTCTATTTGTTTATTTAGTTTGGCCGCATGTGTGCTTGTGGGTTTCGGATGTGTGTTGTTGTCTTTGTGTTGCACTGTGTCGTGTCATTTCATGTGTGCGAGTGCATGAAATGACACGACAAACAAAGTGTTTCCGACTTTATTTCATTAGACTGAAATCCAAACGCGAAAGTGAAATACAAGTGAGGTAACAGCGCCTCCTGTGGTGATGCAACATGTGGCTCTTCATCTTAAAGCTGACTGCTGAGCACATGTTCAGGGAGACACGGCAAAACCATAAAAACCTCTAGTTTGGTTCAGACCAGTCTCCTCACTTCCGCTCAATCAGTCTCACGCTGTTGCTGCAGCATCTGCAAAACCCTGTCCTAAAAGATTTCCTGATCCACTTTCACCAAACGCGGTGCACCACGTGGCACGTGGTGCAACACGTGGTGCAACACGT
>JAJHIY020000477.1:30000-65000 GCA_022114975.2 Lampris megalopsis | reverse complement strand
TCCACCAGAGGAGGCGCTAGTGCAGCAACCAGGACACATACCCACATCCGGCTTCCCACCCGCAGACACGGCCAATTGTGTCTGTAGGGATGCCCGACCAAGCCGGAGGTAACACAGGGATTCGAACCGGCGATCCCCGTGTTGGTAGGCAACGGAATAGACCGCTACACCACCTGAACGCCAGCTTCTTATCTTTAGCAAGGGTCCATGAAACATGCAGTGATGCAGTGATGCAGTGATGCAGTGATGCACTCCCTTGTGCTGATGCAGATTTACAGACAGCAGAAATGGAGGGGTGATGTGGTTTTGCAGGGTAGGTGGCAGTAAAACTGGCAGCATGTGCAGTGCTGAAGCGCAGTGATGAAGCGCAGTGCTGAAGTGCTGCTTGAGACCATCCGCTACGGTCTGCGTGCATATTTAGCATGTCGGTTTGGCATTGGCCTGCTCCGGTAACATAAAACAAAATTCATCAGTCCAGACAGATTTGAACTGACGGTTTTCCTGGTCAACTTTGTGCTTTTTCGTGCAGGCCATGTTTCTGGTTTAGGACAGTTACTGATTATCTGGGTCTTAGCTGGTGAGTGGCTCTGGCAAGTCAAGGACTGTAGCGAGTGCTGAGAGTCTACACACTCTACGGCACAGGTCAGGTGGACGGCACAGGTCAGGTGGACGGTACAGGTCAGGTGGACGGTACAGGTCAGGTGGACGGTACAGGTCAGGTGGACGGTACAGGTCAGGTGTATGGTACAGGTCAGGTGTACGGCACAGGTCAGGTGGACGGTACAGGTCAGGTGGACGGTACGGGTCAGGTGGACGGTACGGGTCAGGTGGACGGTACGGGTCAGGTGGACGGTACGGGTCAGGTGGACGGTACGGGTCAGGTGTACGGTACGGGTCAGGCGGACGGTACGGGTCAGGTGTACGGTACGGGTCAGGTGTACGGTACAGGTCAGGTGGACGGTACAGGTCAGGTGGACGGTACAGGTCAGGTGGACGGTACAAGTCAGGTGGATGGTACAGGTCAGGTGGACGGTACAGGTCAGGTGTAAGGTACAGGTCAGGTGGACGGCACAGGTCAGGTGGACGGTACAGGTCAGGTGGACGGTACAGGTCAGGTGGACGGCACAGGTCAGGTGTACGGTACGGGTCAGGTGGACGGTACAGGTCAGGTGGACGGCACAGGTCAGGTGGACGGTACAGGTCAGGTGGACGGTACAGGTCAGGTGGACGGTACAGGTCAGGTGTATGGTACGGTCAGGTGGACGGCACGGGTCAGGTGGACGGTACAGGTCAGGTGGACGGTACAGGTCAGGTGTACGGTACAGGTCAGGTGGACGGTACAGGTCAGGTGGACGGTACAGGTCAGGTGGACGGTACAGGTCAGGTGGACGGTACAGGTCAGGTGTATGGTACGGGTCAGGTGGACGGTACAGGTCAGGTGGACGGTGGGGCTGAGGTCAAGATAAAGTAGAGCAGCAGCACTTTATCTCACATGTCTCATGACTTATCACAGGTGTGCTAGTGCCAATGGGTCTGTGTGGGCCTGACCTGGTCCACAGGCCACTTGTTAGGGGTCAGGGGGTCAGAGTGTGTGATGAGACGAGAGAGAGAGAGTGAGAGTGAGAGAGAGAGAGACAGACAGCGAAAGACAGAGCGAGAGAGAGAGAGAGAGGGAGACAGAGAGAGAAGGGGAGACAGAGAGGGAGAGACAGAGCGAGAGGGAGAGAGGGAGAGAGGGAGAGAGAGGGAGAGAGAGAGAGAAGGGGAGACAGAGAGGGAGAGACAGAGCGAGAGGGAGAGAGGGAGAGAGGGAGAGAGAGGGAGACAGAGCGAGAGAGAGAGGGAGACAGAGCGAGAGAGAGAGAGAGAGAGAGAGGGAGACAGAGCGAGAGAGAGAGAGAGAGAGGGAGACAGAGCGAGAGAGCGAGTGAGTGAGACAGAGAGAGTGAGACAGTTTAAATCCACCTGATGAAAAGTTTATTACCTGCAGCTCTGTCTCTGACTCTGTGTGTGTGTGTGAAAAACTGGTGACGTTAAAGAGTGTGTAAATCTTTAATCCCACCTCCTCTGACCTCACTTCCTCTCCTCTTCCTCCTTGCTACCTACCTTTGTCTGTTCTCACACTAATCTGTGATGGTTGTGTGATTGTCTCACACTAATCTGTGCTGGTTGTGTGATTGTGTACTGGTTGTGTGATTGTCTCACACTAATCTGTGCTGGTTGTGTGATTGTCTCACACTAATCTGTGCTGGTTGTGTGATTGTCTCACACTAATCTGTGCTGGTTGTGTGATTGTCTCACACTAATCTGTACTGGTTGTGTGATTGTCTCACACTAATCTGTACTGGTTGTGTGATTGTCTCACACTAATCTGTACTGGTTGTGCGATTGTCTCACACTAATCTGTGCTGGTTGTGCGATTGTCTCACACTAATCTGTGCTGGTTGTGTGATTGTCTCACACTAATCTGTGATGGTTGTGTGAGTGTCTCACACTAATCTGTACTGGTTGTGTGATTGTCTCACACTAATCTGTGCTGGTTGTGTGATTGTCTCACACTAATCTGTACTGGTTGTGTGATTGTCTCACACTAATCTGTGCTGGTTGTGTGATTGTCTCACACTAATCTGGACAGAAAGCAGCCATTCTGTTCTGTGTCTGTTAGCAGTTAGCTCGGCTAACTGCTAACAGACACATCTGCTTCCAATTAATCAAATGGTTTGTGGTGTGTGTGTGTGTGTGTGTGTGTGTGTGTGTGTGTGTGTGTGTCCATTTGTCACAAGCCCTTCAATGAAGCGGCCTGTGAAGACAAATACACACCTTTCAGCAAACATTTAGAGGTCTGACTGACCCTGAACCGCCAGCGTTTGGCCGCGGCTCGCCAGCACGCGGTGGGCTGCTGCGAGTGTGGCTGCACGCAACGCCGAGAGCAAAGCACTGTGGGAAAAATACCAGAGCTGAGTGTACTGACGTGTAAACCCCTGGAGACCTGTGTGTGTGTGTGTGTGTGTGTGTGTCTGTGTGTGTGTGTGTGTGTGTCTGTTTTATGCATGGCGGCTTACCTGTGCAGAGTTTGTGCGAATGTGTGATAGTGTGTCGGAAACCAGTGTGTCACATGACAGCTCAGATTCTGCTGTGTATTTTAAAAGGGCGGTGTGTGTGTGTGTGTGTGTGTGTGTCTGTGTGTGTGGTGTGTGTGTGCGTGTATATGTGTGTGTGTGTGTGTGTGTGTGTGTGTGTGTGTGTGTGTGTGTGTCTGTGTTCTATTTTAGTTTTTTTACAACACAAGCCTCTGAACTGGAGGAGCTGTGAAGCTCACAGCCTCTGATAATAACTCTACTAAAACTGCCCCCCCCCCCAGAAAAACCAAAGAATGTTGAAATGAATTGTGGGAAAAATGTCAAAATCTGTCTGATTTGCCAAGTCAGTTTCCTAACACTGGGAGTTTGGCTGTGGCGCTTACGCAAAACACAGCATCTAAACAGAGTCATGTGAAAATTAATGTATACATGAATCTATTCATTCATTCATCATCAGCTGCTTCTCTGGGGTCGGGTCACGGTGGCAGCAAGCTAAGTAGGACACTCCAGACCTCCCTCTCCCCAGCAACGCCCTCCAGATCCTCCTGGGGGATCCCAAGGAGTTCCCAGGCCAGATTGGACATGTAGTCCCTCAAGCGAGTTCTGGGTCTACCCCGGGGTCTCCTCCCAGTTGGCCGTGCCCAGTAAACCTCCAAAGGAAGGCGCCCAGGAGGCATCCTGATCAGATGCCCGAACCACCTCAACTGGCTCCTTTCGACGCAAAGGAGCAGCGGCTCTACTCCGAGCTCCCTCCAGATGTCCGAGCTCCTCACCCTATCTCTAAGGCTGAGCCCAGACACCCTACGGAGGAAACTCATTTCAGCCGCTTGTATCCACGATCTCACACTTTCGGTCACTACCCAAAGCTCATGACCATAGGTGAGGGTTGGAACCAAGACTGGCTGGCGAATTGAGAGCTTTGCCTCCCGGCTCAGCTCCCTCTTATTGTGGAACCTCGGATCCAGGAGGAACAATGCGGATTCCATCCTGGCCATGGAACAACAGACCAACTCTTTACCCTTGCAGAAGTGTTGAGGGAGGCATGGGGGTTTGACCAGCCATGTGTTTTGTGGACTAGGAGAAGACTTATGACCGCATACCCGGGGAACTCTCTGGGGGTACCGGGGCAGTTGCTACAAGCCGTCCGGTCCTCGTATAACCAAAGTGAGAGCTGTGTCTGCATTCTTGGCACAAAGTCAAACACGTGTTGGGTGGGTGTTGGACTCCTCCAAGGTTGTCCCTTGTCTCTGATTCTGTTTGTGATATTCATGGACAGGATCTCAAGCCGCAGCCAAGGTGAGGAGTGTGTCCGTTTTGGGAACCTCAGAACTGCATCTCTGCTCTTTGCGGATGATGTGGTTTTGTTCATCAGAACGTGTCTTCATAAGCTCAGCGCGCACTGGGGCGGTTTGCAGCTGAGTGTGATGAGAGTCAGCACCTCCAGGTCTGAGGCCATGGTTCTCTACTGGGAAATGGTGGATTGCTCCCTCCGGGTTGGGGATGAGTTGTTGCCTCAAGTGAAGGAGTTCAAGTATCTCGGGGTCTTGTATATATGAAATTATTTTTCTATAACACACACACACACACACATCCCATTAGGGGCACCTATAGCCTGCAGGTCTTCTTTATGGCTGTTAGCATTTCAAAGTAATAATTTCTCACCTCATTACAGTGCCTGGCTGCAGTCGAAGCCAAATATTTCAGATGTTCAGCCTAGTCAAATGTTTCAGCCTAGTCAAAAGCCTGGTCAAATGTTCCAGCCTGGTCAAATGTTCCAGCCTAGTCAAAAGCCTGGTCAAATGTTTCAGCCTAGTCAAATGTTTCAGCATGGTCACATGTTTCAGCATGGTCACATGTTTCAGCGTGGTCAAATGTTTCAGCCTGGTCAAATGTTTCAGCATGGTCACATGTTTCAGCGTGGTCACATGTTTCAGCCTAGTCAAATGTTTCAGCCTAGTCAAATGTTTCAGCCTAGTCAAAAGTTTCAGCCTGGTCACATGTTTCAGCTGTCAAATGTTTCAGCGTGGTCAAATGTTTCAGCCTGGTCACATGTTTCAGCGTGGTCAAATGTTTCAGCCTAGTCAAATGTTTCTGCCTGGTCAACCGTTTCAGCCTGGTCAAATGTTTCAGCCTAGTCAAATGTTTCAGCCTGGTCAAATGTTTCAGCCTAGTCAAATGTTTCAGCCTAGTCAAATGTTTCAGCCTGGTCAAATGTTTCAGCGTGGTCAAATGTTTCAGCCTAGTCAAATGTTTCAGCGTGGTCAAATAATTCAGCCTGGTCAAATGTTTCAGCCTGGTCAAATGTTTCAGCCGTCAAATGTTTCAGCGTGGTCAAATGTTTCAGCCTGGTCACATGTTTCAGTGTGGTCAAATGTTTCAGCCTAGTCAAATGTTTCAGCCTAGTCAAATGTTTCAGCCTGGTCAAATGTTTCAGCCTAGTCAAATGTTTCAGCCTAGTCAAATGTTTCAGCCTGGTCAAATGTTTCAGCCTGGTCAAATGTTTAGCGTGGTCAAATGTTCCAGCCTGGTCAAATGTTCCAGCCTGGTCAAATGTTTCAGCCTGGTCAAATGTTTCAGCGTGGTCAAATGTTTCAGCCTGGTCAAATGTTTCAGCCTGGTCAAATGTTTCAGCCTGGTCAAATGTTTCAGCCTAGTTAAATGTTCCAGCCTGGTCAAATGTTTCAGCGTGGTCAAATGTTTCAGCCTGGTCAAATGTTTCAGCATGGTCAAATGTTTCAGCCTGGTCAAATGTTTCAGCCTGGTCAAAAGTTTCAGCCTGGTCAAATGTTTCTGCCTGGTCAAATGTTTCAGCCTGGTCAAATGTTTCAGCGTGGTCAAATGTTTCAGTGTGGTCAAATGTTTCAGCCTGGTCAAATGTTTCAGCGTGGTCAAATGTTTCAGCCTGGTCAAATGTTTCAGCCTGGTCAAATGTTTCAGCGTGGTCAAATGTTTCAGTCTGGTCAAATGTTTCAGCCTGGTCAAATGTTCCAGCCTGGTCAAATGTTTCAGCCTTGTCAATGTTTCAGCGTGGTCAAATGTTTCTGCCTGGTCAAATGTTTCAGCCTAGTCAAATGTTTCAGCGTGGTCAAATGTTTCAGCCTGGTCAAATGTTTCAGCCTGGTCAAATGTTTCAGCCTGGTCAAATGTTCCAGCCTGGTCAAATGTTTCAGCCTGGTCAAAAGTTTCAGCCTGGTCAAATGTTTCAGCGTGGTCAAATGTTTCAGCCTGGTCAAATGTTTCAGCCTGGTCAAATGTTCCAGCCTGGTCAAATGTTTCAGCCTTGTCAATGTTTCAGCGTGGTCAAATGTTTCTGCCTGGTCAAATGTTTCAGCCTAGTCAAATGTTTCAGCGTGGTCAAATGTTTCAGTGTGGTCAAATGTTTCAGTGTGGTCAAATGTTTCAGCCTGGTCAAATGTTTCAGCCTGGTCAAAAGTTTCAGCCTGGTCAAATGTTTCAGTGTGGTCAAATGTTTCAGCCTGGTCAAATGTTTCAGCCTGGTCAAAAGTTTCAGCGTGGTCAAATGTTTCAGCCTGGTCAAATGTTTCAGCCTGGTCAAATGTTTCAGCGTGGTCAAAAGTTTCAGCCTAGTCAAATGTTTCAGCGTGGTCAAATGTTTCAGTGTGGTCAAATGTTTCAGTGTGGTCAAATGTTTCAGCCTGGTCAAATGTTTCAGCCTGGTCAAAAGTTTCAGCCTGGTCAAATGTTTCAGTGTGGTCAAATGTTTCAGCCTGGTCAAATGTTTCAGCCTGGTCAAAAGTTTCAGCGTGGTCAAATGTTTCAGCCTGGTCAAATGTTTCAGCCTGGTCAAATGTTTCAGCGTGGTCAAAAGTTTCAGCCTGGTCAAATGTTTCAGCGTGGTCAAATGTTTCAGCCTGGTCAAATGTTTCAGCCTGGTCAGTGTTTCAGCCTAGTCAAATGTTTCAGCGTGGTCAAAGCCAATGTCAGGACGGGCCAGAACTCTAAACACTAAGATACTGTTTTGTTTACGCTCAGAACCATCCAGAAATAAAATGGCTGAACACGGCGTCTGTGAGCAACGTAACACACACACTATTTTATTTTTTTGGCATTTCCACTTTATGTGACAGTGATGAGAGTAGAGACAGACAGGAAGGCGGGGGGGAGGGGAGAGCGAGAGAGAGAGCGAGAGAGAGAGAGGGTGATGTGCAGCACAGGACCGGGCTGCAATCCAACCCAGACCACCGCAGTAAGAACTCAGCCTTGATATGTGGTACACGCTCTACCAAGACACACACAGACACACACACACCACACACAAAGCATGGAGCTGAAACTTCAACCTGGAATTTGTTTGAATGAACGAGTGGTTGCGGATTGGCACTTCAGCAGGACACATATTGTGTGTTAGGGGTGTAAAGTTGGACGGAAATTGAAACACTATTGGTTTCTAATGTAATTGTTACATAATTTATTACTGACATCATCAACCTGCTGGTTAATCCCAGGTCTCAGTTTGTCACAAAGGGTGAGGAGGCTTCTCAGAATCAGAAACACTTAATTTGTCATTTCATTTCATCTGCACAAAACTCAATGAAGCATGGATCAGGCTGAATATGCCAGTGTGAAAAGGTGCGTTTTGAGATGGGATGTGAAGGCTGAAGAGAGTCAGTGTTGTGAAGGTCTTGTGGGAGAGAGTTCCATAAGCAGGGGGCAGGATGACTGAAGGCTCTTCACTCCATGGTAGTCAAGCAGGCCGATGGTGTAGTGAGTTGGAGAGCAGAAGAGGATCTGACAGTGTGGGAGGGTGTGTGGATATGAAGGTCAGAAAGATATTAAGGAGCTAGGTTATTAAGGGCCTTAAAGGTGAGGAGCAGGATCTTGAAGTCAATACGGTATTTAACAGGGAGTCAGTGGAGCTGCTGAAGAACAGGAGTGATGTGATCTATGGAAGGAGTTCTGGTACTGATATGGGCAGCTGAATTCTGGACCAATTGAAGTTTATGAAGACACTTGAGGGGAAGACCAAAGAGGAGAGAATTACAGTAGTCAATACGGGATGTAACTAGGGTGTAAATGAGTATGGCATTGCTGTTAGGTATAAGTGATGGGCGAAGATGATTAATATTGCTCAGGTGTAAGTATGCAGACCAAGTAACATTGCTGATGGGAGCTTCAAAAGATGATGTGCTGTCCACGATGACACCCAGAACTCTTAACCTGAGGTGACGGAGGAACTGTAGAACTATCACTAGTTAGAGAAAATCTATCAGGTTTAGCCAAAGTAGATTTAGTACCTACTTGGAGGACCTCGGTTTTATCACTATTAAGTTTGAAGAAGTGGTATGAAAACCAGGATTTAATTTCTAGTAAGCAGTCAGAAAGGGAAGTTGGTGGAAGAGTGGAGGTAGGCTTGATGGATAGATAAAGCTGGGTGTCATCCACGTAGCAGTGAAATTGAATGCCAAATTTCCTGAAAATGTGGCCAAGAGGTAATAGGTAAACAATAAATATGAGGGGTCCCAATACAGAGCCCTGGGTAACAACGGTAGCAACAGGTAATATCTCAGCTTCCATAGAGCATCATATAACCCGTAACCATTATCAGTGTGTAAGTATCATAATATGACTAGTACATATAACATGACTGATAAATACAAAATAACTGGTGGACATATTAACTAGTACACATCATTATAAAAACAGTAAATGACTAGTAAACGTGTGATAACGTCTGTGTCCATCTTGACAGACTGCTGATCAGAATGAGTTCTGGCTGAGGAGGTTTGTAACTAAACCCATAGACACTCAGAATACATCTCCATATTCGGGTCCAACTCTTCCATAGTTGAGCTCACACCCATGTCTGCAAGAGCTTTAAGATTTACAAGAGCCACACAGAGGATTTATCAATCTCCCTTTTATCAGCCATGCTGCTTTGGTGGCTTCCAAACCAAACTGCTATTTGACATTGTTCACAAGTAGAAATGAAATAACGGCAGCTTTTAACCAAGAGTCACTTCACTTTCATAACTCACCACAGCACCACTACAGCACATCTGACGAACTATCATAAGATCCGTACGCTTGTGGATGGATATTGTCTTACTATGGGTCTGACGGGAGACAGACAGACAGACAGACAGACAGACAGACAGAAAGACAGAGAGAGCGAAAGAGGGGGGAAGTTGAATCAGAGCAGGGTCTGCATGGTGAATTCAGAGAAATTCATTTAATAAAGGGAGCCCGGCATTCCTCTTTATCTCTCTCCATCAGGGGGGAAGGAAATGTCAGAAGGAGGAGAAGCGATTGAAAGACAGATGCTTGCGCCTTCTCTCCTCTTTTGTCTTACAGTAAATAAACCGGACTGTCTTCCTGAAAGCTGATCTCCTATTCTCTCCATTCCTCTAACCATATTCCTCTGTGGCCTCTCTGCTCTGGCCCTCTCCCTTTCTCCTCTACCCACAAACTCCTTGCCACATACCGACTTCCTCTCTTTCTTCCTCTCCTCCTCCTCTGTGTTTTGCAGTGCAGTTCCATCTATCAACCAGCAGTAGTAGTAGTGAGCAGAAAGGCGCTTTTGTTACACCTGGGGGCTGCCACCTATGCCACAAGAATGCACAGTGAACATTATGACAGAGCCACCATAACATACTGTACGTAATCCCAAAACCAGGTGGTTTGGCATTCAATTTCACTGCTATGCGGATGACACCCAGCTTTATCTATCCACCAAGCCTACCTCCACTCTTCCACCCACTTCCCTTTCTGACTGCTTACTAGAAATTAAATCCTGGTTTTCATACCACTTCCTCAAACTTAATAGTGATAAAACCGAGGTCCTCCTAGTAGGCACTAAATCTATTTGGCTAAACCTGATAGTTTTTCTCTGACTATTTACAATTCTATAGTTCCTCCATCACCTCAGGTTAAGAGTCTGGGTGTCATCCTGGACAGCACGTCATCTTTTGAAGCTCCCATCAACAATGTGACTCGGTCTGCATACTTCCACCTACACAATATTAATCATCTTCACCCATAACTTACACCTAACAGCACCGCCATACTCACTCACATCCTGGTTACATCCCGTATTGACTACTTCTCTCCTCTTTGGGCTTCCCCTCAAGTGTCTTCATAAACTTCAGTTGGTCCAGAATTCAGCTGCCCATATCAGTACCAGAACTCCTTCCATAGATCACATCACTCCTGTTCTTCAGCAGCTCCACTGGCTCCCTGTTAAATACCGTACTGACTCCAAGATCCTGCTCCTCACCTTTAAGGCCCTTAATAACCCAGCTCCTTCATATCTTTCTGGCCTCCTTCATATCCACACGCCCTCCCGCACTCTCACATCCTCTTCTGCTCTCCAACTCACTACACCATCGGCCCTGCTGGACTACCATGGGGTCTAGAGCTGGACTACCATGGGGTCTAGAGCCTTCAGTCGTTCTGCCCCCCGCCTATGGACCTCTCTCCCACAAGACCTTCACAACACTGACTCTCTTTCTACCTTCACATCCCATCTCAAAACGCACCTTTTCACCCTGGCAGGTTCAGTCTGATCCACGCTTAGTTGAGTTTTGTGCAGATGATGATTTTATACTCATCTGTTGTGTTAACTTTTTATTGTCTACCTGCTTTGTTTTGACTTTATGCTGTCTGATACAGTGCTGCTGGTTTTTACTGTCTTCTGTAAGGTGTGCTTGAGTGCTCTGGAAGACACCCACAAATAAAATGTATTATTATTAAAACTAACACACACACACACACACACACACACACACACAAACAAACAATTACCCATGCAGTAAACTCACAATGTTGATTTAAAGCCACAAACACAAGATTAAAACGACTGTGCAAATTGCTAGCATCCCCCCTCTTGTGTTTAGACTGCATCAGTGGGTTTATGTCTATCTGAGCATGGACAGGAAGCATCTACTGGTCCACTTTACTGTAGGGCACCCAACGCTACAGCAAAACTACACAAAATGAACACACACACACACGCATGCAGACACACACATACACACAAAACACAGCTTTTAAACTGACAGTTTAATAATATTACAAGCAAAGCATGAACAGGTTACCATGACACCCTTTTTAAGACTGTTCTGACATCCCCACACATCTGTGATATAACCACACACGTGACATCACCCCACACCTCTGGCATCACCACACACCTCTGGCATCACCACACACCCCTGACATCACCACACACCCCTGACATCACCACACGCGTGACATCACCCCACAACTGTGTCATCACCACACGCCTCTGACATCACCCCACACATGACATCGCCACACACGTGACATCACCCCAAACCTCTGACATCACCACACACGTGTCATCACCCCACACCTGTGACATCACCCCACACATGACATCACCACACGCGTGACATCACCCCAAAACTGTGACATCACCACACATGCATTGGAAAGTTCCTGTCAGACTTTCGGGTTCAGGGATTTCTGCAACTGAAATTTTCTGTAACGCTCAGCAATAGACGACACCCATGGCCACTTTCCACAGTGATGGGCCACACATGGCCAGTGACTGCATGTAGGTGTCAAAATGGATTGGGCTTCAAGTGGTCTGAGAAATTATTCCCTGAAACTAGGCGACCTCCATCACCGTGCTGACCACTTTCTGCTCACCATCAACAGCTTCACGGAAAAACTCTAAGAGTTGTCACATATGAACTCCGGACGACGTCCGCAGAATCGGATCCGGGCTTTGTGCGGAGTTGCTTTTTCACATGTCTAATGCTAATTAAACAAACCCTCTTTCTAAATGGTACTGGTGAGGTAAGGACTCAAGGGGCATTCAGTGCAAATGAGAGGAGGGACTGGGAAGGCCAAACCTTTTCGTGCATCAGCCTCAGTACATTTATAGGAATTACCAATTTAATGTGCAACATAACAGGAGGAGACCATGTAAATAAACACTGGATGTGATTTACCAAGGCTGGTACTAAATAAGATCGTGGTAAGTGTTCGTGTTATTCAGCGCATGTGTGAAAAGTGCGTTTGAACTCATTGAACTCCTGCCATGGCTGCCAGTACTGTAGGCCTGAGAAAGGAAGGAGTTTTTTTTCAACACTTTTACATTTATTTACATGTCAAATCACATTATGCTCGACTTTCTGCAGGAAATCAAAAAGATGTGGAACCACAGACCAGAAGGAGTCATACAGTTCCAGCAGCAACCAAACTCCTGAGCATATTTCATTTATCTGCCGAGCTGCTACAGTCAGCATTATATTACCTATAGATACTATCATTACCGCCCACTGTCCATCCATCCCTCCATTATCCCAACCGCTTATCCTGCTCTCAGGGTGGCGGCGATGCTGGAGCCTATCCTGGCAGTCACTGGGCAGCAGGCGGGGAGACACCCTGGGCAGGCTGCCAGGCCAGCACAGGGCTGTTTACATAGTGCCCGTCACATTTATATTAACAAGACTGCACTTGTCTTAATCACCCTGCTTGTCTTTAGTAGATGCCCTACTAAACTGGTAACCCCCATGAACTGCAATTGTTAGCAAATTTGCACATCTTTGATTCAATCTCGGCAAACTATTTAGATGCATATAAACTATTACTCAACACAACTTGCGAACCTTGCACTGGTTAATTGTCATGGAGGCAAAGTCACAATGTTTGTTAATGAGGCCTGACCACTCTGTAGTGAAATTCATTACCCCCCACCCCCCGAACCCTAACCTACCCCCTGGGGTATATCTAGGGCCATTAGGCTGGGGGGGGGGGTGTAAGCATTTACTAGGAGGAAGCAGTTAAATGTCTTTGACAGAAGCAGACCTAGCTTGTTAAAGACCTTAAAAGGAGCTCTGAGGAAGTCAAAACTCCAAAGGCTTTCAGACGCACTCCTTTTTCTGTCATCTGTTTACGAGGAGAGGCGGGCAGAGGGGAAGAGGAGGGCGCTTTGGAAGTGAAGGGAGATTTCTGCCATTAAGCCCAGAGATACACAACTTCTAAAACCCTGACAAGTTATGAAAACCCAGGGCATCTGATGCTTACCAACTGACTTCTGCAGATTTTATTTATGCCGACGGAAAAACTGGAGATCAGATGAAAATGTAAAACTTGGTCAACAACTAAACATTCAAATGAGAAGGAAAGTACTCGGAAGTATTCCTTAGCTGCTTCTCCATACACGTGCTTGCTTGGCTTGACTCGATCTGACTCGGCTGGCATTTGCATTTCCATGTCAAGAGGCCTACCCGCTTAGAGGTAGGTCTTTAACTGACGACGCGCTTGTCAGGCTGTTGTTCCCGTAGACGCCGATCCTGCTGAGCACCCACGGCCGATCCGAAACTCTGTTGTCTACTGATCCAGACCCAGTCAGAGCCACTACAAACATATGAAACAGGTTTGATCTTTAAAACTGCCATCTGGATGTAATTTGAGTTGTGTATGTTGTCAACAACACAAATCAGAACAGATCCTATCAACAGCCAATGTAATGGAGAATAAGGGGAAAAAATTACGGATATAGGAAATACAGAAAGAACAATGGTAGGGGTGTAAGAAAATATCGATGCACTGGAGTACGGCGATATTATCTTTTGTGATACTGTATCGATTCTCAAAAACCACCGTATTGATTTTTAATTGTTTACATGTAAAGGTTCGTGACAAAAATGTTGTGTTGTCTGTAACCCCACGACCGCTAGATAAGTGTTGTAATCTATCTTCAGCAATTTGACTCTTCCACTCCAACAACGTAAACTGAGACAGGAAGTAGCATAAGCACAAAGAACACAGGCCTATGAAACCGAAATATATCACCTTTCTCACAGTATCACGATATATTGAATCGTAACCCCTGTATCGTGATACGTATCGTATCATATTACCAGATTCTCACCAGTACACAACCCTAGAAGAGACTATCTGTGAGTGCATTTGAGTCCACAGGTGGAAGAAAAGTTAACTGAATTAAAACAGGGACACTAATGACTGTTAGACAGGAACTGGAAGACCTATCATAACCACAAGGACAAAGAAAGAACTGCATCTCGAGTTCTCATAATATCGCGAGAGTTCCGGTTCTCATGCGAGTTTGGCATGTTCAGTTCAGTTCAGTTGCGGGTGACCGGTGGGGTTTTCCCATTGGCACCATTGGCTGTGCCGAGTCAAACCATGCCGCGTTGATTCGCATTTCCATTACCAGTTTAAACGCGGTGAGTTGTGCCAACTGTGCCCAAGATGGACCATCTCCAGAGTCGGGCCAAGATGGACCATCTCCGGAGTCGGGCTAAAGATGGACCATCTCTGGAGTCGGGCTAAAGATGGACCATCTCCGGAGTCGGGCCAAGATGGACCATCTCCGGAGTCGGGCCAAGATGGACCATCTCTGGAGTCGGGCCAAGATGGACCATCTCCGGAGTCGGGCTAAAGATGGACCATCTTCGGAGTCGGGCCAAGATGGACCATCTCTGGAGTGGGGCCAAGATGGACCATCTCCGGAGTCGGGCCAAAGATGGACCATCTCCGGAGTCGGGCCAAAGATGGACAATCTCCGGAGTCGGGCCAAAGATGGACCATCTCCGGAGTCGGGCCAAGATGGACCATCTCCGGAGTCGGGCCAAAGATGGACCATCTCCGGAGTCGGGCCCAAGATGGACCATCTCCGGAGTCGGGCCAAGATGGACCATCTCTGGAGTCGGGCCAAAGAGCACCAGACCAATTACCCTGATGTAGATGTACTAGTCTGCTGCCGTTCGTAGACACAAACCGTAATGAAATGCGACACTGCCCTGCTACAAATTATATCCGGCTACACCACACCAGCACCCAGGCTTGAGGGGGTAGTATTTACATACACATTGGCCACACATAACACTACGTCACTCGCATGTATAATAGTACAACCAATAGCGATACCTAAGCAAAAAATATCCTACACACCTGTGTACTCAAATACACTCACAGATGTCTGTTACCATTGCTCTTTCCGTATTTCCTGTATCCATAATTTTTTTCTTATTCTCAATTACATTGGCTGTTGATGGGACCTGTTCTGATTTGTGTTGTTGACCAACATACACAACTCACCTACATCCAGATTCCAGTTTTAAAGACCAAAGGTGTTTAATACGTCTGTAACGGAGCCTTCGCTCCCCGTGCACATCAGTGAGCCATCAACCCATAACAACAGCACAGACATCCCTTGCAGTCCACCCACCACTTGATTTTACAACTCTCACTCAAAAACATGATTAAAAACCAACTCATCATCCACGGCAGAACAAGTCACATGATGTAGCACCACTGTTGAATGAAAGCATCCGAATTCCTCATCGCGTCATAAAACCTAAACTCAACCCAGACTCTGGACCTCACCGTTATCCATTCCATTATCCAAGCCGCTTAACCTAGGTAGGTTCGCGGGATGCTGGAGCCTAGCCCAGCAGTCATTGGGCGGCAGGCAGGGAGACACCCTGGACAGACCGCCAGTCCATCACACAGGGCCGACACACACACACACACACATTCACACGTAGGGACAAGTTAGTACGGCCGATTCACCTGACCGACATGTCTTTGGACCTTGAGAGGAAACCGGAGCCCCCGGAGGAAACCCACGCAGACACGGGGAGAACATGCAAACTCCACACAGAGGACGACCCGGGACGGCCCCCAAGCTTGGACAACCCCGGGGTTCGAACCCAGGACCTTCTTGCTGTGAGGCGACCGTGCTAACCACTGCGCCACCGTGCCGTCCTCACCAAAGAAACAAAAAAGGGATCACATCCCGCCCTAGACTTGCTTCTGTTTTGTTCCTTCTGCAGCTGTATATGGACAGTTTTGCTTCTCCTATTTTGAACTTTAGAAGTTTTCACTTCGACATATTCGCTCTTCTGTCTAATCACAGACATAGAAGCATTCACATTAATAGCCCCGTGTAGGATTCTCCACTGAGTGTCACCTGGTAGCTCATCCAACGCTCTTCACACCGTCACATTCCTGACTGTTGTGGTGAACGCCACCTGTTCTTCATTACTCTTGTTTATGTGGCTCTTCTCATCAGCAGACCTGTCCTCGCTGTTTGAGCCCGTTTCATCAGTTTTAGCTCGGTTCTGTTCTCCTGATGATGCCTCCTCGGCTGTCTCATCAGAGCCAGGTGGTTTTTCTGGACAAGCCCTGATCACATCTCATTCTGCAGTCTGTGATGTTGCAAACAGAACGTAATAGAAACCAATCCTTAATCTGAATGCCAGATTCAGTTCCTCACTCCGGTTATTGAGACTCGTATAAACAAATCATCTGTGAGACACAACACGCTGCACCTGGGCCGATTTACATCCGGACTCTACTGTTTTTCCCATTGGGGAAATGATTTTCCCATATTTTGACAATTCTCTTACCAGAATCTCATCCCTAATGAAGGGGGACACGTTAGACAGACACGTTTACTGACAGACATGTTTCATCACTCGTCTAAGTGACCTCTTCAGTCTAAACTGACTGCAGATAAGGGCTTGACCATTAACTAGAGTTTCAAGGGCGTCTGGGTAGAGTGGCGGTCTATTCCGTTGCCTACCAACACAGTGATCGTCGGTTCGAATCCCCGTGTTACCTCCGGCTTGGTCGGGCATCCTTACAGACACAATTGGCCGTGTCTGCGGGTGGGAAGCCGGATGTGGGTATGTGTCGTGGTCACTGCACTAGCGCCTCCTCTGGTCGGTCGGGGCACCTGTTTGGGGGGGGAGGGGGCACTGGGGGGGAATAGCATGATCCTCCCATGCACTATGTCCCTCCAGTGAAACTCCTCACTGTCAGGTGGAAAGAAGCGGCTGGTGACTCCATATGTATGGGAGGAGGCATGTGGTAGTCTGCAGCCCTTCCCGGATCAGCAGAGGGGGTGGAGCAGAGACCAGGACGGCTCGGAAGAGTGGGGTAATTGGCCAAATGAAATTAGGGAGAAAAAGGGGGAAAGGCAGCTATTACGAAACTGATTGTATAAGACCGGCATTTTCCATAACAACAGAGATTGAACACATAGAAGCGCACACACACACACACACACACACACACACACACACACAAGTAAACAAAGCAGAAAGCAGGCCATCGCAGACAGTCACAGTGAGTCAGCCAGTGTGTTGGCTCTATTTAGAAACAGTGAGACGAGTCAAGAACATTACCATCCCTCTATCACATATATCATATCACATATATCATACCACATATATCATATCACATATACTATGATACCACATATATCATATCACAGATATCATACCACATATATCATATCAGCTAGCTGCAAACAAACCTCCTCTGATGACACTTTATCTGCTGGGTATTTAAGACAATAACTAATCCAGTTGCATGGTGCGTGATAAGGATGGCTGGTGTCTGGGAGGACTTTACCAGGAGAAATTACAGGGGGCATGGTGTTTTCATCTTCATCACAGCAGGTGTTGTGTCCAACCAGCAGATATGGCAGAACAAGCTCGTAGAAGACCTTTACCAACACACAGTACTACATCCATAAGATAGTACTACATCCATAAGATAGTACTACATCCATAAGCAACATAGTACAACATCACTAAGTAAAACTCAGATTCTACCTGGTTTTATGTTTGTTTCTGACACAACAGCCCTGCTGACGCTCATTCATTTGAAATGAAGCTCAGACACCCACCTCACTACCACCTACATAGAGACACACTGGTCCAGTAACACCACCAACTACATAGAGACACACTGGTCCAGTAACACCACCGACTACATAGAGACACACTGGTCCAGTAACACCACCACCTATATAGAAACACACTGGTCTAGTAAAACTACCACCTACATAGAGACACACTGGTCCAGTAATACCACCACCTACATAGAGACACACTGGTCCAGTAACACCACCACCTACATAGAGACACACTGGTCCAGTAACACCACCACCTACATAGAGACACACTGGTCCAGTAACACCACCACCTACATAGAGACACACTGGTCCAGTAACACCACCACCTACATAGAGACACACTGGTCCAGTAATACCACCACCTACATAGAGACACACTGGTCCAGTAACACCACCACCTACATAGAGACACACTGGTCCAGTAACACCACCGACTACATAGAGACACATTGGTCCAGTAACACCACCGACTACATAGAGACACACTGGTCCAGTAACACCACCACCTACATAGACACACTGGTCCAGAAACACCACGACTCCATTGAGACACACTGGTCCAGTAACACCACCACCTATATAGAGACACACTGGTCCAGTAACACCACCACCTATATAGAGACACACTGGTCCAGTAACACCACCACCTATATAGAAACACACTGGTCCAGTAACACCAGCAGATTCAGAACTGTAGCTGTAAATTATAAATAACAAACGGTCTTTTGGACTGCTGCTTTACATCATCAAGTAAGTGGCGGTCATGTTCTCTTCCAGTGGATGACAAAGATTTCTTTCTAACACAGGAGCGAAGAGGAAAAGGAGGGTGAGGGGTTTGAAGGGAATATCAAAGTGATAATTTACTGAGAAGTGGATTTTAACAAGAGGGACATCCACTGTAAGCTTCTGTCACCGAGCAAGGCAAATATATTATTAGCACATTTCAGACACAATGGCACCTCAAAGAGCTTTACATAAGGCACAGACATTAAATAAGAGATGCAGTAAATGCTAAAACGTTTTTTTTTTCAGAAAATAAAGTAGAGGATGAAAACAACAGGAGTTTTCCACAGAAATAGAGCAACAGGGGCAGCGGTCCCACATTGGAGGATTTGGGTAAAACCGTGATGCTCTCACGTACGACTGATAGGCTAGCTTCTCCAGCGGGACTCCTCATCAGAAAGGTCTGACGTTAAGACACCGAAATTTCTCTTACATTAGATCTTATATTAAGGTTTTGTTGGACCTTTATGCACAAGAAGAAACCGGTTATGAGACCGGGAACCAAGGTGTCCGTACAGGTCATGAAAACAAACATCCCTCTGTTGGCTCTCACTACGGAGGAGTTTGACGGATGAGAGTTGGTTTGATTCAGTTTGGTGTGTGAGTCATGACACTGTGGTTAGTAGGTAAGAGGATGCTCACTCACTAATGCAAATTAAGATGGCTGACCGGGTCGTACCGGCCCCACGTGGCCTTCTGTCCAACCGAGACGCCTACTGTCTCTAATCTGATCCGCGTCTGATTGGCTTGACACCTCCTAATCAGGCTCAGATTCAATCAGGCTCATTGAGGCTATCAATTTCCTGTCACATGGCTGTCACTCAGACTGGTCTGGCAGGAAGCAGGCCGGCTGGCAGTGTGACGTGAAGTGAAGCCGATGCCGGTTTGCGACATTTCACTTTGAGCTGTTTAGGGTCATTGGACAAAAGTGACTGAAAAAAAAAATTCCTTTTTTCCAGGAGAGAGCTGACGGTGTTCCAACTGCCATACGAGAGGGACAGTCTGGCCACGGGGCTCCGAGTCTGAATACACTGGCAGCAATGTAGAATCAGCAGGGCCTACACTACTCGTGTATTAACTGAATCAGAATTCTTCACTACGTCAACATTTTGCATCTAAAGAAGAACCCAGCCACTGGAAATGCACAAGCCAGTGCATTCTTAGTGCCGGTCCCAAGCCCGGATATAAATGGGGAGGGTTGCGTCAGGCAGGGCATCTGGCGTAACACCTTCACCAAACCAAATACGTGGATCACAAATCAAGACTTCCATACGGGATCGGGAGAGGCCCGGGTTAGCAACGACCGCCCCTGATACTGTTGGCCAGCAGCAGGGTGCCGGTGGAAACTGCTACTGTTGGGCGAAGGAGAAGGAGAGGGGGAAGGCATGTGCAGAGGCAGCGGGAGAGGAGGAAGGGTAGGAGTGTGGAGGTGAGAGTCAGAACCTTGAATGTTGGCACTATGACTGGTAAAGGGAGAGAGCTGGCTGATATGATGGAGAGAAGGAAGGTAGATGTACTGTGTGTACAAGAGACCAGGTGGAAGGGGAGTAAGGCCAGGAGCATCGGAGGTGGGTTCAAACTCTTCTACCATGGTGTGGATGGGAGGAGGAGTGGGGTAGGGGTAATTCTGAAGGAAGAGTATGTCAAGAGTGTGCTGGAGGTGGCAGAGTTGAAGATGCCAAGAACTTCACTGGGAGTGATGAAGAAGGACAGGGTTAGGAACGAGTATATTAGAGGGACAGCTCAGGTTGGACAGTTTGGAGACAAAGCAAGAGAGACAAGATTGAGATGGTTTGGACATGTGTGGAGGAGAGATGCTGGGTATACTGGGAGAAGGATGCTGAATATGGAGCTGCCAGGGAAGAGGAGAAGAGGAGGTTTGTGGATGTGGTGAGGGAGGACATGCAGGTGGTTGGTGTGGCAGAGGAAGATGCAGAGGACAGGAAGAGATGGAAACGAATGATCCGCTGTGGCGCCCCCTAACGGGAACAGCCGAAAAAAGTAGGAGGAGTAGTAGACTGGTGGTGCAGGATAGTACATGTGTGTATGTCTCTTCTTTGCCTTCTCGTTCTCTTGTTTGCAAAATACTTTTGAAATTATTTTTTATTGTTTTTTTCTGCTTGTGATCATTTGAATTTGTTTCTTTCTGATATAAAGCACCTTGCGCTGCATTTCATGAGTGAAAGTTGCTAAATCGATAGTTTATTGTTACTATTACAGTACAGAGCCAGAACAGGTTCGGTAAGGGTTCTTTCTAGACACTGCTGTGTTTAATGAGAACAGTGACAGACCAGCAGTCGGGGTTGGAGAAGGAGTTTGTCGACTTGACGACACAACAAAACATGTCTGTGATGCAGGCTGACGTGGTGCTTGCTACTTGTTCAGTAGAAACTACGTTTCTTATGAAAGATCAGGAACCAGGAACACTTTGTCGTTTCACTTCATGCAGGTGCGAACATGAAATGAAACGAAATGCCGTTACCCCAAGCCCACAGCAGTGCAACGCAAAGACAAAAACACATCCAAAAACCACAAGAACACACATACCCACACTAACACATACAAAAAAAAAAAAAAACTCACTGTCCCGGGGAACGAACACCAGCCAGGATGACTGTCGGAACCGCCTGTCTGCACGGGCTAGCAGTTAGCTTAGCCTGCCCTGCTTCCACGTCCTGTCAGACCGCCCTCGGCGTTTCCTCTTCAGGCGCATCTCCAGGCAGGGGCCGGGGTCCTCGGGCCCACCGGATGAAGCAGACCGAGCTCACCCGGCCAATCCAGTGCCAGCTCTCCCAGTCAGACACCCTCGACACACCTCCCCGCACTCCACATGACAACACCACAAACACCACAGTCAACGCCAGGTGAGGCTGCCGCCAGACCGCCCTCGGTGTTACCGGAACTGCCGGTCTGCATGGGCTAGCAGTTAGCTTAGCCTGCCCCGCTCTCCCAGCCAATCCAGCGCCAGCTCTCCCAGCCATCAAACGCAAATGAAGACAAAACTTCGACGCAGACGTGGGCAAAGACACTGCATGGACGGTACTGGGTGAGGCCGCCGCAAAGGCGAATTCGCGCCACCAAGTGGGGGGGAAAAAAACATGTTTGATGAAAGATGTTTAAGTCACAACATCTTTGGCCTGTATTACAAACAGCAACTCCAACAAAATGAGAATCTGAGACAAGGAAATAAAAAATGGCAGGAAATAATTCTCCTGCCGCTGCTGGTCAGAACACAGGAAGAGACGTATGACCGACACATCAGTCCATCAGTCAGAGCACGGCAATCATCTCTGCTTTCTCCAACATCCTGCTGACATCGACTGAGAGCAGGCCCCCCCCCTTTTCTCCCCAGTTGTATCTGGCCAATCACCCACTCTTCTGAGCCGTCATGGTCGCTGCTCCACCCCCTCCGCTGATCCGGGGAGGCCTGCAGACTACCACGTCTCCTCCGATATATGTGGCGTCACCAGCTGCTTCTTTTCACCTGACAGTGAGGAGTTTCACCAGGGGGATGTAGCACATGGAAGGATCACACTATTCCCCAGTTCCCCCTCCCCACCGAACAGACGCCTCGACCGACCAGAAGAGGCGCTGGTGCAGCAACCAGAACACATACCCACATCCGGCTTCCCACCCGCAGACACGGCCAATTGTGTCTGTAGGGATGCCCGACCAAGCCGGAGGTAACACGGGGATTCGAACAGGCGATCCTCATGTTGGTAGGCAACAGAACAGACCGACTGAGGGCAGCTTTGATGAAATGTACGATAGATAACACCAGATTACAGTTGAAGGCAGTAGAAATAGTGAGAAGGTATCGATGGAAAAACGGTTCAACAGATCCACCTCATCCCAAATGTATTATTTACTCCTTCCACCTGCAGGAGTGTCTTTTGTGGATTAAACTATATGTATGAAAACACTTTCAATTCAATACAGGCCATCAACACACACTTACATCCGCACTAGGGTTGTATTTAGGGTTATATGTAGGGTTGTATATGGGTTACATACGCTATCTTATAGCGACAGTCAGTTTAAGTCCATGTACTGTGTTGATGTGATACTGTAGTGACGGAGAACACCATAGTGAAGGATAACAGAGCTCATGCTGGACGTCTACTGAACGCAGCAGCTGGGATGAAGGAAAGCAGGACAGCGTAGAAGTGTTGTGTGAGGTCAACTGGCTGTTGAAATGAACTTGACCCTCGTCCAGGTCAAACGTATGAGCATCAACTGTCTGAGTATGCCGTACACTGCCGTCTGCCAGGAAAACAAACTGTTCCCTATTTACTGAGAGCGGTGAGAAAAGAGGGAATGAGAGCAGGAGACGGAGATAATCTGGCAAACAGATGTTTGGGAGCACATCAGCCATCACTGCCTGCTTGGAGAACGTATGGATTACAGGGATGGATGGATGGATGGATGCACTACGAGGAACAACTGAGGTAAACGAAGCCACCAGGCAGAAGCAGGCCATGTCGGCTCACCAGCACCAGTCACTGCGAGGTGAAGGAGGCAGCTGTTTGTTTCTAAGGCACATGCAATGAAAGCAAGACTCGATCTGGTGTTTGACAGACACTTGGATTTCAACTGAATCTAGAAACTCAAAACTGGTTGACAAAATAAAGGGACGGCAAAATGCTGGAGGAGACAATGGAAGAAGGAAGGCAACACTGAGCTAACTGATGGGAGAAAATCATTTCTAAAAACAACAGGAGGAAGTGAGAGCCTTCCTCAATATGTTCATTCATTCATCATCAGCCACTTCTCCAGGGTCGGGTCACAAGTGGCAGCAAGCCGAGTAGGGCACTCCAGACGTCCCTCTCCCCAGCAACGCCCTCCAGCTCCTCATGAGGGATCCCAAGGCGTTCCGAGGCCAAATTGGACATGTAGTCCCTCCAGCGAGTTCTGGGTCTACCAGGGGTGGTAGATGCGGGTTCGCATCCTGGCTGTGGCAGTTCCTGGTTGCCCCCCTGAATTCGCTACACTGGTGTCAGAAGTGGGATGGTGAGGCCATCGGAAGTGCGTGCGCCCAGAGGCGTGAGGGAGCTGGTCTGCTGAAGCATGGGGACATGCTTCCCGAAGGAGGGGGGGTAGTGTAACGACCATAAATGAGTAGACTCGCTAGCTGGTTGGCTAACGGGTCGGACCCTTTATTTGACTGGTTAGCGAAGTCGCCTGTGGTGCGGGCAATCCAGGTTCACGTCTTGGCTGCGGCAGAATCCTGGCTACCCCCTGAATCCGCTGTTTACGCAAGGGTCCTGTTTGTGGACTTCAGCTCAGCGTTCAACACCAACATCCCAGATATCCTCCACTCCAAACTCACCCGGCTCACTGTACCAGCCCCCATCTGCCAGTGGATTAAAAACTTGCTGACAGACAGAGGCACCTGGTGAGGCTGGGGAAAATCTCATCCAGCACCCGGACAATCAGCACTGGCACCCCCCAGGGATGTGTGCTCTCCCCTCTACACAAATGACTGTACCTCAGGTGACCTGTCTGTTAAACTCCTGAAGTTTGCGGATGACACAACCATCACTGGCCTTATCTGGGATGGTGACGAATCTGCTTAAAGATGGGAGTTTGAATAGCTGACCCTCTGGTGCGGCCATAACAACCTGGGGCTGAACACGCTCAAAACAGTGGAGCTGACAGTGGACTTCAGGAGGAGCCCCTAACACTGCTCCCCCTCACCATACTCAACAGTACGGTGTCTGCGGTGAAAACCTACAGATTTCTGGGTTCCATAATCTCCTAGGACCTAAGGTGGGCATCCAACATAGCCACAAACATCAGTAAGGCCCAGCAGAAGATGTACTTTCTCCACCAGTTCAGGAAGTTCAACCTGCCTCAGGAACTGCTGATTCAGTTCTACACTGCAATAATCCAGTCTGTCCTCTGCACATCCATCACTGTCTGGTTTGGTTTGGCCACCAAACAAGACAGGGACAGACTACAAGGGACAGTTAGGTCTCCAGAGAAGATCATTGGTGCCAACCTGCCCTCCATGCAGGACTTATGCACCTCCAGAGTCAGGAAACAGGCAGGCACCATCACTGCAGATACGTCACAACCTGTTCCAACTCCTCCCCTCTGGTAGGACTACAGAGCACTGTACCTCAAAACAACAAGATATAAAAACAGTTTCTTTCCATGGGCTGCCGTTCAAACGAACGTTTAACACTGTCAATAAATCCAACCATGTTGTATATACTGTACGGTACATGTTGTAGATACTGTACTGTACATTGTACATATACTGGTATGCTCTGTCATGTACATCTACCTCAGGCATGTAGGTAAGTAACCTGCTGACATCTATTTCAGAATCTCTGATATATCCTCTGCACTGTCTCTAATCTGACCCCATAAACACATACCATTAAACTACAGGGTCACAAAGAACACCTACCAGGGCATGGTGGCTCTGATTCTGGACCTCCTTATGATCCATTCATTAAAATGAAAACCAGTTTTTCCACAGCTGTGTGGTGTAAGATAGTGTGATGGTAAATGTAGTCTGGCTTTGGACCAACAGAAGGTCTTGAGTGTTTCAAGAAAACCGATCTGATTGACGTGCACTGCACTTTATCGCCTCTTATCTTTCCTGTTTAAATCAGTCTTTGTGTATTTATCTGAAGATTGTTGTGTTGTAGGGTTGTTATTCTATGTTAAGTACACAGAGAGCCACGAAACCAGAGTCAAATTTCATGTGTGTGCAAAACTACGTGGCCAATAAAATCTGATTCTGATTAGATATTCCATAGGCTGTGGTTCTGAGGCGGCATCCGGAGTCTGTTTTCCAGTCAGCGACGTGGCCTGCCCAGTCTGAGTTCAGCTCACGTTACTGGTCATCTGGGAAACACGTCTGGATGTTTTCTCATAGATGGGGATGATGTGGGGGATGATGTGGGGATGATGTGGGGATGGTGTGGGGATGATGTGGGGATGATGTGGGGATGGTGTGGGGATGATGTGGGGATGATGTGGGGGACATTTTGGGTGTCTGGTAGATTCTTCCACTGACATGATGCAACGCTGAAGGCCGCTGGTTCTTCTATTATGTGCTTTTATGAGAATTGCATTGTCAAACAGTTAAAGGTCTCTGTGTTGGCCTTGTGGCTGCGAGGGAGACTCAGATGGAGTTTCTTCCCCCAGGCCGTAAGGACACCAAACACAAAATAACTTACATTTGTAACTTACACTATGTATAGAAATAAGAACCTGTCACTACTGCCACTTCGCCTCAGACACCACACTTTATCACACCACACTTTTGTTAGCTAACTGGCTCATGAAGGTTAACGAAGCATTTTGTGATGCTCGACGAAATTACTCTTATAGTCGTACAGTCTTCTAACAGAAGACGCTGTGTCGAAAAGCAAAATGAGTGATCACAGACAGAACTGAAGGTGACAAAAACTTGGCTTTTAATCTTTCTCCTACTGGGTTGAAGCAGAGGTACACCAGCCATGACCGCAACTCAAACCATCAATCAAATAAAGGGCGGGCATTTACCTACAATGTAAACATTGTAGTCTTAACATCTCTGATGGTAATAGCTCTTTTCAACATAGTTGATGGAGTCTAACACAGTGGTTTTCAAACTTTTTTTCAGGGCACCCATATTTTCCCATTGATTATCAACATGACCCATATAACAATAACAATAAATCTAATTTTGCTAGCTAGCATAAATGTAGAACATTGCAATGTGGGATCTGGCTGCGTCAGGATAGGAAAAATATCATACGTGATGACGTTTCACATACCTAACATTAGGATAGATCGGGCACTGTGTTGAATTCTCTGTGCAACAGCAATACGTCATTTTTTAAAATCCTGAATGTGACCCACGAATGGCCGGGATATCTAGAGAGCTTGATTGATTGCACGTACAGGGCGTACTGATGTGAGATCTGATTTACAAAAAAAAAATAATCTGTCTACTAAATCAAATTTGCTGACCCATTTTTAATATTCTGCGACCCATCCAAGGGTCGCGACCCACGGTTTGAAAACCACTGGTCTAACAGCCTACTCTACATCTGTACGAGTGACATTCTGAATGTAAATGAATCCCTCCTGTATGTAAAATTCAGCAGTTAAGCTTAAAACAACAGACAAATCCTTCCATCCCACTTTCCTCTATCAGTAACTCTTCCTTTTCCAGTGCCCTAAATACTAACTGTTTACCCGGTAAATATATGGTAATTACTAAGTATTTACCTGGTAAATATGGTATATTGTTGTCTAATTACCACTGTTAATTAGTAGGTAAATACAGAGAGCTGAAATACCAAGAAAACCCTCCACTATTACCCGTCAACCCAACTAAGTACCATGTAGCTGTGACTGGTTTAGGATGGTAATAACTCAGATATAGTTGTGTACTTCCTTGGAAAGTAGGCAACCAATTATCAGAAACACCTCCTCTATCAGCCATCAATTCAAGTTATGGTTGTAGTTATCCAAGGTTTATGTTGAAACGCATGCTCAATAATCCAAGAAAGAAAACCCCAGAAAGTTGAATTAGTTCACCTGGACACAAAACGTTTATCGATAGAAACGTTTCATCATCATCTAAGTGACCTCTTCAGTCTGAACTGACTGCAGGTTTCTCCACCCTTATAAACAACACAGTGACTGCAGGTTTCTCCACCCTTATAAACAACACAGTGACTGCAGGTTTCTCCACCCTTATAAACAACACAGTGCTGTACTGGTACCAGCATAAACCTTGGATAACTACAATTGTAACTTGAGTTGATGGGTAATAGTGGAGGTTTTTCTGAGTATTTCAGCTGTAGTTTCTCTGTATTTACCTGCTAATTTACAGTAGCAATTAGCCAATAATATACTATATTTACCATAACAGATGGGTTCAAGGTGTAGGTGGGATTACATCAAGGCGAGATCACATTTGTAAGGAACATGCATTATTGGGATGAGCAGCAGAGCTGAGTATGTGGGTTGCGCCCATGAAAAATTTGCCAAATCTTCTCTGCCAATACCAAACAGCTTATTTTGCTGTTGCTATTGACACTTGTTTTGAGCTTCTGGTACCCCAGGTGCTGACAATCAGCTGCCGGATATAAGATTTATTGCCAAGAAGCATTGTTACAACAAAGAAATAATCTACCAAACACACATTTCCTTACTTTTTGTGCTAAGTTTATTTATCGCATAAATACTTATTAGGGCACCGTAAAAGGAAGGGTTACCCCTCTATCAAACCTTCGACACAGTCACATACTACAAACATATCTATACATACATAGACACATGTTGTATCTAGAATGCAGAATGGTTTTGTTTTTTGTTTTCTTTCCATTTTGACTGAATGGGTCTCGGGTAAAGACGGGCTGGACATTTTCCCCTCAACGGGTCGTGCCAATGGACGCCAGTCAAGCAGTGTTCCTTCCTGACCAGCAGCTGCTATTGGTAATGAAACGCGCACGTGGGCACCGTGCTCGGCTGCGTGAGCGCAGAAACACGTACAGCCTTGTTGGAAACTCCACCTCATGTTAGACGGCGCTCCCAGAGGAGGAGCAGGTGGGTGGAGGGAAACCATGCAAAACAGTTGGAATGACGTTATCACGATGGTATGCACAAATGCTATGAAGAAGGACGGAGCAGGATCGAAGAGATAAAGTAGAACGCTGAATTTATATGCTGGACTAAATAAAGAACAGTTATGTGTATCTGTCTGTACTATATCTGCTGGTGTGCAGTACGAGACAAGACTACATTCAATACCATCAAGACCAGGTCCCGTTTATTTATTGTTGTTGGGGAATACATGGTTCTTATTCTGATAATTATCCTTTTTCATCCAGCACAGGGTGTACGGCACCATGGGCGTAATTTATGGTAGGGACAGTGGGGACATGACCCTACCACTTTTCTGATTACCTAAAATTGCCACCACCACTAATTTGATATCAATTATTCATGCGTTTAAATAAAATATAATTTCCATCGGTTCTTCAAAGGGTTAACTCTCTCATGTTCCCACTGGATGAGAAAATGGTGTCTGTTCGCTTTGTCCCCGCCACCATTACATGCAGCGATGCGATTGCTGGAGTGCATTTTGGATGAATCAGAAACAGTGCAGCGAGGGATGTCCGGGTAGCGCAGCGGTCTATTCCGTTGCCTACCAACACAGGGATCACCGGTTCGAATCCCCATGTGTCCTCTGGCTTGGTCGGGCGTCCCTACAGACACAACTGGCCGTGTCCGGGGGTGGGAAGCCGGACGTGGGTATGTGTCCTAGGTGCCCCTGATTGGTCGGGGCACCTGTTCAGCGGTGAGGGGGAACTGAGGGGAATAGTGTGATCCTACGTCCCTCTGGTGAAACTCCTCACTGTCAGGTGAAAAGAAGCAGCTGGCGACTCCACATGTTTCAGAGGAGACATGTGGTAGTCTGCAGCCCTCCCCGGATCGGCAGAGGGGGTGGAGCAGCAACCGGGATGACTCAGAAGAATAGGGACGGGACAAGACAACCAGGCTGTCGTGTCGCAGATGCTTGGCCTTCTGTGATCATAACGTTATGATACTGGAATCAAATGAAACACGTTGATTGTTCAGTGACATGAAAGACACAGCCGTCCTGGGCTGGCTAACTCACTACAGACCAGGAATTTTAGTAGTCTTGCTAAGGTTAGCACTGTACAAACAAAAATAGTTCGACATATTTAGCTAGGGGGTCATCCCTATGTTCTCTCAGCCCTGTGGGTTCGCCGTCGACTAGTTCAGCTATCGGTTAGGTTAGGCTAAAGTAAGCATTGGTTTAAGGTTAGGTTAGCTAGAGGTTGCGGTTAAGTGAGGTTAAGGTAGGTTAGGTTAAGTTCAGGTAAGTTCAATGAAATAAGGTTGAGGGAATACAGAAACACTCCCGTAGCTAGTATACTCAGTCAACATTAACACATAATGTAGTTAGCTATCAAGCTAAATGTTGTGACAGGGTGCGCTATAGGGTGAGTTTGTGCTATTACTTTTGACTTGGCTAACTTTAACTGTTCTTGTTCTTCTCGTGTTGGAATTATACTTGTTGGCCAAACAAGAGGAGTATAGGAATTCTTCCAGGATTGCTAGTTTGCTATTCGTTCTTCCCCAGTTTCAAATCCCATCCGTGTGGCTACAGGGTACAAATACAAATACAAGGTATTTGTATTTATATTTGTATTGTATTGTATTCGTATTGTATTCACTAAAGGGGGCAGCCGGGAGGAAGCCGCAGCCGGGAATCGAACCCGGGTAGCCCAGACAACAGGCGACCGCGCTAACCAGTCAACTAAAGGCTCCGACCCGTTAGCCAAGGGCTAGTGAGTCTAGTCATCCGTGCACGTTACACTACCCCCTCCATCAGGAAGCACATCCCCGCACTTCAGCATACCAGCTCCCCTACGCGTCTGGGCACACGCGCTTCTGAAGGCCTCACGGTCTCCTCATCGCACTTCTGACACTAATATAGCAAATCCAGGGGGCAGCTGGGAACCGCTGCAGCCAGGACGCGAACCCGGGTCTCCCGCACCACGGGTGAATGCGCTAAGCAGTCGACTAAAAGGTCCGACCTTGCTATAAAAACACAGTACCGTATTTGGATGACGTGTATTTGGGTCATACACCTGAACTTGAGGGTGCCTGTAGTATCATGGGAGGGGAAAGAGGACAGAGACATGGGGCCATGGTAAGGTAGACAAAGAAATCTGTGTGGATTTAAAGCTGCTGTACAGAGCTAAACTTCATTCATTGTGCTGTTACCTCTCCATCTGCATGAGCTAAAATGGTCGTGACACAAAATGTAAAGCTAAGAGATGTGCATGTTTGTGTCAACGCCAGTTATATTATGAAATTCACTGTATAAAAGTTAAAATACTTTGACTGTGCTGATAATTTAACCCAGCCACTGAGGATGCACAAGCCAGTGCATTCTTAGTGCCGGTCCAAAGCCCAGATAAATGGGGAGGGTTGCGTCAGGAAGGGCATCCGGTGTAAAACCTTTGCCAAATCAAATATGCGGATCATAAATCAGGTTTCCATACCGGATCGGTCGGGGTCCGGGTTACCAATGACCACCACCGATACTGTTGGCCTGCAGGGTGCCGGTGGAAACTATGCTACTGTTGGGCGAAGGAGAAGGAGAGGGGGAAGGCATGCCCAGGGGCAGCGGAGGAGGAGAAAGGAGAAGGAGAAGGGGAAGGCATGTCCTGAGGCAGCAGGAGAGGGGGAAGGCATGCCCTGAGGCAGCGGAGGAGGAGAAAGGAGAAGGAAAGGGGGAAGGCATGTCCTGAGGCAGCAGGAGAGGGGGAAGGCATGCCCAGATGCAGCGGAGGAGGAGAAAGGAGAAGGAGAGGGGGAAGGCCTGCCCAGGGGCAGCGGAGGAGGAGAAAGGAGAAGGAAAGGGGGAAGGCATGTCCTGAGGCAGTGGGAGAGGAGGAAAGGTAGGAGTGTGGAGGTGAGAGATGGAACTTGGAATGTTGGCACTATGACATGCAGGTGGCTGGTGTGACAGAGAAGATGCAGAGGACAGGAAGAGAAGGAAACGGGCGATCTGCTGTAGCGCCCCCTAACGGGAACAGCTGAATGTAGTAGTAGTAGTACTACTGATAATTTCTCACCTTTTATTGTGTTCAAGAAAGTAATATACAGTCATAGTATATTGAGTAGAATTGCAGAAAATGCAATGACAAATTCCTAAATGTTCTGGGGGAGGACCCCCAGACCGCCCAACAAATTTATGTCCCCACAATTTTCCAAATCAAGCTTTTTGCCTCGTACAGCACACAGACACACAAACACACAAGCGGCAGTACCATATACTGGTCTTCCCCTGTCTCTACTGGTACCATGACTGTCGGTCAGTTGTCACAGAACTCCAGCAGTACAGACGCAATTTAGAGATTTCACATTCAACTGGAAGTAAGAAAACCGGGTTCTGAGCTGACAGCGGCAATGCTTCTTAGTCGTACGAAGACGTCTCGTATGGATGAAGCCCTGCGAGCTCTCGTGTTGGGAAGCAGAGCTCCACATGAGGCACAGCTGGAGGACAGCTGCTCTCTGACACATGCCTCCATAGAGCCGGAGACAGGAAGCCGTGGATCATCGAACAAAATTAACGCCAGTAAGAGACAAACGAAAGAAGAAGAGAAGGCTTTCCCATAGCAGCCAACAGAGACTGTGACATAAATCAGAATGAAGCGTGATGGGGCGGGGGCGTCCGGGTAGCGCAGCGGTCTATTCCGCGGCCTTCCAACACGGAGATTGCTGGATCGAATCCCCGTGTTACCTCCGGCTTGGTCGGGTGTCCCTTCAGACACAATTGGCCGTGTCTACAGGTGGGAAGCTGGATGTGGGTGTGTGTCCTGGTCGCCGCACTAGCGCCTCCTCTGGTTAGTTGGTGCGCCTGTTCGGGAGGGAGGGAGGGAGGAACTGGGGGGAATAGCGTGATCCTCCCACGCGCTACGTCCCCCTGGCGAAAGGCCTCACTGTCAGGTGAAAAGAAGCGGCTGGTGACTCCACATGTATGGGAGGAGGCATGTGGTAGTCTGCAGCCCTCCCCGGATCAGCAGAGGGGGTGGAGCAGAGACCGGGACAGCTTGGAAGAGTGGGGTAATTGGCTGAATACAATTGGGGAGTAAAGAAGGGGGGGGGAATCCCCCAAAAAAAGAAGAAGTGTGATGGGGACTGTGGGTGTGCTTGACTAAACCTTGGTTGTCTAAACACAGAATTCACAATGAAACTCCATAATACATAATCCCTCATTGATTCATAATCTAAAGCGGATTAAGCAACATTCCATTCCATTTTTCTTTCCATCAAGGCTATAAATCCAGAGCAAAACCGCCTTTCTGGGTCAAACGTTGTGTAGAAAATTCATATGTAGAAAAAGCAGGGCTAAATATAGGTTTCCCGCCCAGCCAGGCATTCCAGCAGCAGATGAATATTTCTATATAATCTGTTTCATGCTCCTCTGACATTCCAGCGCTCCCGCCTCCTCGCCGTCTGACTGGCTTTTGTCTCTTCCTCGCTCCAAACAAGGCTTCCAGCTCACAACGCACTGCTCCCACTCACAGCCGCAGCCACCCAGCAACGCAGCATTCATTAACACAACACTTCTGCTACAAGATATCACACGCCATACACTCCTTCTTCTTCTGTGTTTGCTGGTGATTCAGATACAGGGACCCATTACCAAACGTTTGACATTAATTCGGATATGAAAGCTGGCACATCTTCCTGCGCTGACAGACCAGACATGCTGTTTCCTATCAGACTGCACAGCCTTTTCACTCCTTGTCCCACACAGAGACAACATCCCACATGCTGGGGCCAAATACAGCACCCATTTCTCCACTCAAACATTAAATAATGACCCCCCCTCTCAATTACCCCACTCTTCCGAGCCGCCCCGGTCTCTGCTCCACCCCCTCTGCTGATCCGGGGAGGGCTGCAGACTACCACACGCCTCCTCCCATACATGTGGAGTCACCAGCCGCTTCTTTTCACCTGACAGTGAGGAGTTTCACCAGGGGGACGTAGCACGTGGGAGGATCACGCTATTCCCCCCAGTCCCCCCCCCAAACAGGCGCCCCGACCGACCAGAGGAGGCGCTAGTGCAGCGACCAAGACACATACCCACATCCAGCTTGCCACCCGCAGACACGGCCAGTTGTGTCCGTAGGGACGCCTGACCAAGCTGGAGGTAACACGGGGATTCGAACCGCCGATCCCCGTGTTGGTAGGCAACGGAATAGACTCCACATTTTGATACAAAATAAAGCCCCCATTTCTCCACTAAAACATTAAATCATTACTTGTGATGACGTCATACGGCAGGTTGGCTGGTGGTAAGTAACACGTTCCCTGGTCGAAACCACAGCCATTTATTTCCTAATCCGTCTTTCAAGCGTCCGTCCCGCATCCGGGCCATTCGCATCTGGTCAACTGGTCTAGCGAAATCAATAAGAGAGGCAGTACATGCATTCATCACCCAATCAGCTCCTTACCTCCAGAACAGGCCCCGCCCCCAGGATGATCTGCTCCACCCCGCTGGCGAATCCCTTCTGGCTGAGCGCGGTCAGGTGATGTATGAGGAAGTTGGTGCTCTGCGTTTTCCCCGAGCCGCTCTCTCCGGAGATCACGATGCACTGGTTCCTGCGGCGCTGCAGCATGGCGTGGTACGCCACGTCCGCCACGGCGTAGATATGAGGCTCCAGCTTACCCAGGGTGTGGTTGTCGTACATTTTGACATATTTGGGGTTGTAGATCGGCAGGAACTGGAAAGGGTTGATCACGATAAGAATGCTCCCTACGTACGTGTAGATTCTCTCCTGGCGGAAGCGCGCACGGAGACTTTCCAGCAAAGCGCGCTCCGTCAGCTCCGGGAGGGCGCAGAGGTCGGCCGGGTGCTCGCCCCCCGTCGGCTGCGGCAGGAAACCCCGCTCCACCAGGCGGCGGCGCTCCTCAGTGACCCGCAGCCACATCTGCAGGCTGCCGCCGTAGTGGATGGACCCGTCGAAGTTCTTCTCCCGCAGCAAGAAGCGGTAGTCCTCCCCGCTGCCCAGGCCGCCGCGGTTCTCCAGCGCGTTGCGCGGCCACAGCATCATGCGCTGCACGGGGCAGTCGCCGGGGTTCAGGATCCATTCCTCCCCGCCGAACTCCTTCACCTCCGCCAGCACGTAGCATTTGGTTCGCTCCAGGTGGAGGCGCTCGATGAGGCGCTCGATGGCTTCCGCTGCAGTGGTGCTCTTGCGGGCGGTGAGGGGGCAGTAGATGGTGCCCTCCGCCAGCGGCCCCGGGTACACGCGCACCGTCAACTCCTGGTCCTCCAGGCGCCGGCGCATGCTGCCACTACCGGAGCCGCAGACGCCATCTTGTAGGCTCATGGTGAGACTACAGGTCCCATCAGCCCCTTCCTCTCTGGGCCGGCGGGAAGGAATCGGGACATGCCAACTAGAGAGACACAGAGAAAAAGGAGAATGAGAAAGGGATGCAGGAGAAGAGGGGAAAGATGTAGAGACACGAGAGACGGACAGAAAGAGAGCGGTCAAACACAAAGCATGGACTCAAGAGAACACGGATCGGTTTGAGCCCAAGGCTCAGAGTCACACACCGCTCAGTAGATTTCATCTGATTTCATTTGTCTCATGACAGACTGGCTGACTCAATAAGCCCTCTGTTACAGACAGCAAGAAGCACTATCGCAGCAGCTAACACGGGGGAGGGAGGGAGAGAGAGAGAGAGAGAGAGAGAGAGAGAGAGAGAAGCATCACTAGCCGAGCTAAAAACAATGAGGTACAGGGGCAGCTTCAAGGAGACAATGATGGCTGGCCCCAGTTTATCAGTTTGTGTGTGTGTCTGTGTGTGTGTGTGTGTGTGCGCGCTCATGATAATTTGTGTGCAGTCCCCGTGTGCCAAGATTAACAGCTGCCGCCCTCCACACAGACGTGGCTGTAATGAGAACACAA
>JAJHIY020000477.1:7500-25000 GCA_022114975.2 Lampris megalopsis | reverse complement strand
AAGTGAACTCAGACCTGGAGGAGGACACGGCCAATGAAAACTAAATGACTTTAGAAACGGATGGATTACAGGACAGCAGAGGAGAGGAGAGGAGACGAGAGACAATGAGAAGAAAGACGAAGAGAGGAGAAGAGGAAAAGTAAAAGGAGGTGAAGGTTTGTTCGACATGGCTGACCGCAGTGATGTAGTGAACCTGTGGGAGAACATGTAGGCATCACCTGTCACACAGGACACAGGACTCCACACTCTAAGGAGACACGGAGGAGGCATGAGGGACACATGAAGGAGGCATGAGGGACGGATGACGGAGGCATGAGGGACACATGAAGGAGACATGAAGGAGGCATGAAGGGGGCATGAGGGAGGCATGAAGGAGATATGAAGGAGGCATGAGGGACACATGAAGGAGACATGAGGGACGGATGACGGAGGCATGAGGGACACATGAAGGAGACATGAAGGGGGCATGAAGGGGGCATGAAGAAGACATGAAGGAGGCATGAAGGAGGCATGAAGGGGGCATGAGGGAGGCATGAAGGAGATATGAAGGGGGCATGAAGAAGACATGAAGGAGGCATGAAGAAGACATGAAGGAGGCATGAGGGACACATGAAGGAAACATGAAGGGGGCATGAAGGAGGCTCGAGGGAGGCATGAGGGAGGCATGAAGGAGGCATGAAGGAGGCATGAAGTAGGCATGAAGGAGGCACGAGAGAGGCATGAAGGAGAAGGAGGCATGAAGGAGGCACGAAGGAGGCATGAAGGAGGCACGAGGGAGGCATGAAGGAGGCATGAAGGAGTCATGAAGGAGGCATGAAGGATGTGTGAAGAAGACATGAGGGAGGCATGAAGGAGTCATGAGAGAGGCATGAAGGAGGCATGAAGGAGGCATGAAGGATGTGTGAAGGAGGCATTGGGGATGTGGGTATGTGTCCTGGTTGCTGCACTAGCGCCTCCTCTGGTCGGTCGGGGTGCCTGTTCAGGGGGGAGGGGGACTGGGGGGAATAGCGTGGTCCTGCCACGCGCTACGACCCCCTGGTGAAACTCCTCACTGTCAGGGAGCGGCTGGTGACTCCTCATGTATGGAGGAGTCATGTGGTAGTCTGCAGCCTCCCCGGGACGGCTCGGGAGGGGAGGGGAGGGGAGGGGGGGGAGGGGAGGGGAGGGTAGGTAGATGGGCAAGTACCATTGGGAGAAAATAAATAAATAAATAATCAAATTTTAAAAATGGCGTAAAAGACAGGACAGGACAGAAGAGGGAAAGAAGACACACACACACACAGACACACACACACACAGAGACACACACAGACACACACACACAGACACACACACACAGACACACACACACACACACACACACACACACACACACAGACACACACACACAGACACACACAGGGGTTGAGCAGTGAAGTAACATCCAGATGAGATGGTGAAATGAGTGGTCCCATGCAGTCCTCCGGTCTGTTCTCACCACTGCAACACCCAGAAACACCAAACCTCAACATTTCTCCACTTCACACACACACACACACACACACACACACACACACACACACACACACACACACACACAATCATGTGTTCCCACACACACACACATACACACTCACACAAAATCATGTGTTCCCACATATACACTGACACCCACACACACACACAAACACAATCATGTGTTCCCACATATACGCTCATACACACACACTCAGACACACACTCACAATCACAATCATGCATTCCCATATACACACTCAAACACACACACAAACACAATCATGTGTTCCCACATATACACTCATACACACACACACTCAGACACACACTCCCAATCACAATCATGCATTCCCCCATATACACACTCAAACACACACACACACACACAATCATGTGTTCCCACATATACACTCAGACACACACTCAGACACACACTCACGCGTTCCCATATACACACTCAAACACACACACACACACAATCATGTGTTCCCACATATACACTCAGACACACACACACTCAGACACACACTCATGCGTTCCCATATACACACTCAAACACACACACACACAGAATCATGTGTTCCCACATACACACACACACACACACACACACACACACACACACACACACACACACACACACACACACACACACACATTGTTACACGTACAAGCACACTCAAAAATCACACAAACATTTTTACAAAGAGCCATGCACACTGAAAATAATGTACACATAATCGCACACACAAATTCTCTCTTACACACACACACCACACACACACACACACACACACACACACACACACACACGAATGGTGTTCTCAGGAGGTGAAGGTAAAAGTGAAAGCTCTGTCCACAGCTCAGGAATGTCAAGCTCTATTAACACGTTTAATTTAATCTTAATGAACTCTGAAACCCTGTGTAGTGTGTGTAGTGTGTGTGTGTGTGTGTGGAATCATTTCTGGATTCCAGCAGACTGACAGGAAGTGAGCCCACACAGACACAAACATCTGTTAGAGGCTCAGCGAAGGAGGCGCAGCACCCAGTCATTCAGCACTGCAGCTCTGTGTGTGTGTGTGTGTGTGTGTGTGTGTGTGTGTGTGTGTGTGTGTGTGTGTGTGTGTGAGTGTGTGTGTGTGTGTGAGAGAGAGAGACAGAGTGTTCTTATTCTTAACTGTGCTCTTAATGCCCGAGTACAGGCCTTCCTTACTGAACACAGAGTCTTGAGCAAGAGTCCGACTGGCTTTCTAGCAAATCAGCGCACTACAGATCACATCGACACCCTCCACACCCTAATGAATCAACATGTTCACCAAAAAATAAAGGAAAAATGTTTGCATGCTTCGTGGTTTTAAGAAAGCGTTTGATTCTATCGGGCACGACGGCTTAAACTATAAAATTATCCAAAGTGGCGTAGGGGGTAAAGTTCACATCCATATATTTCGAAAATAAGTGCGGAGTAAAACTTGGCGACAAGAGAACAGAATACTTCACTCCACGGCGAGGGGTGAGACAAGGCTGTAGTTTAAGGCCAACCCTGTTCAATATCTACACCGAGGAGTTAGTGGTGTTACTGGAACAGTCTGCAGCTCCTGGCCTCACCCTAAACAACATCCATCCATTATCTGAACCGCTCATCCTGCTCTCAGGGTCACGGGGATGCCCATCGCAGTATATGGAAGTGAAGTCTCGGGTCCACTCAGTCAGCAAGACTACACTAGATGGGACAAACATCCAATAGAAGCCCTGCATGCAGAATTCTGCCGAAAATTGCTGAACGTACAAAGGAAAACACCAACAGATGCATGCAGGGCAGAATCAGGCCGTTTGCCATTGATAATAAATATCAAAACAGATCACTTACATTCTGGATGCACCTTAAACCAAGTCCCCTCAACACACTGCAGTTTAAAGCAGCCCAGATCCAAGAGCTAAGAAAGAGTCCCCTCAGTCAGCTGGTTGTGAAACTAACTGGCCTCGTAACCACAGACACAGATGAGTTTGAGACTAGCACTGCTAACCAACCACAGACTAGAGTAAACCACACCATCACACCATGCAACAACTCATATGTGGAACATTGGGACACAGAAACCAAATGACAACACAAATGAGAATGTTATGGGGCCTAAAAAGAGAAGACAAACTGGCTGACTGTCTGTCCACTATCAGAGACAGTCAGCAGAGACACATCCTTACCACGTACAGGCTCACTGACCACAGTCTAGCCACCGAAAAGGGCAGACACACAAAACACCTTGGCTACCAAAAGAGCAAAGAATATGTGGTCGCTGTACGGCAGGTGAGGTGGAGACAGAGATGCACTTCCTGCTAAATTGTGAGAAATTCCAGAACATAAGAGAAAAACACCAGGAGACATCTGAAAACCAGATTCCAAATGTTCTCCTGTTGGATGAAGAAGAACAATGGCCACTTATTTTAGGAGAGGGTCAAAGGTCACACCTTGCAGCACACTATATGTCAGAATGCCACAGCCTAAAGGTCAGTGAGTGACCAGAACACTGTCAGTTACTGTTCCAATGACTGTTCCAGTTACTGTCAGTTGCTGTTCAAATACTATTCTATGTTTCTGCCAGTTCTACTGATTCCTTTATTAATTTATTTAAAAAACAAATGTGTTGTTTAGTGTCTGTGAATGTTCTCATTGTGTTGTGTTGTTTACTAATCTGTTGACCTGTTTCACCGTCACCTGCTTTGGCAACATTGTAATTAATGCAGTCATGCCAATAAAGCTTCACTGACTTGAATTGAGACAGACAGAGAGAGAGAGAGAGAGAGAGAGAGAGAGAGAGAGAGAGAGAGAAAGAGAGAGAGAGAGAGAGAGAAAGAGAGAGAGAGAGAGAGAGAGAGAGAGAGAGAGAGCACACTCATGCATGTAGTGTTTCATGTCAGGCAGTTTCAAAACTGACACCAGAAGAGACATGTTCCCATCATGCTCTGCTCTGACCTCTAACCTCTGTAGTCCTTCAAACACTCGTCTACACCCCTCTTCAACAAAGAAAACATTACACAAAAAATAACAATAACCACAAAAGGGAAGAAATGCCCACAAGTGACAGTCGTGTGCGTGTGCGTGTGTGTGTGTGTGTGTGTGTGTGTGTGTGTGTGTGTGTGTGTGTGTGTGTGTGTGCGAACCTTGCCAGGAGGAGAGGGAAGCAGTGATGTCATCACCCTAGGGAATTCTCTCTCTCTCTCTCCGATGGCCTGTATCCTCTGTGAGGAACAGTATTGATTGGAGACCCCCTCCCACACACACACACACACACAGAATCAGATGACCCACTGTGCAAGTCCAACCCCTGTGGATCTCTCTGTCTCTGTCGGTCCACCTCTTGGTGCATGCTGGGAGTCCACGTGTCAGAGTAAGTCGTGCTGATTTTATTTGATACTTGCCGCATCGGAATCCCCTGCTCTTCGCGCTCGCCATCGAACCACTTGCTGCTTCTTTACATCAGTGCCAGGCCTTAAAAGGGATAACCGCGCATAAATTATCTCTTTATGCTGATGACCTCCTTTTATATATTGCCAACCCATCGTCTGAGCTACCGCATGACCCTGTCTATTTTGGAACAATCTGGAAGGTTCTCCGGTTACAAGTTGAACTTGGAAAAAAGTGAAATTTATCCTGCAAACCCAGTGGCCCTCAGTACCCCAGGGGAATGCAAATAAATCTGAAGGAGTCTGGGGGCCTTCTTGGTTGGAGCAGAACTATAGCAGTCTAATTAAGAATTGGTTTAAAAAGATAAAAATTACTGTATTTTTTATTATTAATTAAGTTTTTTTCCTCCCATGTCTGTGTTTATGGGAACGAGGTCGTTGTATAGCTGTCGTATATTTATTTGTACTTGATGTCATTTGGGAGGATGTCGGGGGAGGGTCGGAGAGATGTTGGGGGCAGGGGAGGGATGGAAATAATACTTGATTTATTTCATATGTTGATTCTGTGATTTGTAAAATGCCAAATCCAACAAGTTTAAAAAAAGTCTCTCTCTCTCTCTCGCTCTCTCTCTCTCTCTCTCTCTCTCTCTCTCTCTCTCTCTCTCTCTCTCTCTCTCTCTCTCTCTCTCTCTCTCTCTCTCTCTCTCTCTCTCTCTCTCTCTCTCTCTCTCTCTCTCTCTCTCTCTCTCTCTCTCTCTCTCTCTCTCTCTCTCTCTCGCTCTCTCTCGCTCTCTCTCTCTCTCTCTCTCTCTCTCTCTCTGTCTCGCTCTCTCGTTCTCTCGGCATTTGTGTTGCCAAACACCACAGACTGATGCGAACAGAAGCAGAGCAAATGCAAAAAAAAAGAAAGGAAAGAAAAAACCTCTAACAGCTCAGACAAGCTGAAAAACATAAAGGAGTATTAATACAAAGTCCAGGCAGCTGCTGGTGTTCCTCTGTGACGGGACCTCATTGCTCATCTTTGTTTTTCGACTTTTCGCTTTTCGGAAATGTAAAGAATCTCCCAAAGCTCAACCAAGGACAAGCTGGACCTACTTTCCTCTCTCCCATGGAGAGGAGGCCAACAGAAACACTCCTGAGTGCATTTTTGTTAAAAGCATCCATTTCCCCGAGACTCCTGCTGCAGAAGAGAGGAGCTGGACGCTGCGGTCGGCGAAAAACTTGTTCAGCAGAAGAAGAAAACAACCCGAGAAACTACTGGACGCCACACGCTCTCGAAAAAAAAAGGAAAGAGCAGGAGTTAATAAGGCAGGAAATCGTAATGACAGACCTGCTTATCCACAAGACGAGGCGGCCGTCCTGACATGTCAGCAGACGTTTGACAGCTTCTCTTCCCACAGACGTCGCTCGGAGACCCAACAGCAACAAACCCGCAGAGACAGACCCCCACAACACGTGGTCACCACCTCAACAACCGGCTTTCCATTCAAGTGGTCTTATGCAAATTTTGCCCTGAACAAAAAATGTCTCGATGGAAAGAGACAACGTCAAACTAAATCCCCCAAATTTGCACAAACCTTTGAAGCTTGCTGGATGTGCATAAACTTTTTTCCTCGAGAAAGAAAAAGAAATGCAACGAGTTACTGTGGAAAAGCCTCTGCAGAATAAAAGACAACTCAGGTGCAGGACGCATCATGCAAACACAGAACACAGTGATGAGATTTATCAAGAGTGCCTTACATGATCAATGTAAAACAGATTCATGCACGGCTGACGTGGACGGAAGCCATGTTTGAGCCTCCCCTTTAACAACGCCTGCGGTCCGGCGGCTGACGGCTCCTCGTGTAAAATCGACTCTGTGCCTAACTGCAGTCCACTGACTTCCGGTGTCTGCTGCAGCGGTCATACCAGCTTCCTGTTTGTTGGCGTGTGCTGTTGACACACGATGCCTGCCGTTCACGATGCCTGCAGGATTTACCATGGATAAATGTCAACCACATGCACACAACTGCCCACACCACACACTTCCACCGGCGCCTGCCAGCACACGGGTGGAACGTCCCAAGTTGTGATGACACGTGTCACGACACAGGGTTACGATTGGATATATCACGACTCTGTAAGAAAGGCGATATACTGCGGTTTCGTAGGCCTGTGTTCTCTGTGCTTATTCACAGAGGACCGCGAGGAAGTAGCTCAAAACCTAACCAGAGGTCGTACTAAGCTGCTTGTACAAACGACCTATGGGGTCCACGTTTGGTGGAGGACAGTCTTGCATGCACAGGTACAAACAGAAATACCACGTCTTCTCTCGCTCCATCCTGGAGGAAGACACCGACAGACAGATGAGCAGAGAGAAGCCCAGCTAGATGGAGGGCCGCAGGCTCCAGTTCTGCTCTGTACGGTTTAACAGCTGCTTTCAGATGTGAGGCCCGACATGTGGACAGGACAGACAGTTCGTCCTTCTCTCTGCTGACTGTCAAATTCCATCTGTTGTTTCACAACCACACAACAATAACTCCTCCATCTTCTCCTGTGCCTGACAGACTGGGGTTTTTTTCTGGCATTTTTGAGGTATCCCCCCCCCCTTTTTTTTTTTTCTCTTTTTTTTTACTGAAGTGCTGCAGAGTCCCTCAGAAGCATTGGCCAGCTCATCATATCCAGCTTACACACACACACACACACACACACACTAAACACATCCTCGCGTACCTACATATACACACAGGGTCCAGTGCCTGGCGGTTATTAAGGTCAGACTGTTTTTTTCTTGGATCTCCAGAAACGCCGCGGTCCCTCACTCATTTCGGTTGAGGAATCGGCTCAGCACAGAACTGCAGCCCACTGGCTTCCGGTTTCCACTGCAGCCAGCGGGCACACCGGCTTCCTGTTTGTTGGCGCGTGCTACTGACAACGGCACATTTGTCGCGATGCCTGCAAGATTTGCCATGCATAAATGTCAACCCCATGCACAGAATGTAGGGGTGTAAGAAAACATCGATACACTGGAGCACGGCGATATTACCTTTTGTGATACTGTATCGATTCTCAAAACCACTGTATCCATGTTTAATCGTTTACATGTGAAGGCTCGTGACAAACATGTTGTGTTGTGTGTAACCCCACGACCGCTAGAGAACAGTGTTGTAATCCATCTTCAGCCATCTGACTCTTCCACGCCAACACAACAACGTAAGCTGAGACAGGAAGTAGCATAAAATACGTTACTTCCCCTGTAACAGTCAGCACCTCCTTCCATAAGCTGTCGTGAGAAGGAATATTAACAAAAGTCAAGTTTAATGTCACATAGCGGTTATAATGTCCACGCTAGCTGACTCGCTAACTTGTGGCTAACGTTAAGTTAGCTCTTATGACGTCATTCATAGGTTAAACACACTGCCAACAGCAATCTTACTTACTATACTAGACGATGAAGCAACACAAACACGCACTGACTACACATTCTGTTGTTCTCATGTTGTTTTAAAAACCCACAACGCACAGAGGCGAAACGTATCTGTGGCATATCTCCTGCCGCCGCTAGGGGCGCTAATTTAGGAAACGCTGCAGTGGGTCGTATTAGAGGACAAACACCTATGTGGTGGTATGGGTTGGAGGGCTTGTTGGTGCATGCATATGTACATGTATGTGTGTAAAAGATGACACGTCTCAGTACACTCTTGCAGGTTTGGGGTAACACAGTTAAAGGACACTGTGGTTTTGTGTCGCCCATCACTCACACTTCCCCCCGACACATACACACACTGAAATGCAGCAGCATAGATACACATGCACCCACGCAAGCGCTGATGCACAGCCTGTGTGCGATGAGATGAGATAAAACACGACCACGCAAACATGCACGGACTGACGTATGTGCTGAATTCACACACACACACACACACACACACACACACACACACACACACAGAGATTCTACCAGAGGAAGAGGAAGACGCGTTTAGCACAGCGTTCCGGCCACTTTCACTTCCTCCCTCGGAATTTCTCTCAGCCACGATGCTCACTTCCTGCGACGGCGACCACTTCTGTCTCTCCTCCCACCTCCTCATCCATCAGCCCAGCATGTCCTCTAAACAGGAGGCCTGCGTGCAGTCCACCACACCACAGACCCAGTAGCAGACCGTGACTCTTAAACCTTGGAGCTCTGACCAGCCTAGCTTACTGTGCCCTCTCCTGTAGGACTGTAAAGCTACCAACGACAAGTCCGGCCTGGGCGATGCAGTGAGCAGAGGGAGTCATCACCAGCAGCTCATTTCAAAACACAATGCAAATCCTCCCTAACAACAATCGCATCAGCACACAAGCTGTGTGCGCACTTCAGCAGAACATGGTGACAACGGGCCAGGGTGCCAAACTATGTGCAAAACGCATGACAGCCGCCCCCCTCCTACCATGACAGCCATGGACGGTGAACAGCCATCATGGCATTTTGAGAGGCCACAACCACAAACAAGCAATATTTTAATGAATATTGTAGCGAATTCGGGAGGGCAGACCGGGTACAGCCCCGGCCGGGACGCGAACCCGGATCTCCCGCACCGCGGGCGACTACGTTAACCAGTCGACTAAAGGGCCCGACCCGTTAGCCAAGGGCTAGCGAGTCTACTCATTCGTGATCCTTACAATAGTATTATATTGGCACAGCAGCCTATTATATATATATTGTAGCGAATTCGGGGGACAACGCAACCACAGGAAGTGCCGCGGCCGGGACGCGAACCCGTATCGCCCGCACCGCAGGAGGCATCGCTAACCGCTAGACTAAACGGTCCGACCCTTACGAGGACCCTCATCCTCATAAGGGTGGACGTAACTTGAACTTTACCGAGGTACTGGACCTTTCTTGACGTGCTCTGGGCTGAATACGTGTTGGTATTGGTTTAAGCCTGCACATCCTATCGTCCTTGTAATAAGTACAACTAAGGATGGGTCAAGTTTATCTTGAGTACCACAACAGGGCGACGTGGGGGGAGAACCTCGATGCCCCCTTCTTTGAGAAAGCGCACCGTTACGAGGCAAATTAAGACGCTTAAAGCGTAATGTAAAAGGCAGCTGTGGGGTTTGGCCTGTATGTTCCTGGGAGATGCTGGAGTCTTTGTAAGATGTATGCTGGACATGACTCTCATGTCTGCACTGAAGGTGTGCTGCATGATGAGGCTGGTCGGACATGTTGGCTTCCAGGTGCTCTTAATCAGCCCTGTTAACAGCCAGTTAAAGGTTATTTTACATCTCCTCGGATTTTAGTGATCTATTCCTGTTGTCGGTTTTTTGGGTTTTTGTGGTCGGAAACCCTTTTTTGTGGCATTTTCCGCCTTTTTATTTGATAGCGATAGTAGAGACAGGAAAGGCAGGGGAGAGAGAAGGGATGACATGCGGCAAAGGGCCCGGACCGGGTTCGAACCCAGGCCGCTGTGGGTGAGCCACCGGGGCCCCCTGGAAACACGTTTCCCTGATGCTTCACACTTATATAAGCTACAACCTCGCACACAATAATATGGTGACTACTCCTCTAAATGGAGCTACAGACGGAGGACAGACAGGACAGAGCCGGCTTCCATCACAAGACTTAGTCAAGGTGGGCACATGGGAGAGGATTTAAACAAGGAAAAACAAACTCAAAGCAAAAGCAACCCTTCCCGTATCCCCGCTGAGACCTGGAAAGCAAACGCACCCCTCCGTCCCAAAACGCTCAGGGCAGCCAGCCTCTTGTTCCACGTTCTGCTGCATGTGTCTGGGTCGAGACCCATGAATCTACCGAGTTGACTGGTTCTTGTGGTCTGGTCTCGTGACATGAAGCAGCGATTCCTCGGTTGAAAAAGCGATTATCCAATGAGCGCTCCGGGGGTATTAACGATCAGCCAATCAGCACCGTGGGCGGTGCTAACACCGTTGTCAACTCTTCTCGAGCGTTGCCAAGCTGTTCTACAGAGACAGCGTGTCGTCTCAACATCACCCCACATCGTAGTTTGTTTTTACTTCGCTCTCCACTCTTAAAGCCCCGGCAAAACCAGTACGTTGGCATGCATACACATCAATGTCGACTTAAAAAGATGTTAGATCCAGGTAGACAGCTTGGTCTCTAGTGACTGGTGAGGGAAAATTGAATCCCCCTCCCCCACAAAATGTGGTTAGAGTGGAGGCAGTGTAGGGCAGAAGATGGAAATGGAGTGTAATGAGCTGCCGGTTCTTCCGGATACCAGGCAAACACTGTGCTGTTCACTACACACTGACAAAAAACAGAGGTTGAACTATAATTAATCCTATTAAAAAGAAACCCACTTTATTTGGTCATTGTATTCTTACAATTCATGTGTTCTCTGCATTTCACCCATCCTATGGAAGAGGAGCAGTGGGCAGCTGCAGCACTCGGGGACCAACTCCAGTTCTTCTTTGCATTGCCAAGAAACACCAATACAAGACGGAGAAATCATTCCAGATGACGACTTAAGTCCAGATCAAACTGAAACTGTGAATAGATTGGCCAGTTTCAAATCAGCAATTAAGAACAACCAACACCCATTTAGACACCCATCTCACAGAAAGAGCGGACAAATAAACCAAAAGCAATCAGCCCCACATCTTAATGTTACATAAATGCAATAAAAAACAAAATGGTAAGGAACAGTTTCTGAGTTGTATATGGCTGTTCAATTATCTAACATTCAACTGATCCTGGCATCCCAGACCAGGGACTTACACCGATCAGCTAAAACATTAAAACCACTGACAGGTAAGAACAAGAAGAAGAAAGGAGAAAGCCACTTTATGTTATGTATGTTATTTATGTTATATGTGCCCTGCCACACTGCAAAACCTGTTCAGGAATGTTTTGATGAACATGACAAATTCCCCTTATGTGATTCCTATCAAGAATCCTATCGTCTGTGGGATGTGCTGGGACAAATAGAAGTCCGATCCATAGAGGGCCCACCTCACAGCTTACAGGACTTAAAGGATCTGCTGCTAAAGTTTTGGTGCCAGAAACCAGAGGACACCTTCAGAGGTATTGCGGAGTCCACGCCTCGACGGGTCAGAGCTGTTGTGATGACACGAGGGGACCTACACAATACCAGGTGGATTTACTGTTTTGGCTGATCGGTGTATTTCTGCAGTATTTAAAAATGGAGACAAATTAAACCCTATAACTCTAGAGGAATATGCGGTAACAGCAACCTTGGGAAAACATACTGCACTATCCTGAATTACAAGCTAGCAAACACAGCTAACGGTCAAATTGGCTCCCTCTCAAATTACTTCACTTTCGCCTGCACATTCTTTTTTGGAGTTTCCCCCCATTTTCTCCCCAATTGTATCCGGCTAATTACCCCACTCTTCCGAGCCGTCCCAGTCGCCGCTCCACCCCCTCTGCCGATCCGAGGAGGGCTGCAGGCTACCACATGTCTCCTCCGATACATGTGGGGTCGCCAGCTGCTTCTTTTCACCTGACAGTGAGGAGTTTCGCCAGGGGGACGTAGTGCATGGGAGGATCACGCTGTTCCCCCCAGTTACCCCACTCCCGCGAACAGGCTAGTGCAGCGACCAGGACAGTGTCTGTAGAGACCCCCGACCAATCTTGAGGTAACACGGGGATTCGAACCGGCATTCCCATGTTGGTAGGGAACGGAATAGACCACTACGCTACCCGGATGCCTGCACATTCACTTTACTCACTCTAATTAAAGAACATGTCCATCAAAAAAGGAAGGAAAACATTTGCTTGTTCCACTGAATTAAATTTGGCATGAAGACTATTGTTTGAAAAGCACCATGCCAGGAAGGCCCAAATGAAGTGAGAGAGAGACAGGTAGAATTAAAGAGAAAGATAAAAATCCAGTAACAGACAGAATGAGACAGACAGACAAAGACCGACAGACAGGTATAGAGAATATTTGGTTCCACGCCTGGAGGCCTGGAGGAGAAGAGGAGTCCAAACAGGCTCATAAATCAGAGACTTGGCTCCTGTTACTCCCACGGCAAACCAGCTCACCGAGAGGAACAGCAGACGAATGAACTTCGAACGCCGTCAAAGAGGAAACAGCACTGCTATGTCTGCCAACTGCTAACCTGCAGGTGTGTGTGTGTGTGTGTGTGTGTGTGTGTGAGAATTTAACTGTAGTGTTCCTGTATCCTGTATGCTGTGTTGGATGCACATCCCACCTGACTCTGTGGACTTGGCCCGTCTGATCAGTGTCATGGTTCTACAAGACAATTTTACCATTTCTGTAAGCTGTCTTTGCGACTTTGTACAGAAGTCAGTACCGAGAAAGAATCCTCCATCGACCCACCGAAGCAGAGGTGTTTAATTGTTCTGTTGCTTCTGATTTCAGCGAATGTGCAACTCAATCCCGGCCCAGATTCTACTATTAACACTAGGGGTGTAAGAAAATATCGCTACACTGGAGTATGGCGATATTATCTTTTGGGATACTGTATCGATTCTCAAAACCACCACATCGATTTTTAATTGTTTACATGTAAAGGTTCGTGACAAAGGTTCGTGTTGTGTGTAACCGCATGACCACTAGATAACAGTGTTGTAATCTGTCTTCAGCCATGTGACTCTTCCACGCCAACACAACAACGTAAACTGGACAGGAAGTAGCATAAGCACAAAGAACACAGGCCTATGAAACCACAATATATCACCTTTCTTACAGTATTGAAATATATCGCGATATATTGAATCGTAACCCCTGTATCGTGATACGTATCGTATCGCCAGATTCCTACCAATACACAGCCCTAATCAACAGTCCTGCTGGTTTTAAATCAAGGACTGGTCTTGGTTTCATCCATCTAAGTGTACGCAGTTTGATCACCAAAATGGGCTTTTATTTGTATTTGGGCACACTCAACTGATACCGATGTAATTGTTTTATCTAAAACTTGGCTAAGGAAATCTGTTCTAAACAACGATATAAGCATTGATAGTTACAATGTATAAAGGACTGACAAACCCAAAAGGATTTGTCAGTCCTTTATAGGTGGCTGTATAGCAACAGGCAAGTCCATGAATACTGGGATGGCATCCAGCATTTTACCTGTGCCTATATAATCCTGGGTGTTAATTTAACTCCGAGAGTGTACAAGTGGGTCCTTTCGGGTCCATTTGTACACTCTCGGAGTTAAAGTAACACTCAGGGAGTTAAATCAACACAAAGGATTTTACTGCGTCCACAGGGTTAGTGGTTGTGTCAGGAAGGACATCCATCCATTATCCAAACCGCTTATCCCAATCAGGGTCGCGGGGATGTTGGAGCCTATCCCAGCAGTCACTGGGCGGCAGGTGGGGAGACATCCTGCCAGGCCATCACAGGGCTTGCTCAACAGTGAAATCGATTTAAATATGGTCACTAACTGGCTACAAAGGACTGGCTCATTGGGTAGTGTTTGTCCAGCACCAACGATGCTTAGTTGTATGTGGGTGGCATTAGTTTACTATTTATAGTCCAACATCCGATGTAATTTTTTGCCAAATCATTATGCGGCTTGACGAGACCATACCGGATCGGTCAAGACATGGGTTAACAACGACCGCCATCGTTGCTGTGCCCTCACAGGGTACCGACAGAAACTAACAATGCTGCTGTGGTGAGTCCTGGGAAACAGGGAACAAGGAAGAAGAACAAGAACTACAACAAGAACAAGAACTACAACAAGAACAAGAACTAGAACAAGAAGAACAAGAACAAGAAGAAGTAGTAGTAGTATTAGTAGTCCTATATATAGGTGTCTCCCTGCCTGCCGCCAAATGACTGCTGGGATAGGCTCCAGCATCCCCGCGACCTTGAGAGCAGGATAAGCGGTTTGGATAATGGATGGATGGATGGATGGATGGATGGATGGATGAAACCCAAAAGGGGCGGGGGATATTGCAATCAATATCAAAATCTCTATCGAAATTAAGTTTCACATGCACGTGCTTCTCTCTAAACCAGCGAGTAAGCAATGTGAAGTTTTAACTCTTGATCTTGAGGTTTCGAAAACTCCACATTACCGTGGTAGGTTGCTACGGGACACCTTCAGCTGTCAGTGGTGCTCTACCCTCTTTAATGCAGCTTCTATCGGGGCTGAATTTTAATGAAATTGTCTTTACTGGGGATCTAAACGGGGACTGGCTACAACCAGCATCTGATGGTTTTACAGCTTATTTGTGACTCGCCAAACCTCTTCCACACTGTTGACAACCCCTCTAGATCTAATCTAAAATGTCCCAAAAAAAATCTTCTCTAATTGATCTAATCCTAACCAATATTCCACATAAGTACACAGCTGCTTATGTATTCACAAATGACATTAGTGACCCACTATGTTGTTGCCAGTGCCACAATAGGAAACACAAAAATTCCCAAATCATTATAAAGCATGACATGAGACATTTTATGGAACAAGGGTTTTTTCATGACCTGTTTTACTTTGGGCAAAAATTCACCTTATCACTGACAATGAAAATGCCTGGAAATTCTGACCATCTCCTCGCCAAGACTTCAATTTAAACAATCCTCTGACATTTCGGAAGACTTAAATCCTTAGCTGGAAATAAAAACTGTATAGAGTTTCCTCCATACATTGTTAAGGACTCAACATAAAATTTCTGATAAATACAAAAAGCTTGGTTGCTTTAATGAACATTCCCTTGCCTCTGGTTCCTTGTTCGACTGTCTCAACAACACTAAAATTACCCTACTGTTTGTTCTGATGGTCACGTCACGGTAAGTCACAAAGTCCTAAAGCTTTTATAGACACTAGCAAATCAGCAGGTGCTGATAACTTGGAGCCTTACTTTCTAAAGCTTGCAGCTGATTTTATCGCACCACCCCGACGTCTTTTTAATCCCTGCCTGGACACTAACGACATCCCATTACACGGAAATCTGCCTTTGTCCTTCCCCTGTTGAAAGAGGGAGACCCTACATACAGTCTTAAACAATTATAGGCCCATCTCCAAATTGTCTGTCCTGGTTAAGGTTCTGGAAGCCCTTGTGAGCGGACAACTGGAAGAGATTTTATTTGCTAACAACATTTTATCTGATTTCCAATCAGGTTTTAGGAAAAGGCGCAGCACAACTACAGCAGCCTTAAAAGTAGTTAATGATTTTATGAAATCTTTAGACAATCAGTGTCACTGTGCAGCCCTTTTCATTGACTTATCTAAGGCTTTTGATACTGTGGCTCATGCGATATTAAAGCTAAGACTTATTAGTGTAGGACTGTCAGACAAACTGTTGGTTTGAAAATTATCTATTGGCCAGATCTCAGTGTGTGCAGGCTGAAGGTAGCACGTCTAGCTCCCTTAGCGTATCCCAGGGCGTGTCCCAGGGATCAATCCTGGGACCACTCCTATTCACTAAATATATCAACTGTCTCGATCAAAACGTTTCCATCGCAAATTTCCACTTTTATGCCCATCTCCAGACTATGCCCTGTTTTAACACAACACCCAACACAAGTCTTAGCCAATGCTTATGTCACATCACACGCTGACTACTGCAATGCAATCCTGGCAGACACCCCCAACAAACTGATTCACCGGCTTCAACCCATCCAGAATTCTGCAGCACGGATTATTACATGTTCAAAGCCCACTGACCATGTTTCTCCCCTGCTGATTAAATTACACTGGCTTCCTGCGTCACAGCGGATTTACTTTAAAATTTTATTATTAAAATTCAAAGCTCTTCATAATCTATCCCCTGCTTATCTCACAGACCTCCTTCAGACTTACACCCCATTGCGCTTCCCTGCAGTCTTCACCAGCAGGTCTATTGGCACTACCAGCCATCAACCTCAGCACAATGGGTACCAGGGCTCTCTCCTATGCTGCACCCAAACTCTAGAACTCCATTACCCATCACATCCGCTTACTGGACTCCATTACAGAATTCAAAACTGCTCTTAAAACCCACCTTTTAAAACCATCATACTCACTTTAACAGCATTAAATTCACCTTTTTTTTACTCCTGCTGATGTATGCACTATTGCTGATCCATCCATCCATTATCCAAACTGCTTATCCTGCTCTCAGGGCTGTGGCAGGGATGCTGGAGCCTATCCCAGCAGTCACTGGGTGGCAGGCGGGTAGGCAGCTCGGACGGGCCGCCAGCCCATCACAGGGCCCACACACACATTCCCACCTAGGGACAATGTAGTACGGCCGAGTCACCTGACCTACATGTCGTTGGACTGTGGGAGGAAACCGGAGCCCCCGGAGAAAACCCACACAGACACGGGGAGAACATGCAAACTCCACACAGAGGACGACCCAGGACGACCCCCGAGGTTAGACTACCCTGGGGCTCAAACCCGGGACCTTCTTGCTGTGAGGCGACCGCACAAACCATCTTGCCTACGGATCTACGTCCTTCATAAAAGCATGGGAAGTTGTTGTCTCCGCTGCCAGGACTCACACTATATGGACAAAAGCCTTCCCAGAACAGTGGAAGCTGTTATAGCTGCAAAGGGGGGGGGGGCAAATCCACGTTAGTTAATGCCTATGGATTTAGAATGGGATGTCATGACAGCTCCTGTAGGTGTAATGGCCAGGTGTCCCCATACCTTTGTCCATATAGTGTGTTTTTAC
>JAJHIY020000480.1:160000-192500 GCA_022114975.2 Lampris megalopsis | reverse complement strand
CACCACGCCCCCCGGACGCGTGTTCCCCCGTGGAGATGTGCCGGGACAACCAGGTGGCGAGCGGTTTGTGTGTCCGTCCGAATGAAACGGCGTCCAGAGGCTGACGGGCTCAGCATCGCAGCTCTCCGCCCCGGCTCTCCACCCCGGCTCTCCGCCCCGCCTCTCCGCCCCGGCTCTCCGCCCCGGCTCTCCGCCCCGCCTCTCCGCCCCGGCTCTCCGCCCCGCCTCTCCACCCCGCGTCTCCGCCCCGGCTCTCCGCCCTGCTCTCCGCCCCGGCTCTCCGCCCCAGCTCTCCGCCCTGCTCTCCGCCCCCCCTCCCTGCCCCACCTCTCCGCCCCACCTCTCCGCCCCGGCTCTCCGCCCTGCTCTCCTCTCCGGCTCTCCGCCCCGCCTCTCCGCCCCGCCTCTCCGCCCTGCCTCTCCACCCCACCTCTCCATCTCCGCCCCGGCTCTCCCCCCCGTCCCTCCCCCCCGCCCCTTCACTCTGCCTCTCCCCCCCCCCTCTCCATCTCCGCCCCGGCTCTCCGCCCCCCCCCTCCACCCCACCTCTCCATCTCCGCCCCGCCTCTCCGCCCCCCCTCTCCATCTCCGCCCCGGCTCTCCACCCCGTCTCTCCGCCCCGCCTCTCCACTCTGCCTCTCCACCCCACCTCTCCATCTCCGCCCCGACTCTCCGCCCCGCCTCTCCACCCCACCTCTCCCTCTCCGCCCCGCCCCTCCGCCCCCCCACTCCATCTCCGCCCCCCCTCTCCCCCCCGGCTCTCCGCCCCCCCTCTCCACTCTGCCTCTCCCACTCCACCCCACCTCTCCATCTCCGCCCCGACTCTCCCGCCCCCCGCCTCTCCCTCCACCCCCCCACCTCTCCATCTCCACCCCGGCTCTCCGCCCCGCCTCTCCACCCCGGCTCTCCGCCCCGCCTCTCCACCCCGGCTCTCCGCCCCGCCTCTCCACCCCGGCCCTCCGCCCCGCCTCTCCGCCCCGGCTCTCCGCCCCGCCTCTCCACCCCGGCTCTCCGCCCTGCTCTCCACCCCGCCTCTCCACCCCGGCTCTCCGCCCCGCGTCTGCGCCCCGCCCGCGGCGCCGCTAATGGAGCCCCACACAGGCCTTAATATGCTCCAGCTGAACGGATCAATGGCCTCCCGGTCCTCACTGTTTGGACTGGCTGTGGGTTTAACAATGGAGGCCGTCTTTAACACACACACACGCACACGCACACACGCACACAGACACACACTGACACGCACACACAGACACACACTGCTGTGAATGGAATGGCTTACTCTCATTTGCATACCTCATGGCCTCGTGGAGCACCCGCGGGTGTTGTTGAAAGCTGGATGTCATTATAACTCTTGGCCCTAGGAGGCGTGTGTGTGTGTGTGTGTGTGTGTGTGTGTGTGTGTGTGTGTGTGTGTGTGTGTGTGTGTGTGTGTGTGTTCCAGTGAATCAAACTCCCCCAGCCATCCACAGGGAACGGAGGCTCTAATGGGCCTCTGTTCCTGTGCAGCATTTTCAGGTCATTCGAGAAGAAATATCGACAATAAGGGGGAAAGTGTGTGCGTCTGTGTGTGTGTGTGTGTGTGTGTGTGTATTCTCTACCCTTTCTCCCTTGAGACAAGTGGAGTATTTCGTTTAGAAGTGTAGAAGCCCTTCAGAGTTTGAATAATTATGTATTTTTATGACTATTTTACGGTTGTTGGTTGTGTGTGCGTGTGCGTGTGTGTGCGTGTGTGTGTTTGTGTGTGTGTGTGTGTGTGAGAGTGTTTATTAACAAGTTGATGCCCGTGTCCATTCTCGACGCAGCATGTGTGAAACACTGACCTACATCACGCAGCAGCAGCAGCAGCTCAGGAGCTTCCCCTCTGCAGGAGGCAGCCTGCAGTCACAGGTGGCGAAGATGAAGATGAAGATGAGGATGAGGAGACGCCGGCCTGCTTTGCTGGTTGTGTAGCGGCAGCGTGTTGTGTGCTGGTGACCTGAGGAGACGCCGGCCTGGTGTGCTGGTTGTGTAGCGGCAGCGTGTTGTGTGCTGGTGACCCACTCACACTGCTGCTCTGCTGGGCCTCCTGGCTCTGGGTCACTGGGTTAAGCTCGGCTCTGTTGACACAGTGTTTAAAATAGACACACTCAGCGCGTTTCCACGCACAGCCGGGTCGAGCCACGGTTACAGCTCATGGAGCTGGACTACTGCCGTTGTCCCGGTACACAAGAACCTCCTTCAGGACCTTCACCTCCTTCAGGACGTTCACCTCCTTCAGCCGACGCAACATGAAGTCCGTCTCCTCGTCTGTGCACGTGCCATGCATTCGCACCCTGCATACTGCTAGGAGTTTGTGTAGACGTTAGCGCCCCCTTCTGGAAAAAAGGCGGTAGTGTCACTTGGCCGCCTCAGTAACCAGAAAATATAATGTAAAAAAAAATATAATTCCAACATCAGTCACTCAGTCTGCAAGACTGGTATGACGTCTGTTTTATATGGAGGCTGTGACGTCATCAGTTATAATGTAAACTCCTCGTAGCTGCTGTGTTTAAACAGGCCCAGATGTTGTGTTGAAGTGATGAAGAAACTGCGTTGCCATGCAACCAAGGCGGTGGTGTTTGTTCATTGGCAGTATAGCGGCTGTAGCCAGGTGCATCCCCCCCCCCCCAATAAACCCGTGTTGCAGGAATGGAAATGATGCATTTCATGTGTAGCTAACGTTAGCTAGTGTCTGTGACACTATTTATCCATAGATATAACATTATATATATATATATATATATATATATATATATATGTATGCCAGTGCATGGACACCGTATAACCAAACATTTGTCCTGCTAAAGTTACATGCCTAATGTGGTATTTCGAAGTAAAACCATCGCACAATCTCAGGAGGTTAGCTAGGCTAGCTAGCGCCATAGCAACGAAACACGCCCGGCGAGATTCTGCGTCACTTCCGTCCGTGGCTGTACCCCACCTAGCCACAACCCATGCAGCCCAACGAACGATCTCATTAATATTCATCTGTCTGTGCTATGATTGGTTGAGTACGAATACTGTCGTCATGCAGAAGACGCAATTCAGCCAATCACGTCTACTTCCGTGTTTACGTCCCGTCGGATCCGGCGTCAACCATGTTATAGCTCCGAGCAGACCTATCGCCGGGTTGATGCTGTTGAGACTACGGTGTTCGACTTCCGGGTGAAAGACCACCGCGGGAACTGTGGATCACGCGCAGAACGCCTCAACGTGCCTCTTCCACCGTTCCCCGCCTCCCCGCCTCCACCCGGAGCCATTCTCCGATGTTGTTTGCCCAAGTTTTTCTCGGTGTCCCTCTCTTCCTGGTCCCTTCTTCCGGGACTCGCCGGATGTCCTTGTTTTGTACCATTGTCAGTAAACCACCATGGCGGCTAACACGCTTACGTGTATTTTAAAGGTCCAGTTTTAGTCGGACTAACACTCATAGGCGTTTCTAGCCCATTTTTTGGGGGGGTGCTGCAGCACCCCTAAATTGAACCCCAGCACCCCTAAATTGAACCCCAGCACCCCTAAAACCGAAGAGATTTTTTTATTTTTTGCTGTATGTCCATGTTTGATAAGCTGAAGAAATGTCAAAACCATATCCAGTATATGGTTTAAACGTAATATTTTAACAACAAAAATACAGCACACCCCCCCCATGCTTCGAAAATGGTTTGATCCACCCCCCCAAAGTGTATCTTGCCTGGCCGGCCAGCGCTCTAGGTGCTCAGCACCCCTAAAGCTCTGATCCTAGACTCGCCCCTGCAAAGTCGACTTTGTGCGACATCATGTAAACGCGCTGACTGCCGTGCTGGGCTGAGGTGGTCGCAGGAGCTGGCGCCGGCCTGAGGGAGCAGGAGTCGGCTCAGGTCAGCCGGAGTAGCGGCCCGCAGGAGGCCTCCTGCCTCGCGGTGGTTTTGATGCTCTCTGCGCAGGGTTGGCGGTTGTCCCGGAGATCTAAAGATAGCCGAGCCCAGTCCTGCTGGGCTCTCTCTCCATAAATCACACTTAATTGGACCACAGTTAGTGAATGACGCTCATTTAAGAAGTGCCGGGTCCGGGTTTTGTAGACAATATCTGCCAGCGCACAGCGGCTTTGACTGAATGGGGTCCAAAGCCCCGTGAGATACGCTCGTGTCCTTGTCTTCAGAGTCTTCGTCCATGCAGTGTGTGTGTGGTTGTGTGTGGTTGTGTGTTTTGCATGCACAGTTAGCGCAGGAAGAGATTACCCTTCTCTGCTGGGACTTGGACGGGTGGAGAATCTGCTGAGAGGCCGCTCTTAACATGCACAATTACACATCCGCGACAAAGCGCAGTGTTCTCCCACTCAGCCGCTGCAATATTTATCCGTCCTCGTCAAGCGGCGGAGGACAACACCCCGGAGGACGTCCCCCGCAGCTCTCCGTGTGCGCTTGCCATGTAGCCAGGCCCCTCGGAGACGCCGCTCCACATCGCTGACTCCTGCCTGTAACACGGCGCAACAGGCTGACAGGCACCGCCAGCTGGCCGGCTCCTGTCCCCGCCGCCACGGGCCTCTTTCTCGCCTCTCCGGGATGTTGTGTGTGCAGGGCAGTGGTTTTGGGGGTTGGGGGGGGTGGTCGACTGCAGCATAACTGTTATCCCGGGACCTCTTCTCGTCTCCTCCTCATGTGTGCGTTGAATGAAAGCGAAAGCCCGTGTGTGTGTGTGACCGACCAGAGGAGGCGCTAGTGCAGCGACCAGGACACATACCCACATGCGGCTTCCCACCCGCAGACACGGACATTTGTGTCTGTAGGGACGCCCGACCAAGCCGGAGGTAACGCGGGGATTCGAACCGGCGATCCCCGTGTTGGTAAGCAACGGAGTAGACCTCCACGCCACCCAGACGCCGTCCTTTCATGTCAAACTTGGTCCCCTTCGTGGGAGGTCCGTCCAGGAGGCTGCACATCCGCAGACTGACAGGCAGCACGTTTTTACTCGCTAGACTTGTTATCTTGAGAGCTGCCTATGAGCTTTTCCCGTAGTTCCTGCTCAGTCGATTTGGAAGAGTGGAACAGTTTTATAATGGCAGGACTGGCGGACTGGCAGGACTGGCGGACTGGCTGGCTGACTGACTGGCGGACTGGCGGACTGGCTGATGCATTTAACAGCTAAAGGTGGAACCAGGTTTTAGGTTGCTTCTGACACAACAGCCCGGCTGACTCTCGTCCATTTGGAATGAAGCTCAGCCCACACTCACCTCACCACCACCTGCATAGGACAGTACAGTAAAACCAGCACATTCATAAATGTAGCTTTCATTTGCATACATTACATACACACCACACACACACACACACACACACACACACACAACGTGTTGCCTCACTCAGCTTGGATAAACAGCCATCTTCTGAACAAAACCAATGTGTTCTGTTCAGCATTTATGATTTTCGCTCTCTCTCTCTCGCTCTCTCTCTCTCCCTCTGTCTCCCTCTGTCTCCCTCTCTCCCCCTCCCTCCCCCGTCTGTCTCCCTCCGTCTCTGTCTCTCTCCCTCCCTCTCTCCCCCTCCCTCCCCCGTCTCTGTCTCTCTCCCTCTGTCTCTCTCCTCCCCCCTTTGTCTCTGTCTCCCTCTCGCCCCCTCCCTCTCCCGTCTCTGTCTCTCTCCCTCTGTCACTTTCTCTCCCACTCCCTCTCTCTCTCTCTCTCCCCCTCCCCCCCCCCCTCTCTCTGTCTCTCTCTCTCTGTCTCTCTGTCTCTCTCTCTCCCCCTCTCTCCCCCCCCCTCTCTCTGTCTCTCTCTCCCTCTTTCTCTCACTCCCTCTCTCTCCCTCCGTCTCTGTCTCCCCCCCCCTCTCTCTCCCCCTGTCTCTCTGTCTCTCTCTGTCTCTGTCGTTCCTTATTCTTTCCCTCCGTTTCCTGTCTGTGTATTTTCTTGTAATCTGTCTTTCTTTCATTCACTCGGGGCCTTTCCAAATGCAAAAGTCATTTCCGCCCTGTCTGCCAAAGCACACACTGTTACCTGGGTTACAGCTGGAGCCTGACGGAAAACACGGACACACACACTCACACTCACACACACTCACACACACACACTCACACACACACACACACACACACACACACACACACACACACACACACTACTAAGAGGTAGACTTGAGGGGGGTAGTTGGCCAAGCACAATTAGGGAGGAAAAAGGGGGGGGAATAAATAAATAAATAAATAATTAAATATAGCTGAACACACACACACACAGAGGAAGAGACCACATCACATGGGAACCCTGGAAACTGGTTTTCAGCCTGTATGGATCCTGGATTTGAGGGAACGTTGTCCATCCACACTCGGGAAGTGGCAGAAGTCCCTGCCTGCCTGCGTGTTGTCCATAAGTCTGTTTACCGACGGGCCCCGGAGCCCGTGGGAGCCGTTAGCGCCCCGAGAGCTCCGCTGTGGGGGGGAGTGAGGGCCCTCCCACAGTAAAGATGGCTTGCAGATGGTGAGACAGGCCTCGCACATGATGTCATCTGTTTTCTCTCGCTCGGTGTGCCTCTCTGTGGTCTGCTGCGGAGGCTCTCCAGCATGGAGTCAGCCTGGGTCACGGGGTCACGGGAGTCGGCCTGGGTCACGGGAGTGAGCCTGGGTCACGGGAGTCAGTCTGGGTCACGGGAGTGAGCCTGGGTCACGGGAGTCAGTCTGGGTCACAGGAGTCAGTCTGGGTCACAGGAGTGAGCCTGGGTCACAGGAGTCAGTCTGGGTCACAGGAGTGAGCCTGGGTCACGGGAGTCAGCCTGGGTCACGGGAGTGAGCCTGGGTCACGGGAGTGAGCCTGGGTCACGGGAGTCAGCCTGGGTCACAGGAGTGAGCCTGGGTCACAGGAGTGAGCGGTTCAGGTTCGGTTCTGTGGGAACACTCAGGTGGTGGTGGGGATGCAGCGTTTCACTCCGCCAGCTCCTCATTAAGTGTCTCCTGATTAGAAACGGGAGATTTACTCCGGTTATCTGCAGGAGGTGCTCACGGCGAAAACTTACATGCGTCATTCCAGCTGAGTGTAGAGGGCCGATTGTGTGTGTGTGTGTGCGTGTGTGCGCGTGTGCGCGTGTGCGTGTGTGTACCGCGCTCTCAACACGTAACGTTTCCTGCCTCCTATGTTGTGTTCACACCAAACGCGAAGCGCGTCTTTCGCGCGGTGAGATTCCGTGGAAAGTCAATGACGCGAGCTGGCGCGAATACGCGAATTCCACTCGCGCGACGCTGTGTCACGCGAAAAGGCAATCAGAGTTGAGAGTGTGCTGACGTCACTGACGTCCTGGCGTCCTGTTGAATCAGAAAATTGAAGATGGCGTCCGGGTAGCGCAGTGGTCTATTCCGTTGCCTATGAACACGGGATCGCCGGGTCGAGTCCCCGCGTTACCTCCGGCTTGGTCGGGCGTCCCTACAGACACAATTGGCCGTGTCTGCGGGTGGGAAGTCGGATGTGGGTATGTGTCCTGGTCGCTGCGCTAGCGCCTCCTCTGGTCGGTTGGGGCTGTTTTAATGAGATATGGTAGTGTAACGTGCATGTATAAGTAGACACGTGGCCCCTGGCTGGCGGGTCTGACCCTTTAGTCTAGCGGTTAGCGATGCCTCCTGCGGTGCGGGCGACACGGGTTCGCGTCCCGCCCGCGGCAGTTCCTGCGGTTGCGTTGTCCCCCGAATTCGCTACAATACGCTGTTTGAAAGTCTTCTCCTGGGCGGAAGTCCGGCAGATGGGGGTCTGATAACCACGGCCTTAAAAGAAGACCTCTCCGACGAGGACGGGGATGAACTATGAGATCTTTTGGACCGCTTGGATGTAAGGAAATTTGAAAGGCATCCCTCTAAAAGTGGCACACATGGAGTTGATCCCAAAACCGAGATGTGCAGCAGGAAAACAATGTCATTAATTGCCAGCCGGTCCCTAAAAGACGCATTTGTGCGTCCACAAGCCGTCCTACGAATGTAGGGGGACAAGAAGAAGAGTTTTGTAGTTGCTGGACGTCTCTCCTGCAACTCCAGCAGAGGAGCAGGAGAGGATCCATGTTCTCACGTTGCATCAAGGATATTGGTTATTGACCATTGAATTGATCCATCGATCCAGATCGATGGATCGTTAGAGCCCTACAGGAAGGTCCTCATATGCTACTTCAATAGGGGTGTGTGTGTGTGTGTGTGTGTGTGTGTGTGTGTGTGTGTGTGTGTGTGTGTGTGTGTGTGTGTGTGTGTGTGTGTGTGTGTGTATTGTTGTGTTCAGTTGGATTTCTTCACATTTCTACTGTACAGCAGACATCTTGGTTATTCATGTCAGTATGAGATGAGCACACAGGGCTCTCAAACCCTTTCTCATGTTCCCTCCCTGCTGTCTCCCCCCCTCCCCTCTCTCCCTGCACGGTTTTACTTAATTAACCTCTATTTAACGGAGCAGGTCAATTAGAAATACATTTATATTTACAACGGGAGTGTGGAAGGACAGCTGGAACACACTGCCACACTCTCCGTCTGCTTGTGTGTGTGTGTGTGTGTGTGTGTGTGTGTGTGTGTGCATGTGTGTGTTTATTTGTGTGTGTGAGTGTATTTGTGTGTGTGTGTGCATGTATGTGTGTGCGTGCGTGCATGTGTGTGTGTATTTGTGTGTATGCGTGCGTGCATGCGTGTGTGCGTGTGTGCGTGCATGTGTGTGTGTGTATGCGTGCGTGAATGTGTGTGTGCATGTGTGTGTGTATTTGTGTGTGTGAGTGTATTTGTGTGTGCATGTATGTGCGTGCGTGCGCGTGCGTGTGTGTGTGTGTTAGGGGTTGCATTACTTCCTATTTTTTATTTATTTTTTGTAATTTTCCCACATTTTTCTGCCCAATCGTACACTTGGGCCAATCACCCCACTCTTCCGAGCCGTCCCGGTCTCTGCTCCACCCCCTCTGCCGATCCGGGCAGGGCTGCAGACTACCACGTGCCTCCTCCCATACATGTGGAGTCGCCAGCCGCTTCTTTTCACCTGACAGTGAGGAGTTTCACCAGGGGGACGTAGCGCGTGGGAGGGTCACGCTGTCACAGTCCTGCTCAGTCACAGTCTTTCGCTTTTCGATCCTGGCTGTCCTAGTGGTGGTTAGTAGTATTGCACAGCGTGTTGCACGATGGGACATGGACATGCAGGAGGTCTCTGAAGCCTCCTGCATGTCCTGCAGCTGAAGGTCCGCTATCTTTCACAGTTAAAGTCACAAATTGGTGATTTGTAGCCATCTTTTCTTCTTTATGGCAGGGCGTTTGGTGACGTCGCTGCTGCAGCTAGCATTAGCAGCTGGCATTAGCAGCTAGCATTAGCTGCTGGCATTAGCAGCTGGCATTAGCAGCTGGCATTAGCAGCTAGCATTAGCAGCTGGCATTAGCAGCTGGCATTAGCAGCTGGCATTAGCAGCTAGCTAGCATGATCAGATGCCGTTTCAGATGAGCGTGCATGACACTTGTACTGTTGTGTTCCAGAAGAGACGTGCATATCTTGCAAGTGACCGTAGCCATGGTTTCACGTTTCGTGACGTATTTCCACATACTGGATGCGCCCCTGCTGCAGGGGTCGGCAACGTTTTGGATGTCCCGTGCCACTTTCCAAAGTTCACAACAACAACAAAAAATCACAGACCCGAGTGCCAGGTCATTTTCATAATAATAAGCATTTACTACTGCTGCTTGTCTCCCCGTCTAGATTCTGCATGCCAAGACACCTCCGCTGCACACACACACACACACACACACACACACACACACACACACAAACACATGCTCAGCCAGCAGCCATAACACTGAGAAGTCTTCCTTGTGTCTCTGAAATGCTTCCGATAGCGTGTCAGCCGGTGACGTCACCGTCAGACAATGTAAATATGAAAACCTGCTCTGCGTTGTTATTTGTGTTTTCACATTTTCTTATTCAAATAACAACACAACAGCATTGCTGTTCACACCTTCTTATATGCGTCATGCAGGCTGGAGGGGGCATTCATACCGTTGGCCTGATGAGATGGAAGTCTGTCCACGTCAGATCGATACTATACCAACTGTCTCGTACTCACAAGACTACTGCGGATGAGCTGGGTCTCAGGAGAACTCACTTGGATGTGTAAAAAGTGCATAAAATTACCACAATATTCCCCATATTACCTACCTCCAACCACGTCATTGTGAACATACTGTAACGTGCATGGATAAGAAGACACGCTGGCCGCTGGCTGGCGGGTCTGACCCTTTGGTCTAGCGGTTAGCGATGCCTCCTGCGGTGCGGGCGATACGGGTTCGCTTCCCGGCCGCGGCAGTTCCTGTGGTTGCGTTGACCCCCGAATTCGCTACGATACAGTATCCTGAGTCCATGTCCCTGCAGTGTGGTTATTCTCCCTGCTTACACCTAATGTCCTTCCCGATGAGGGCAGAAGCTAAATTCTTTGACTGAATGTGTAATGATAGGCCAAATGAGGCTGTGTTGTATGTCACATTTGCCTTGTAATAGAATGACGAGTGTTGTGCTGGCAGGGCTGTGAGACTGAACCAGAGTCAGCACCGCCGTCTGTGTTGTGGGAAGGTTCTGTTTTGCCCTGTGCTGCTGTTCCTCTGCCAGTGTTTCGTTCACTAAGCCATAAAAATTATAACGAGCTATTAGCCCATTAAAACCCCATTCGCCGTTAATTGGAGGGCCTCCTGTTCCAACTCCTCGACTCTGCTCCTCCCTCACACATACACGTGTGTGGGAATACGATTGTGCTGTCTGTCTTGATCAAGGGTTGCTCATCTGGTGCTAAATGAAGCTAAGTGAAAGATTAGCGTTTAAACCTGCAGTGTGGCAGCTTTTCTCTCCCCCTTCTGGCAGTGGGAGTAATTACTTCTCTCCTCTCGGCGCTAAATTCATTGAGACAGAAGCAGACTTGCCATGCAGTACAGGTTGTGGAGTATTCCATGTAAAGACGACTTAATGTAGGTTAAGGCAAAAAGAAGTGGATGTAAAGGACTCAACAGAGTCTTGATGGTCTGGTGGCAGCAGGCAGGTTATTCCACAAGAACGGGGCCCGATAGGAAAAGGCCCTGCTGCCACCAGCTGACTTCTTTTAACTTTGGGTACACACAGGAGCCCTGTATCTTGAGAACAAAGAGCTCGAGATGGCATGTAGGGTTTAAGGAGATCAGACAGGTGAGATGGGGCAAGCCCATCTAGGATTTCATAAGCCAGCAGAAGCGCCTTGAAGTCTGATCTAACATGGAGAGGAAGCCAGTGAAGGGAGGCAAGAATTGGTGTAATGTGCTCAAGTTTTCTAGTTTTAGCTGAGATTCTAGTTGCAGCATTCTGAACCATCTGAAGACTTTCGGTACGATTTACAATTTCATTCAGCAGACGCTTTTATCCAACATCGGGGAGTTAATACAACACAAGTAAGGATCTAGTCCGGAGGCAACAACGCAGCTAAGTGTAAAAAAAAACTAGGTTCAAGTCCGGTAGGACATAGGTGTCAACAGGCAGTGCACAAAGGCAAAGGTGCATACAAGCGATTTTTTTTCTTGTTTTGGTGTCTCTGGCTTAGCTCTCTCTTGGCTTAAATCCTACTTATCAGGAAGAACACATTGTGTCTGCTATAATAATGTTACATCAAAATTCTCTGATGTTAAATATGGTGTAACTCAGGGCTCGGTTCTTGGCTCTCTAATTTTCTCCTCTTATATTTCCCCCCTTGGCCAAGCTTGTGTGTACCAATTATCCCAAGAGCTATGCTGTCCAGAGCTTGGCTCCTGGTAGGGTCACCTAACACGGATAGGTCGAGGGGGGCCAGACAAAGCGCGATCCAACAAAGACCTCAACGGCGGAACTGGCGGAAGATGTCTCCAGGTCACAACGGTAGTGAAGGAGGATGAAGGCTGCAGCAGAGGGTGGTCCCCAGTCATCTTGATTCTCCATGCCATTGGACTCTGGCCACCCCCTGCCAAGGCCCGTGTGGTGGCTGCAGGAGCATCAGCCACTCCACATAAAAAGCTGTCACACGCAGGCATCCTCCCATTAAGCGGCTCCAGGATCGGCCTCGACGCCAACCTGAAGACCCAGAGGAACCCAGAAGAAGGACGGCCATACTCGACCCCGAGTGATGAGTGACAAGACCTGAAAACAGAACATTACAGTAATCAAATCTTGATGAAACAAATGCATGTATTAGAGTCTCTGCATCAGCCATGGACAGGAAAGCCCAAATTTTAGCTATGTTACGTAAGTGAAAAAAGGCAGTCTTGGTTATTTCTTTAGTGTGCTTATCAAAGGAAAGGCTGGAATCAAACGTAACACCAAGATTTTTGGCTGCCACACTTTGTGAAACCACAGAGTTGCCCATTGTTATTGGCACTTGATCGAATTGTTGTCTGTGTCAAGGGCCAACGACCAGCATCTCACTTTCATCCAAATTTAAAAGCAGGAAATTTAGTGACATCCAATTTTTCACAGCAGCCAAGCAGGCCTCTAAATTAGTCATTTGAGTATGACCATCAGCCCTTATAGGCACATACAGCTGAGCATCATCCGCATAATAATGGAAATGTATTCCATGACTGCGTATTTGGCCAAGAGGGGAAATATTAGAGGAGAAAATTAGAGAGCCAAGAACCGAGCCCTGAGTTACACCATAGTTAACATCAGAGAATTTTGATGTAATATTATTATAGCAGACACAATGTGTTCTTCCTGATAAGTAGGATTTAAGCCAAGAGAGAGCTAAGCCAGAGACACCAAAATTACTATTTATTCTGTCTAACAGTATACAGTGATCAGTGGTGTCAAAGGCTGCACTGCGGTCCAGTAGTAGAAGCTCAGAGCCCATAGCTAGTAGAAGCTCATTCCCCACTCTGGTCAGAGCAGTGTCAGTGGATTGACAGAACCTGAAAGCTGATTGAAAAGGTTCCTATAGATAGTTTTCTTCTATATGGGTCGAAAGTTGTTGATACACAACTCGCTTTAGTATTTAAGTAAAGAATGGAAGATTAGTGACTGTTCGATAGTTATTAACAGAACCTGGATCGAGGTTCTTCGTATATCTTATAATTCCGTTATAATTATGTTGTCTTCTTTCAATGTTGTATTCTGTAAATTGTGTACACCACATCCACTGCATGTCTGTCTGTCTTGGGAGAGAGATTTCTCCTCTGTTGCTCTTCCTGGGGTTTCTTCTTATTTTTCTCCCTGTTAAACATTTTGGGGGGGGGGGGTTGTGTTTTTTGGGGGGAGTTGTTCCTTATCTGATGTGAGGGTCTAAGGACTGGATGTTATATTGTTGTAATTTGTGATAATGAGCGCTAAAATAAAATCGACTTGACTACAGTACACTAGGCTACATTACAATACACTATAGTGCACTATAATTTACTATAATATATCATCATCATCGGCGGTTGCTTGGGGTCAAGTATGACCGTCCTCCCTCTAGGTCCCTCTGGGTCCTCAGGTGGGCGTAGAGGCTGAGCCTGGAGCCGCATAATGGGAGGACGCCTGTGCGTGACAGCTTTTAACGTGGAGTGGCTGATGTGCCTGCAGCAACTACACGGGCCTTGGCAGGGAGTGGCCAGAGACCAATGGCATGGAGAACCAAGATGATTGGTGACCACCCTCTGTTGCAGCCTTCTTCCACCTTCACTGCCGCTGTGACCTGGAGACGTCTTCCGCCAGTTTCGCCGTTGAGGTCTTTGTTGGATCACGCTTCCTCTGGAACCTCCCCCATGACCTATCCGCCTTGGGTGACCCTACCAAGATCCAAGCTCCGGATGGCATAGCTCTTGGGATCATTGGTGCACACAAGCTTCTCCACCACAACAAGGTGGCGCTCCAGGAGAAGACTGTAATACACCATAATACAATAAACTGTCATGCACTATAACACCCTACAGTATACCGTAATACACTATGATGCAAAACAATACACTATGCAATACACAACAAACAATACACCAACTTTTAGCATTCCACTTCCCCGCCCCCCCCCCTCATATCTCCTCCTTTCATTTGAGGCGCCTTCCTTTAGTGTGTCAGACTTATTTATGATCATTACGTGAAATGTAAATGTTTTTCCGATGCTGTATTTTATTAGTTCATCAGGGAAGTGAAACTTCCTTCTGGCCGGGTGGGGCGAGGTCGCAGAAAATAACTATTGAAGCTCCTCACAGATAATCATTTCATCCAGCCTCCCCCCCCTCCGCTGTCCACATTCCTCCTCCCTCCTCCTCCTCCCTCCTCCTTTCCCATGCTCGGCTGAGAAGCCTATCGACGGTTGTGCTGTATATGCAGCATTCGTTACAAGTACTGAAGAACAAGTGGTACCACTCGGAGGTGGAGTCCGATGGCGTTTTAGTCCAGATAACGTCGGTTAATGTTATCTAAGGTTGGAATAAACACTCCTATTCTCTCTCTCCTTCCCCTTCCCTCCCCGTCCTAGTGCAGTGCTAACAGCAGTCTGGCTGATAAGCTGCAGCTCTCCAGCCTCTTTTGGCCACCCGTGTATCTGTGTTTGGCACTGGGAAGTGGGTGGTGAGGCCCCGATGCTTCTGGAGTCACCAAAGCCTTTAAGCGAGCTGTTAGCTAAGTGGGTTGCCAGCATTTGGGCGACACAAGTTGGGGAGGCCGGCGAGCGGCCTGCTGTGGGAGTCTTCTCTGAGCGCAGTCTTTGTTTGCAGCTCCTGCACACTTGCATACAGGTGTACCTTCGCCCACACACCCGTCATGCCACACAGGCTTCCTTTGACTCTGTGTTTGGTCACTCCTACACACGGCCTTGTACCACGTCACCGCTCCCATTCACCCCCTCCCTCCCTCCCTCCCTCCCTCCACTGTGTCAGTCACTCAGTCACTACAGCGTCTGTTACTCATTGATCTCCCTCCTTAGAAACGCGAGCGTTCACCTCCGCTTCGTGACGCCGGCCCCGCTCGTCAGGCTGTTGCACAGCAGGGAGACGGGGAGAGATCGAAGAGGAAGGTAGGGAGAGAGAGGTGATGAAGGAAGCAGTCTCACATTTTTGGCCAGCAATGCATTGTTATGCACATTACGAATCCCACGTTAGAAAACTGGACGGAGATGACAACATCCTGGTAAAACATCCTCAATGTGGGCGGATGTTTTTACACCTTTGAACGTGGTTTTGGTTTTGTTGATAAAGAGTTTATTCGTGGGCGTCCGGGTGGCGGGGCGGTCTATTCCGTTGCCCACCAACACGGGGATCGCCGGTTCAAACCCCCGTGTTACCTCCTATAGACACAATTGGCCGTGTCTGCGGGTGGGAAGCCAGGTGTAGGTATGTGTCCTGGTCGCTGCCCTAGCGCCTCCTCTGGTCAGTCTGTCTGAATACATATACTTCCTGTCTCAATACATATACTTCCTGTCTGAATATATATACTTCCGGTCTGAATACATATACTTCCTGTCTGAATACATATACTTCCTGTCTAAATACATATACTTCCTGTCTGAATACATATACTTCCTGTCTGAATACATATACTTCCTGTCTGAATACATATACTTCCTGTCTGAATACATATACTTCCTGTCTGAATACATATACTTCCTGTCTGAATACATATACTTCCTGTCTAAATACATATACTTCCTGTCTGAATACATATACTTCCTGTCTGAATACATATACTTCCTGTCGAAATACATATACTTCCTGTCTGAATACATGTACTTCCTGTCTGAATACATATACTTCCTGTCTGAATACATATACTTCCTGTCTGAGGGGCGCCGGCCAATCCATATCTTATGTAAGCCCTCAGACTTGTGGCGAGCAGGTGACCTGAGGCTGCTGTCTGATTGGTTTCTTCAGATTTTCCAGGGGGCGCTGTTCTGTGTCCCCAGACACTCCCACTTTTATTGGCAGTGAATTGGTATTGTTTTAATGTTTTTTGATCTAATGTGATTGGACAATTCACGTGGCTGTCAATCACGTTCACACCCACCACCACGCCTCGTCTCGACTGTCAATCACCCGCCGTCTACGGACACTAATGAAATCTATAGGCCGCATTGTCCTTTGTAATATCTCTGTGACTGTGTGGCCATTAAAGCGGCTATCGGGTGTGCTGCACCAAGGTACATTGCGCCCCCCCCCCCCGAAAATGTTTAGCACCAGCCGCCACTGAGTATATGACTGTAACACCAGTGACGTAGTACTAAATATCTGACATGCTGTCATATTCAACGTGTACTGGGAAATGGAGTTCGGTTGTAGGTGAACGTCTTGTGTGTGAGACCGGGTTCGATGAAGTAGCGGTGCAACTGTCCGTGGCCCTTCGTTTCCCCTCTCAGGTGCTCCAGGAGAGAGGGTGTGCGTGGGTGTGGGTGTGTGTGTGTGTGTGTGTGTGTGCGCTCTTGAAGCAGTCTTGTGGTCGTGTCACCTTCTGGCCTTGGGTGTGCGACCCGGCGTTGTTTCAGTGCTGCTTGTTTGTTCATTTTGTCTGAGATGAGTGTTTGTGCTTACATAGCATGTCCTCTGCCAGGGGTAGGAAGGAATGTGTGGTGGGATGGCTGTGTTAAAACAAACACACACACACACGCACACACACAAAACCCCTCAAACAGTAGGCCGCCTCTCTTTCGATCCGTGGCTGGACCTTCTGGTTGGCTTGGGGAGGAGGGAGGAGAGAGCGAGCGAGGGTTAAGAGGAGGACGTCCAGATGCATGCTGGGTGAGTGAGGTATGGGTCGGAGGAGGAATGTGCGAGGGATGTAATGTCGTAGGTTCACATGCAAACGGGTCACCTGTCTTAGCTGGGACGGAGGGTGTGACCCCGGTGACCCCGGTGTCACAGGAAGGAAGTAATCAGTCTACGACAATAACACTATACATGGTTTGGAATAACGCGGTTTCTCTAATAGCAGAGTAAGCGCCAATTCTTCTGATCACTGATCTAATGAGCACCACCTCTGCACTTCTTCAGTTGTCGCCGCCTGTCAGTCGCTCGGCAGCTGTCTCACATCGTCTTCTGCCGGCCTCTGTGTTTGGTTCTCTGTGCGTTGTTGTAGACGTCAAAATGTGAACGTTGTCCTGACTTCCGGTGTGGGAAGATGGCGGCACGAGCTCACGTTTACGGCGGCCTCACCCGGTACTGTCCATGCATGCGGTGTCTTTGTCCACATCTGCATCTTAAGGTTGATGGCTGGGAGAGCCGGCGCTGGATCAGCTGGGAGAGCTGGGTCTGCTGCGTCCTGTGGGCCCAGGGACCACGGCCCAGACCGGAGCTGTGCCTGAAGAGGAAACACCGAGGGCGGTGCAACACAACACAAAAACACACTCAAAACCTACAAGAACTACAAGATCACACATATCTAAACTAAACAAAAAATCACTGTCCAGGGGAACGAACGCCAGCCAGGATGACTGTAGGAACTGCTGGTCTGCATGGGCTAGCAGTTAGCTTAGCCTGCCCCGCTTCCGCGTCCTGTCAGACCGCCCTCGGTGCTTCCTCTTCAGGCACAGCTCCGGTCTGGGCCGTGGTCCCTGGGCCCACAGGACACAGCAGACCAGGCCCTCCCAGGCGATCCAACGCCAGCTCTCCCAGCCGGACACCTTCGACACACCTCCCCGCACTCCTCACGACGACACTAAAAACACAGTCAAGACCAGGCGAGGCCGCCGCCAAACCGCCCTCGGTGTTATCAGAACTGCCGGTCTGCATGGGCTAGCAGTTAGCTTAGCCTGCCCCGCTCCCGCGTCCTGTCAGACGGCCCTCGGTGCTTCCTCCTCGGGGTGCAGCTCCGGTCTGGGCCGTGGTCCCTAGGCCCACAGGACACAGCAGACCAAGCCTTCCCAGGCGATCCAACGCCAGCTCTCCCAGCCGGACACCTTCGACACACCTCCCCGCACTCCTCACGACGACACTAAAAACACAGTCAAGACCAGGCGAGGCCGCCGCCAAACCGCCCTCGGTGTTATCAGAACTGCCGGTCTGCATGGGCTAGCAGTTAGCTTAGCCTGCCCCGCTTCCGCGTCCTGTCACACCGCCCTCGGTGCTTCCTCCTCGGGGTGCAGCTCCGGGCAGGGCCGTGGTCCCAGGGCCGTGGTCCCAGGGCTCGCTGGATGCAGCAGACCCAGCTCCTCCCTGCCATCGAACAAAGACAAAACGTAGACGTGGACAAAGACACTGAGTGGACGGTGCTGGGTGAGGCCGCCGCAAATGTGAGTTCACGCCGCCATCTCCCCACACAGGAAGCGGTGTCTTCTAAATCGGTAAGTGCAGTTTGTCTGCACGATGCTAGAATCTGGTTCTGCCAACGGCTGGCAGACCAGTTGAGCGTTTTACTGAGAGCTCTTGACTAAATTAACTTTGACCGAAGAGAGAGTATTGCTGTGGGAACAGACCGGCGAGCCGCTCACATTACTCTCCGCTGCTCGGTCTGCCGGAGATAAATGCTGGCTCTCGTGCCAGGCCTTCTCCAGAGGCCTCTGGCGGATATCGATGCGTCCCATCCCTCTGACACACCTCCCTGCAGGGTGCACTTCACTCACCTCTCCGTTGTGCACGCAGCATTGCCCTGCTTTGATGTGTGCTTTGCCCCGTGCAGAGCGGAGGGAGCTGGGCGTAGATCACTATCTGCTGCCCGGCGACCCTGGCCGCCGAGCCCTGCGTGCTAAACCTGCACCCGAGCAGCTTGAGTAATCTGACGTCACGTGTTGCCTTCATTACGGCGCGCTGCTGCAGCGAGGCTGTCAAACAAGCTGTTGGGTTTTGTCCGAACAACGGGGAGAGACCACGCGAGAGGGGCGGTGGTGGTGTGTGTGGGGGGGAGGGGAGGGGGGAGGTATAATATCATTGTTTTGTAGACGAATGTGAAACCTTGGCCCGTAGCCCGGAAAGAGGAGGCAAAGCACTGAAATGTGCTGGGTTCAGTGGTTTTATGCGCTCTGCAGTATTTGCACACACGCCGATAAGAGCTCCGCTCAGCACTTCTCCCGGACCCTGTGTGGAGGCTCCGGGTGTACCGCTGCCGGAGCGCCGGCTCACAGCGGCCGCGCCGCGGGCCCGCTGCCCAGCCGAGAGCCGCACACACCGCCTCACTCAAAGCAGTGAAGTCGAGCCGGCAGCAACGTCGCTGGCATCGAACTACCGCAACCTGGTAATATGTGCACCACTCGCTGCACTAGCGCCTCCTCTGGTCGGTCGGTCGGGGCGCCTGTTCGGGGAAGGGGGGGGTAGCGTGATCCTCCCACGCGCTACGTCCACCTGGTGAAACTCTTCACTGTCAGGTGAAAAGAAGCGGCTGGCGACTCCTCGCGTATGGGAGGCGGCATGTGGTGGTCTGCAGCCCTCCCCGGATCGGCAGAAGGGGGTGGAGCAGCGACCGGCACGCCTAGAGTGGGGTAATTGGCCGGGTACAGTTGGGAGAAAACGGGAGGAACCCCTTTTTCACACATGCCTGCACAGTGACGTCACACTGCTTAATGCTGCACGTCAGACACAGACACACAACGGCTGAGAAGGACTGCCTGCATCAGTCCTCTCCCCCTCGCTCCCTCATCCGGGCAATCAAGCAGTAATGTAAGCCCACTGAAGTGCGGCAGCAGCACCTGTGATGGCCAGCGGCTGCGCGCGCTCCCGTTCTCCACACCGCCCGTTGTGTTTCGGCGCGTGCACGTGTCGTGGTTGTTGCTGTCACATTTTTGAAGTGGGGTGTTCTATTTAGTTCTATTTCAGTGGGACTAACATGGTTACATGTGTTTTAAAGTCCAGTTTCAGTCGGACTAACGCGGTTACATGTGTTTTAAAAGTCCAGTTTCAGTCGGACTAACACGGTTACACGTGTTTTAAAGCCCAGTTTCAGTCGGACTAACGCGGTTACATGTGTTTTAAAAGTCCAGTTTCAGTCGGACTAACACGGTTACACGTGTTTTAAAGCCCAGTTTCAGTCGGACTAACGCGGTTACATGTGTTTTAAAGTCCAGTTTCAGTCGGACTAACACGGTTACATGTGTTTTAAAGTCCAGTTTCAGTCGGACTAACACGGTTACATGTGTTTTAAAGTCCAGTTTCAGTCGGACTAACGGTTACATGTGTTTTAAAGTCCAGTTTCAGTCGGATTAACACGGTTACATGTGTTTTAAAGTCCAGTTTTAGTCGGACTAACACGGTTACATGTGTTTTAAAGTCCAGTTTCAGTCCGACTAACACGGTTACATGTGTTTTAAAGTCCAGTTTCAGTCGGACTAACACGGTTACATGTGTTTTAAAGTCCAGTTTCAGTCGGACTAACACGGTTACATGTGTTTTAAAGTCCAGTTTCAGTCGGACTAACACGGTTACATGTGTTTTAAAGTCCAGTTTCAGTCGGACTAACACGGTTACATGTGTTTTAAAGTCCAGTTTCAGTCGGACTAACACGGTTACATGTGTTTTAAAGTCCAGTTTCAGTCGGACTAACGGTTACATGTGTTTTAAAGTCCAGTTTCAGTCGGACTAACGGTTACATGTGTTTTAAAGTCCAGTTTCAGTCGGACTAACACGGTTACATGTGTTTTAAAGTCCAGTTTCAGTCCGACTAACACGGTTACATGTGTTTTAAAGTCCAGTTTCAGTCGGACTAACACGGTTACATGTGTTTTAAAGTCCAGTTTTAGTCGGACTAACACGGTTACATGTGTTTTAAAGTCCAGTTTCAGTCGGACTAACACGGTTACATGTGTTTTAAAGTCCAGTTTCAGTCGGACTAACACGGTTACATGTGTTTTAAAGTCCAGTTTCAGTCGGACTAACACGGTTACATGTGTTTTAAAGTCCAGTTTCAGTCGGACTAACACGGTTACATGTGTTTTAAAGTCCAGTTTCAGTCGGACTAACGGTTACATGTGTTTTAAAGTCCAGTTTCAGTCGGACTAACGGTTACATGTGTTTTAAAGTCCAGTTTCAGTCGGACTAACACGGTTACATGTGTTTTAAAGTCCAGTTTCAGTCCGACTAACACGGTTACATGTGTTTTAAAGTCCAGTTTCAGTCGGACTAACACGGTTACATGTGTTTTAAAGTCCAGTTTTAGTCGGACTAACACGGTTACATGTGTTTTAAAGTCCAGTTTCAGTCGGACTAACACGGTTACATGTGTTTTAAAGCCCAGTTTCAGTCGGACTAACACGGTTACATGTGTTTTAAAGCCCAGTTGCAGTCGGACTAACGCGGTTACATGTGTTTTAAAGTCCAGTTTTAGTCGGACTAACACGGTTACATGTGTTTTAAAGTCCAGTTTTAGTCGGACTAAAACGGTTACATGTGTTTTAAAGTCCAGTTTCAGTCAGACTAACGCGGTTACATGTGTTTTAAAGTCCAGTTTCAGTCGGACTAACACGGTTACACGTGTTGTAAAGTCCAGTTTCAGTCGGACTAACACGGTTACATGTGTTTTAAAGCCCAGTTTCAGTCGGACTAACACGGTTACATGTGTTTTAAAGTCCAGTTTCAGTCGGACTAACACAGTTACATGTGTTTTAAAGTCCCGTTTCAGTCGGACTAACACGGTTACACGTGTTTTAAAGTCCAGTTTCAGTCGGAGTATCACGGTTACATGTGTTTTAAAGTCCAGTTTCAGTCGGACTAACACGGTTACATGTGTTTTAAAGTCCAGTTTCAGTCAGACTAACACGGTTACATGTGTTTAAAGTCCAGTTTCAGTCGGACTAACGCGGTTACATGTGTTTTAAAAGTCCAGTTTCAGTCGGACTAACACGGTTACATGTGTTTTAAAGCCCAGTTTCAGTCGGACTAACACGGTTACATGTGTTTTAAAGCCCAGTTTCAGTCGGACTAACACGGTTACATGTGTTTTAAAGTCCAGTTTCAGTCGGACTAACACAGTTACATGTGTTTTAAAGTCCCGTTTCAGTCGGACTAACACGGTTACACGTGTTTTAAAGTCCAGTTTCAGTCGGAGTATCACGGTTACATGTGTTTTAAAGTCCAGTTTCAGTCGGACTAACACGGTTACATGTGTTTTAAAGTCCAGTTTCAGTCAGACTAACACGGTTACATGTGTTTAAAGTCCAGTTTCAGTCGGACTGACACGGTTACATGTGTTTTAAAAGTCCAGTTTCAGTCGGACTGACACGGTTACATGTGTTTTAAAAGTCCAGTTTCAGTCGGACTAACACGGTTACATGTGTTTTAAAAGTCCAGTTTCAGTCGGACTGACACGGTTACATGTGTTTTAAAGTCCAGTTTCAGTCGGACTAACACGGTTACATGTGTTTTAAAAGTCCAGTTTCAGTCGGACTAACACGGTTACATGTGTTTTAAAGTCCAGTTTTAGTCGGACTAACACGGTTACATGTGTTTTAAAGTCCAGTTTCAGTCGGACTAACACGGTTACACGTGTTTTAAAGTCCAGTTTCAGTCGGACTAACATGGTTACATGTGTTTTAAAGTCCAGTTTCAGTCGGACTAACACGGTTACATGTGTTTTAAAGTCCAGTTTCAGTCGGACTAACACGGTTACATGTGTTTTAAAGTCCCGTTTCAGTCGGACTAACATGGTTACATGTGTTTTAAAGTCCAGTTTCAGTCGGACTAACACGGTTACATGTGTTTTAAAGTCCAGTTTCAGTCGGACTAACATGGTTACACGTGTTTTAAAGTCCAGTTTCAGTCGGACTAACAAAGTTACATGTGTTTTAAAGTCCCGTTTCAGTCGGACTAACACGGTTACACGTGTTTTAAAGTCCAGTTTCAGTCGGAGTATCACGGTTACACGTGTTTTAAAGTCCAGTTTCAGTCGGACTAACACGGTTACAAGTGTTTTAAAGTCCCGTTTCAGTCAGACTAACACGGTTACATGTGTTTAAAGTCCAGTTTCAGTCGGACTAACGCGGTTACATGTGTTTTAAAAGTCCAGTTTCAGTCGGACTAACACGGTTACATGTGTTTTAAAGCCCAGTTTCAGTCGGACTAACACGGTTACATGTGTTTTAAAGTCCAGTTTCAGTCGGACTAACACGGTTACATGTGTTTTAAAGTCCAGTTTCAGTCGGACTAACACAGTTACATGTGTTTTAAAGTCCCGTTTCAGTCGGACTAACACGGTTACACGTGTTTTAAAGTCCAGTTTTAGTCGGAGTATCACGGTTACATGTGTTTTAAAGTCCAGTTTCAGTCGGACTAACACGGTTACATGTGTTTTAAAGTCCAGTTTCAGTCAGACTAACACGGTTACATGTGTTTAAAGTCCAGTTTCAGTCGGACTGACACGGTTACATGTGTTTTAAAAGTCCAGTTTCAGTCGGACTGACACGGTTACATGTGTTTTAAAAGTCCAGTTTCAGTCGGACTAACACGGTTACATGTGTTTTAAAAGTCCAGTTTCAGTCGGACTGACACGGTTACATGTGTTTTAAAGTCCAGTTTCAGTCGGACTAACACGGTTACATGTGTTTTAAAAGTCCAGTTTCAGTCGGACTAACACGGTTACATGTGTTTTAAAGTCCAGTTTTAGTCGGACTAACACGGTTACATGTGTTTTAAAGTCCAGTTTCAGTCGGACTAACACGGTTACACGTGTTTTAAAGTCCAGTTTCAGTCGGACTAACATGGTTACATGTGTTTTAAAGTCCAGTTTCAGTCGGACTAACACGGTTACATGTGTTTTAAAGTCCAGTTTCAGTCGGACTAACACGGTTACATGTGTTTTAAAGTCCCGTTTCAGTCGGACTAACATGGTTACATGTGTTTTAAAGTCCAGTTTCAGTCGGACTAACACGGTTACATGTGTTTTAAAGTCCAGTTTCAGTCGGACTAACATGGTTACACGTGTTTTAAAGTCCAGTTTCAGTCGGACTAACACAGTTACATGTGTTTTAAAGTCCCGTTTCAGTCGGACTAACACGGTTACACGTGTTTTAAAGTCCAGTTTCAGTCGGAGTATCACGGTTACACGTGTTTTAAAGTCCAGTTTCAGTCGGACTAACACGGTTACATGTGTTTTAAAGTCCCGTTTCAGTCAGACTAACACGGTTACATGTGTTTAAAGTCCAGTTTCAGTCGGACTAACGCGGTTACATGTGTTTTAAAAGTCCAGTTTCAGTCGGACTAACACGGTTACATGTGTTTTAAAGCCCAGTTTCAGTCGGACTAACACGGTTACATGTGTTTTAAAGTCCAGTTTCAGTCGGACTAACACAGTTACATGTGTTTTAAAGTCCCGTTTCAGTCGGACTAACACGGTTACACGTGTTTTAAAGTCCAGTTTCAGTCGGAGTATCACGGTTACATGTGTTTTAAAGTCCAGTTTCAGTCGGACTAACACGGTTACATGTGTTTTAAAGTCCAGTTTCAGTCAGACTAACACGGTTACATGTGTTTAAAGTCCAGTTTCAGTCGGACTAACGCGGTTACATGTGTTTTAAAGTCCAGTTTCAGTCGGACTAACACGGTTACATGTGTTTTAAAGTCCAGTTTCAGTCGGACTAACACGGTTACATGTGTTTTAAAGTCCAGTTTCAGTCGGACTAACGGTTACATGTGTTTTAAAGTCCAGTTTCAGTCGGATTAACACGGTTACATGTGTTTTAAAGTCCAGTTTTAGTCGGACTAACACGGTTACATGTGTTTTAAAGTCCAGTTTCAGTCCGACTAACACGGTTACATGTGTTTTAAAGTCCAGTTTCAGTCGGACTAACACGGTTACATGTGTTTTAAAGTCCAGTTTCAGTCGGACTAACACGGTTACATGTGTTTTAAAGTCCAGTTTCAGTCGGACTAACACGGTTACATGTGTTTTAAAGTCCAGTTTCAGTCGGACTAACACGGTTACATGTGTTTTAAAGTCCAGTTTCAGTCGGACTAACACGGTTACATGTGTTTTAAAGTCCAGTTTCAGTCGGACTAACGGTTACATGTGTTTTAAAGTCCAGTTTCAGTCGGACTAACGGTTACATGTGTTTTAAAGTCCAGTTTCAGTCGGACTAACACGGTTACATGTGTTTTAAAGTCCAGTTTCAGTCCGACTAACACGGTTACATGTGTTTTAAAGTCCAGTTTCAGTCGGACTAACACGGTTACATGTGTTTTAAAGTCCAGTTTTAGTCGGACTAACACGGTTACATGTGTTTTAAAGTCCAGTTTCAGTCGGACTAACACGGTTACATGTGTTTTAAAGCCCAGTTTCAGTCGGACTAACACGGTTACATGTGTTTTAAAGCCCAGTTGCAGTCGGACTAACGCGGTTACATGTGTTTTAAAGTCCAGTTTTAGTCGGACTAACACGGTTACATGTGTTTTAAAGTCCAGTTTTAGTCGGACTAAAACGGTTACATGTGTTTTAAAGTCCAGTTTCAGTCAGACTAACGCGGTTACATGTGTTTTAAAGTCCAGTTTCAGTCGGACTAACACGGTTACACGTGTTGTAAAGTCCAGTTTCAGTCGGACTAACACGGTTACATGTGTTTTAAAGCCCAGTTTCAGTCGGACTAACACGGTTACATGTGTTTTAAAGTCCAGTTTCAGTCGGACTAACACAGTTACATGTGTTTTAAAGTCCCGTTTCAGTCGGACTAACACGGTTACACGTGTTTTAAAGTCCAGTTTCAGTCGGAGTATCACGGTTACATGTGTTTTAAAGTCCAGTTTCAGTCGGACTAACACGGTTACATGTGTTTTAAAGTCCAGTTTCAGTCAGACTAACACGGTTACATGTGTTTAAAGTCCAGTTTCAGTCGGACTAACGCGGTTACATGTGTTTTAAAAGTCCAGTTTCAGTCGGACTAACACGGTTACATGTGTTTTAAAGCCCAGTTTCAGTCGGACTAACACGGTTACATGTGTTTTAAAGCCCAGTTTCAGTCGGACTAACACGGTTACATGTGTTTTAAAGTCCAGTTTCAGTCGGACTAACACAGTTACATGTGTTTTAAAGTCCCGTTTCAGTCGGACTAACACGGTTACACGTGTTTTAAAGTCCAGTTTCAGTCGGAGTATCACGGTTACATGTGTTTTAAAGTCCAGTTTCAGTCGGACTAACACGGTTACATGTGTTTTAAAGTCCAGTTTCAGTCAGACTAACACGGTTACATGTGTTTAAAGTCCAGTTTCAGTCGGACTGACACGGTTACATGTGTTTTAAAAGTCCAGTTTCAGTCGGACTGACACGGTTACATGTGTTTTAAAAGTCCAGTTTCAGTCGGACTAACACGGTTACATGTGTTTTAAAAGTCCAGTTTCAGTCGGACTGACACGGTTACATGTGTTTTAAAGTCCAGTTTCAGTCGGACTAACACGGTTACATGTGTTTTAAAAGTCCAGTTTCAGTCGGACTAACACGGTTACATGTGTTTTAAAGTCCAGTTTTAGTCGGACTAACACGGTTACATGTGTTTTAAAGTCCAGTTTCAGTCGGACTAACACGGTTACACGTGTTTTAAAGTCCAGTTTCAGTCGGACTAACATGGTTACATGTGTTTTAAAGTCCAGTTTCAGTCGGACTAACACGGTTACATGTGTTTTAAAGTCCAGTTTCAGTCGGACTAACACGGTTACATGTGTTTTAAAGTCCCGTTTCAGTCGGACTAACATGGTTACATGTGTTTTAAAGTCCAGTTTCAGTCGGACTAACACGGTTACATGTGTTTTAAAGTCCAGTTTCAGTCGGACTAACATGGTTACACGTGTTTTAAAGTCCAGTTTCAGTCGGACTAACAAAGTTACATGTGTTTTAAAGTCCCGTTTCAGTCGGACTAACACGGTTACACGTGTTTTAAAGTCCAGTTTCAGTCGGAGTATCACGGTTACACGTGTTTTAAAGTCCAGTTTCAGTCGGACTAACACGGTTACAAGTGTTTTAAAGTCCCGTTTCAGTCAGACTAACACGGTTACATGTGTTTAAAGTCCAGTTTCAGTCGGACTAACGCGGTTACATGTGTTTTAAAAGTCCAGTTTCAGTCGGACTAACACGGTTACATGTGTTTTAAAGCCCAGTTTCAGTCGGACTAACACGGTTACATGTGTTTTAAAGTCCAGTTTCAGTCGGACTAACACGGTTACATGTGTTTTAAAGTCCAGTTTCAGTCGGACTAACACAGTTACATGTGTTTTAAAGTCCCGTTTCAGTCGGACTAACACGGTTACACGTGTTTTAAAGTCCAGTTTTAGTCGGAGTATCACGGTTACATGTGTTTTAAAGTCCAGTTTCAGTCGGACTAACACGGTTACATGTGTTTTAAAGTCCAGTTTCAGTCAGACTAACACGGTTACATGTGTTTAAAGTCCAGTTTCAGTCGGACTGACACGGTTACATGTGTTTTAAAAGTCCAGTTTCAGTCGGACTGACACGGTTACATGTGTTTTAAAAGTCCAGTTTCAGTCGGACTAACACGGTTACATGTGTTTTAAAAGTCCAGTTTCAGTCGGACTGACACGGTTACATGTGTTTTAAAGTCCAGTTTCAGTCGGACTAACACGGTTACATGTGTTTTAAAAGTCCAGTTTCAGTCGGACTAACACGGTTACATGTGTTTTAAAGTCCAGTTTTAGTCGGACTAACACGGTTACATGTGTTTTAAAGTCCAGTTTCAGTCGGACTAACACGGTTACACGTGTTTTAAAGTCCAGTTTCAGTCGGACTAACATGGTTACATGTGTTTTAAAGTCCAGTTTCAGTCGGACTAACACGGTTACATGTGTTTTAAAGTCCAGTTTCAGTCGGACTAACACGGTTACATGTGTTTTAAAGTCCCGTTTCAGTCGGACTAACATGGTTACATGTGTTTTAAAGTCCAGTTTCAGTCGGACTAACACGGTTACATGTGTTTTAAAGTCCAGTTTCAGTCGGACTAACATGGTTACACGTGTTTTAAAGTCCAGTTTCAGTCGGACTAACACAGTTACATGTGTTTTAAAGTCCCGTTTCAGTCGGACTAACACGGTTACACGTGTTTTAAAGTCCAGTTTCAGTCGGAGTATCACGGTTACACGTGTTTTAAAGTCCAGTTTCAGTCGGACTAACACGGTTACATGTGTTTTAAAGTCCCGTTTCAGTCAGACTAACACGGTTACATGTGTTTAAAGTCCAGTTTCAGTCGGACTAACGCGGTTACATGTGTTTTAAAAGTCCAGTTTCAGTCGGACTAACACGGTTACATGTGTTTTAAAGCCCAGTTTCAGTCGGACTAACACGGTTACATGTGTTTTAAAGTCCAGTTTCAGTCGGACTAACACAGTTACATGTGTTTTAAAGTCCCGTTTCAGTCGGACTAACACGGTTACACGTGTTTTAAAGTCCAGTTTCAGTCGGAGTATCACGGTTACATGTGTTTTAAAGTCCAGTTTCAGTCGGACTAACACGGTTACATGTGTTTTAAAGTCCAGTTTCAGTCAGACTAACACGGTTACATGTGTTTAAAGTCCAGTTTCAGTCGGACTGACACGGTTACATGTGTTTTAAAAGTCCAGTTTCAGTCGGACTGACACGGTTACATGTGTTTTAAAAGTCCAGTTTCAGTCGGACTAACACGGTTACATGTGTTTTAAAAGTCCAGTTTCAGCCGGACTGACACGGTTACACGTGTTTTAAAGTCCAGTTTCAGTCGGACTAACACAGTAAATCCACTCTCTCTAACATCCTGTAAACGTACCGAGTGTGTGTTAAATGTGTTAAATGTGTAATTTCAGCAGATGTAGTCCAGTAATACACTCATGTGGGTGAGTAAAGGACTGTATTTATGCTGCGTTTCCTCATCGGGAGAAAAAAGATGAGCAGGCCATCGTAGAAGCGGTCCGTGTTCAATAGATACAGGCAGAAAGCTTTAGTTGCAGTCCGTCGTGAGCTGGCAGTCTCGCATGCCAGTTAAAGTCGGTTAACAGGAGAAATCTAATGGAGGTTCGTTAGGCCTCATCCTCATCACGACGTGGTGCCTTCAGGACCAGGGAAGCACGGCTGAGTGCAGCGGAGGCTAATGCAATAAGCAGACGGGCAGGGGAGAAACGACACTGACTGCTGATCACATTTGACTGCAGCTATTCATGTAGTCGCGGAGCTGCACGAGGCATGTGTGTGAGACCTGTAGCGCCGTCCCACATCCAGCCAACGTCCCGTCCTGTCCTGCTTTGTCCTGTCCTGCTCCGTCCTGTCCTGCCCCATCTTGTCCTTCCCCGTGCTGCCCTGCTCCGTCCTGTCCTGCTCAATCCTGTCCTGATCCGTTCTGTCCTGTCCTACCTCGTCCTGTCCTGTTCTAACCCTGCTCCGTCCTGTCCTACCCCATCCTGTCCTGCTCCATCCTTTCCTGATCCATTCTGTCCTACTCTGTCCTGTCCTGCCCTGCTCCGTCCTGTCCTGCTCCATCCTTTCCTGATCCATTCTGTCCTACTCTGTCCTGTCCTGTCCTGCTCCGTCCTGCCCTGTCCTGCCTGTCTTGCGCCATCCTGCCCTGCTCCATCCTGTCCCGCCCAGTCCTGTCCTGCTCCGTCCTGTCCTGTCCTACCTCGTCCTGTCCTGTTCTACCCTGCTCTGTCCTGTCCTGTCCTGCCCAGTCCTGTCCTGCTCCATCCTGTCCTGTCCTGCTCCATCCTGTCCTGCACCATCCTGTCCTGTCCTACCCCGTCCTGTCCAGCTCTGTCCTGTCCTACCCCGCCCTCTCCTGCTCCATCCTGTCCTGTCATACCCTGTCCTGTCCAGCTCTGTCCTGTCCTGCCCCGGCCTGTCCTGGTCTGCCCTGTCCTCTCTATCCTGTCCTGCTCCATCCTGTCCTGCGCCGTCCTGCTTCACTGTTGACGCCACAAGATGTCCACTGCTTTATTTCACTTCATGCTTATGTAACAAAGGGAAACAGAAAATAGAAATAATTTGTGTGCACAAATTGTGTGTGTGTGTGTGTGTGTGTGTGCGTGTGTAGGTGCGTGTGTGCATGTTGGTGCTGTGTATATGGGCTAATCTTGGCTTTAGTGCTCGCTCCACCCAACCATAAGGATTAAGAGACAAAAGTACAGGACAAAGTACCGGACAGGGCAGGCATGAAGGAGGAGGAGGAGGAGGAGGAGGAGGAGATGGGGTTAAATGAGAAGCGGTTGAAATGGAGAGCAGGTTCTTGTAATGAGCCTTTATTTAAGTCACAAAGATCAAAGGGCATACACAGCTGGGCGTGGGACAGGCGAGAGCACTACACAACATACACACACAACACACACACACACACACACACACAGTTACTCGAGGCAATGAAATTTGAGTGCATAAAGCGACTCGGGCAGCAATTTGAGATCGAATGGCGTTCTCGCCAACAGGCTGCTCGGTCTTTATTCCTTTAAATACGGCACAGCGAGGCCTGCACATGGCGCAGATTATATGTTGCCGCGCCTCCTTATGACAACGGGACAGGCGGTGTCTGAGACAGACGTCAAACTCCTTTATCTGTCGGCTCCTCTGTTCCCCTCGTCTGCTGTGTCAGGGTGGCGTTTTACTCCGAGCGAGTCCTCGTCTGCTCTTTCACTTTCCACACCTGTGGTCCTCCAGCTGGTTCCTCTTTCTCTCTCTGCTCCTTTCAGTGCTCTGCTATGGGGGGCGGGGGGGGCGGGGTCGAGGAAATGATATATTTTTGGGTCTATAGATCACACCAGGTGTCTTCGTATGTGTATTCACAACCGCATTAAACCTCTTTTTGCAAGTTCAAGCTTGCATGAGATTTGCCCGTTCTGGATAAAATGAGACTGTTGATGGAGCAGTGCAGAGGAGGCCAGAAGGAGGTACACTGTGTCTTTGTGGGTTTAGAGAAAGCATACGACAGGGTGCCGAGAGAGGAGGTGTGGTATTGTATGAGGAAGTCGGGAGTGGCAGAGAAGTATGTAGGAGTGGTGCGGGATATGTAGGAGGGCAGTGTGACAATGGTGAGGTGTGCAGTAGGAATGACGGATGGGTTCAAGGTGGAGGTGGGATTACATCAAGGATCGGCTCTGAGCCCTTTCATGCTTGCAATGGTGATGGACAGGTTGACGGATTGTAAGTTGGTGACAGATGTATTCTTAGCCGCCCCCCCCCAGTTCAGGGGTGGTCGTTTCCTCGTCACACAAATGGCCTCTTTGACTCCTCGTTCAAACAGGTGTTCCTCCCTATCAAGGATGTGCACATCCTCATCCCTGAAAGAGTGGCCACTGGTCTGTAGATGGTGTAGACTGTGGAGTCCTGGCCTGTAGATGGTGTAGACTGCGGAGTCCTGGCCTGTAGATGGTGTAGACTGTGGAGTCCTGGCATGTAGATGGTGTAGACTGCGGAGTCCTGGCCTGTAGATTGTGCAGACTGCGGAGTCCTGGCCTGTAGATGGTGTAGACTGTGGAGTCATGGTCTGTAGACGGTGTAGACTGTGGAGTCCTGGCATGTAGATGGTGTGGACTGTGGAGTCCTGGCCTGTAGATGGTGTAGACTGCAGAGTCCTGGCCTGTAGATGGTGTAGACTGCAGAGTCCTGGCATGTAGATGGTGTAGACTGCGGAGTCCTGGCCTAAAGATGGTGTAGACTGCAGAGTCCTGGCCTGTAGATGGTGTAGACTGTGGAGTCCTGGCCTGTAGATTGTGCAGACTGCGGAGTCCTGGCCTGTAGATGGTGTAGACTGTGGAGTCCTGGCCTGTAGATGGTGTAGACTGTGGAGTCCTGGCCTGTAGATGGTGCAGACTGTGGAGTCCTGGCATGTAGATGGTATAGACTATGGAGTCCTGGCCTGTAGATGGTGTAGACTATGGAGTCCTGGCCTGTAGATGGTGTAGACTGCGGAGTCCTGGCCTGTAGATGGTGTAGACTGTGGAGTCCTGGCCTGATGTGTTAGGTCTCCGGTGTTGTGCCATCCTCTCGGCCAGCCTTTGTTTGGTTTCCCTGATGTACAGGTCACTGCGACCCTCCTGGCACTTGACAGCTGCACTATATTGCTCTGTTTGTGCCGGGGGACCCGATCCTTGGGGTGGACCAACTTCTCGCGCAGCATGTTTTGGGGTTTGCTTGTGAGGGACAATTCCATCCGTCTGTCCGTCCCCTGTCCGCTCATCCTCATAATTGTGGACAACTTGATATGTACAACTTGAAACTTGTCGCCCATTTGCTGGTAGGTGCAGGTGAAAGGTTGTGGACGGTTGTGTGCGTGTGGTTGACATTGATCCACGGTAAATCTTGCAGGCATCGCCAGGAATATGCCATTGTCAACAGCGCCAGCAAACAGGAAACTGGTACGACCCCTGCAGAAACCGTAAGTCAGTGGACTAGTTATGCACAGAGCCGAATAGGTCAAAAGGGCGTACAATATGTCAAGCTGAGAGTGACTTTTTAGAGCGCCCTCTGCTGGATCTCCAGGCAAACTACTTAGAATAGTCTTGCACTTAAAGACTGTACATTTTGAATTCGAACAAACCCTCGTGCAGCTGTAACGACGGGCCGTGTGCTGCTAGAGAGGAAACATAGTGGATACTTCCGGTTTAGAGACCGAGAGACTGACTGTTAACACCAGGGATCCGTCCTCTGTAGTTCATCATCTTCCTGAGACGAGCTTACCCTTTGACCCCCGCTGGAGTC
>JAJHIY020000480.1:122500-152500 GCA_022114975.2 Lampris megalopsis | reverse complement strand
CAACCCCCCACCCCCTCTTTTTTCTCCCAATTGTACTTGGCCAATTACCCAACTCTTCCGAGCTGCTCCACCCCCTCTGCTGATCCGGGGAGGGCTGCATCACGATATTTCCCCCAGTTCCCCCTCCTCCCCAAACAGGCGCCCTGACCGACCAGAGGAGGCGCTAGTGCAGTGACCAGTACAAACACCCACATCTGGCTGCCCACCCGCAGACACGGCCATTGTGTCTGTAGGGACGCCCGACCAAGCCGGAGGCAACACGGAGATTCGAACCAAGGATTCCGACCAAGCCGGAGGTAACATGGAGATTCGAACCAAGGATTCCGACCAAGCCGGAGGCAACACGGAGATTATAACCAAGGATTCCGACCAAGCCGGAGGCAACACGGAGATTATAACCAAGGATTCCGACCAAGCCGGAGGCAACACGGAGATTATAACCAAGGAATCCGACCAAGCCGGAGGCAACACGGAGATTATAACCAAGGAATCCGACCAAGCCGGAGGCAACACGGAGATTATAACCAAGGATTCCGACCAAGCTGGAGGTAACACGGAGATTCGAACCAAGGATTCCGACCAAGCCGGAGGTAACACTGAGATTATAACCAAGGATTCCGACCAAGCCGGAGGCAACACGGAGATTCGAACCAAGGAATCCGACCAAGCCGGATGTAACACGGAGATTCGAAACCAAGGATTCCGACCAAGCCGGAGGTAACACGGAGATTCGAACCAAGGAATCCGACCAAGCCGGAGGCAACACGGAGATTCGAAACAAGGATTCCGACCAAGCCGGAGGCAACACGGAGATTCGAAACCAAGGAATCCGACCAAGCCGGAGGCAACACGTAGATTCGAACCAAGGATTCCGACCAAGCCGGAGGCAACACGGAGATTCGAACCAAGGAATCCAACCAAGCCGGAGTTAACACGGAGATTATAACCAAGGATTCCGACCAAGCCGGAGGCAACACGGAGATTCGAACCAAGGAATCCGACCAAGCCGGAGTTAACACGGAGATTATAACCAAGGATTCCGACCAAGCCGGAGGTAACACGGAGATTCGAACCAAGGATTCCGACCAAGCCGGATGTAACACGGAGATTCGAACCAAGGAATCCGACCAAGCCGGAGGTAACACGGAGATTCGAACCAAGGAATCCGACCAAGCCGGAGGTAACACGGAGATTCGAACCAAGAAATCCGACCAAGCCGGAGGCAACACGGAGATTCGAACCAAGGATTCCGACCAAGCCGCAGGTAACACGGAATCCGACCAAGCCGGACATTTTTTTGTTCCTTCAGCCTGTGTGGATTGTCCTGCCCCACCTAGTCTCTTCCTGGTCGGGAGAGGATGGCCTGATGCTGCCACCCGTGTGCACCAGCCTGAGTCCCAGACCGTGAGAAGCTCTCTGGCTGTGTGTGTCTGCATGGGTGCTCTCTAAGGTGACGTCACGTCGTGGCTTCCTGTGAAAGCCAGAGGCAAAGCCACAACCCCCGAGAGGGCAGCTCACCGAGGCCGGTCCGCGAGGGTGTCTATCCACATATGAGTATCTCTGACATCATCTTCCTCTCCCCCTCTTTTGTTTCCTTTCTCTTTCTCCTCTTCTTCTCCTACACACACACACACAACACACATACACAACACACATACCTGTTCCAGTTCAGCCTACACATCTTCTTTATGAGCATGCGTGCGTGTGTGTGTGTGTGTGTGGGGGGGGGGTCCTGTAGGTTTGACATCCTGGAGGCTGCTGACATAAGCAGGTAGTGCTCTGTGTGGCGTCCTGGTCTTGAATGCTTTCTAATGGCCCACCTCGGAGCCCCCCCCCGCGGCTTCTTATCAGTGTTCGAGCAGCGAGAGGTTGCTGAGGACCTAACGGTCCATCAGCCCCGCTGGTGTGGGAGCGAACCGCACAGAGCAGCTTTGTCTCACAACACCCCAGCAACCCCCCCCCCGCACACACACGGGAGGATAATAAATACCCTTCCATGTGTGCAGGTGAACTTTAACCTTCACTTTGTTTGATAGGTGTGATGATGGTTGATGGTCGGCCTACACGTTCCCTCTTCCTGCCCCACATTTGACTTTTGTTCAAACCAGAATCCTTCCAGCTCGTCTGAACGTGTCCAAGAGGTGTTGTCCACCCTGCGGTGCAAATCCTGGGCGGGCTTGTCAGAACTGTGGGCTGGAAAGGGTTGGACACCGTTGTGCTGTTGTGGTGTTGTGTTGGCTGGTCCGGAGCTCCGCTGGCGGCAGACGGAGAAGATTTAAGAAACTCCTAGTTGGAGCTGTAAGTCTATCTATGATAACACTTTCTATGAAGCTTGCATCTATAACGCCCTATAAGCATCTATAACGCCCTATAAGCATCTATAACACCCTATAAGTGTAGCTATGGCATTGTAAGATTCATTATAACCATGTATACGCCCTCACAACACCTCATAACCACCTTTATGATACATTATGTCAATTTAAAACGGATTTATGCATTATAAATATGTCATCATTAGCCTGTTTATCTGTCAAATGTCATAATGCATCATAGCCAACTTGTTTTGCTGACGTTTTGTAGAGATGCATAATGAGACTTCAGTGCTATTTCAGTCTTCAGCCGTAGCCGTTAGTCATTGTAATACACATTATAGGAACGTATGGGCGTTATAGATGCAATAGAGGCTTATAGGGCGTTATAGATGCAAGCTTAATAGAAAGTGTTACCCTATCTATTTGTTTTTTTATTTTGGATTTTCCCCCCTTTTCCCCCCCAGTTGTACTTGGCCAATTACCCCACTCTTCCGAGCCGTCCCGGTCTCTGCTCCACCCTCTCTGTCGATCCGGGGAGGGCTGAACACTACCACATGCCTCCTCCCAGCCATGTGGAGTCGCTAGCTGCTTCTTTTCACATGACAATGAAAAGTTTCCCCAGGGGGACGTAGCGCGTGGGAGGATCACGCTATCCCCCCCCCCCGAGCAGGCGCTCCGACCGACCAGAGGGGGCGCTACTGCAGCGACCAGGACACACACCCACATCCGGCTTCCCACCCGCAGACACGGCCAATTGTGTCTGTAGGGATGCCCCGACCAAGCCGGAGGTAACAGGGGGATTCGATCTGGTGATCCCCGTGTTGGAAGGCAGCGGAATAGACCGCCACGCCACCTGGGCCCCCTGTAAGTCTGTCTGTAAGCCGGCAGGGGGGAAAAGATCAGGTTGGGCTTACAGGCAACGAACTTAATACTTCAGTCTGGTCTGTCGCTCCGTCCTGTGGCGGGATTCCAGAAACCATTTGTTTGTCTTGGCTAAAAATATCACAACCCCCCCACCCACCTCAACACCCACCCCCACCCACCCGCCTCACCCCCTTCACTCTTAATCTGCTATCTCATCATCTCCACCTGCAGGATGTCTCGCTTTCATTTTCTCTCTCGGTCGTTTGCTTTGTGTGTGCATCTCTCTGTCTCTCTCTCTCTCTGTCTCTGTCTGTCTGTCTGTCTGTCTCTCTGTCTGTCTGTCTGTCTCTCTGTCTGTCTGTCTCACTCTCTATCTGTCTCTCTGTCTGTCTGTCTCTTTGTCTGTCTGTCTGTCTCACTCTCTGTCTGTCTGTCTGTCTCTGTCTGTCTGTCCGTCTGTCTCTCTGTCTGTCTGTCTGTCTCACTCTCTATCTGTCTGTCTGTCTCTCTCTCTGTCTGTCTGTCTGTCTCTCTCTCTCTCTGTCTGTCTCACTCTCTGTCTGTCTGTCTGTCTCACTCTCTATCTGTCTCTCTCTCTCTATCTCTGTCTGTCTGCCTGTCTGTCTCACTCTCTGTTTTTCTGTCTGTCTCTCTTTGTCTTTCTCTGTCTCTGTCTGTCTGTCTCTCTGTTTCTGTCTCTCTGTCTGTGTCTGTCTGTCTGCCTCTCACTCTCTGTCTGTCTGTCGCTCTCTCTGTCTCTGCCTGTCTGTCTGTCTCTCTCCTTATCTGTCTGTCTGTCTCTCTCTCTCTCTCTGTCTCGCTCTCTGTCTGTCTGTCTGTCTCTGTCTCTCTGTGGGTGGGTGAGGGATGCAGCAGGGTCTTGCTCACCGTCGGGCTGCATGGCGGGCGGAGCTGACGAGGTATTTACTGAACGTTGTGGTTGAGCCGTGGAGACTGCTCACCATCCCGAAACAGCAGCCAGCAGCAAATCTTACACTTGGCCCGAGACCCAAAACCCTCAGGGGAGCGGAGAGAGGAGCTTTATTTCTTTTCTTCCTCCATCTCCCGCCCTCCCACGCGCTCCCCCACCACCACGATCTCCGTCTTTAGTCCTCCTTCTGTCCTCTTGTTCTCTCTCTCGTTCGTCTTTTGTCCTGTGGTGTGTTTCCAGAGGCGTGATGAAGACTGCCTGGTGTCTATTTAAATAGAAGATCTTCCTCCTAACTCTCCCACGTGGTGCTGCTGCACGAGCTCCCCCTCTTCCTGCAGCACCTTCACGAGCCCCCCCCCCCTCTTCCTGCAGCACCTTCACGAGCAACCCCCTTCCTGCAGCCTCTTCAGAGGTGGCGTGGTCTCCACATGCCACACCTCTACCTTCATCCAGAACGAGTGAACACGACTGGAAACAGTGAGCTTATAGACGATCCATCCTTCTCCATATCGTGCTGACCCAGTCGGACCATAACGGGGAGGCCACACCGGAGACGGCCAAACCGCCCGATGTTGCGTGGTTTGCTGCTCCGGTAGCGTTTTTAGGTGGAAGGAGTGACAACAGTACATGAGCCTATCAACACGGGGATTCGAGCCAGCGGTCCCCGTGTTGATAGGCAACGGAATGGACGCCCCCAACTAACCAAGACGAGACAGATAGATAGATATTCATGGCACATGGAAAAGATCGTTCTGCACTTTCACACTCCAGACACATCCACAGTTTCTGGCACTTTCCATCAAATGTCAATGTTAATTAGCGTCACCTTCCTGTCGCTGAAAAGCAGCAAGCTTGCGGTTGTCGGGGTAGAATTTTCACCGCAGACTTCTCTCTCGCAATCGAATTGGTAACACCTACTATGTGAGGTTCCTACAAAGCAGGGTCAAAGTTCACTGATTAACTTCCTCTGGCCATCAGCTGCACAGCGGCTGGCTGCCTCTCGTTCACGGAGACGGGAGGCGGCCATTCACTGCTTCCGTTGTGCATTCACCTTAAGATTTCTGTCAGCAAGCTCAGATCTGGTTAAAGGTGGAGATCGGGTGGACCTCCAGGTCCACTGGGTCCCCACTGATGGGCTGACGGTGTCGATGTACTGCTCGACGCTATGGGAACTGGATGCGTGTGTCCATAAGGAGCAGCTTGTTCTTTACGTGCTCTCCTCTTGTTCTCCTCGGGCCCAGTGTGTGTGGTCTATAGGGATGCACCAGTTTATCGGCCATCCGTCTCTATCGGCCGATATCTGCCTTGCTGACTGCCATCGACCAATCAGCAAATAAGATGACATTCACTGGGGTGTCCGGGTGGCGTGGCAGTCTATTCCGTTGCCTATCAACACGGGAATCGCTAGTTCGAATCCCCGTGTTACCTGGGTCGGGCGTCCCTACAGACGCAATTGGCCGTGTCTGCGGTTGGGAAGCCGGATGTGGGTATGTGTGCACTAGCTCCTCCTCTGGTCGGTCGGGGTGCCTGCTCGGGACGGGAGGGGAGGCTGGGGGGGAATAGCGTGATCCCCCCACACGCTACATCCCTCCGGCAAAACTCCTCACTGCCAGGTGAAGAGAAGCGGCTGGTGACTCCACATGTATCGGTGGAGGCATGTGATATTCTGAAGCCCTCCCCGGATCGGCAGAGGGGGTGGAGCAGCGATTGGAGTGGCTCGGAAAATAGGGTAATTGGCCAAGTACAATTGGGGGGGAAATCACAAAAATAAGATGACACACACTGATGGCAGAAACCAGCAGAAACCAGCGGAAAGGAGGGAGAGATCAGCATCAGAGACTTTTTTATGTCTTCTTCCAGAATTGTGTGTGTGTGTGTGTCTGTGTGTGTGTGTGTGTGAAATGAGAGAGAGATGGAGGGCCATCACTGTGTGTCCAGCTTTCTGTCTAATCCCCATGAGAGCATAAATAAACTGGCCAGTTCGCTCTCTCTCTCGCTCTCTTACATAACCTTCCTGCAGGAGAGGTTGGGCAGGGATGTGTGAGGGAGAGGGGGGGGTGAGGGGGGGTTGGAGAGGAAGAGAGGAGAAAGAGGAGGTTGAAGAAGATGAGTAGGATGATTAAGTAGAATCTGGTTGGTCTGGTGTTGGTCCTCAGTTTTCTCATGTAGTTGATCATGAGTTTGTCTTGCGTTCTCTCTCTCTCTCTCTCTCTCTCTCTCTCTCTCTCTTTCTCTCAATATTCAATTTTCAGTGATGCTTTATTGGCATGACTGCATTAATTACAATGTTGCCAAAGCAAAACAGATCAACAGAGTACCAAAATAAATAGATAAAGCAAATGAAAAAGGAATGCATAGATCTGGCAGAAACATAGAACAGCACTTGAACAGCAACTGACAGTGTTTTGGTCACTCACTTGACCCTCAGGCTATGGCTTTCTGACACATATTGTGCCGCAAGGTGTGACCTTTGACCCTCTCCTAAAATAAGTGGCCATCGTTCTTTCTCATCCAGCAGTAGAACATTTGGAATCTGGTTTTCAAATGTTTCCTGGTATTTTTCTCTTATGTTCTGGAACTTCTCACAATTTAGCAGGAAGTGCATCTCTGTCTCCACCTCACCTGCCGTACAGTGACCACATATTCTTTGCTCTTTTGGTAGCCAGGATTTTTTGTGTGTCTGAAACAGCCTAATTCTGCCCTGCATGCGTCTGTTGGTGTTTTCTTTGTACGTTTAGCAATTTTCGAAAGAACTCTGCATGCAGGGCTTCTATTGGATGATTGTCCCATCTAGTGTAGTCTTGCTGACTGAGTGGACCCCATACTTCACTTCCATATACTGCAATGGGCAGGATGACACTGTCAGAGATTTTGGACCAGATTATAATCGGGATGTCTGTTTTATAGAATGTTCTTTTTATTGCATTAGAAAGCTCTTCGGGCTTTCTCTTTAAGGGCATTCACTGCCAGACTAAAGCTTCCCAAGGCACTGACCCTCAGTCCCACTGACCCTCAGTCCCAGGTCATCATAATTTAACGTGTGCTCTAGGGCGGTGTTACCTAGAGTAAATAGGTGTCTACTTTCCTGACACCTGGGCTTCTTCTGGAAGATCATAATTTTGGTCTATTTTAAGTTTACTGCCATGGCCCGGTTCTGACAGTATTTCTCTAGCAGATCCAGATGCTGCTGTAGACTCTGTTCTGTGGGTGACAGCAGCACCAGGTCATCCACATAGAGCAAGAATTTAACTTGTGTGTTGTTTAGAGTGGGGCCAGGAGCTGCAGATTGTTCCAGTAACACCGCTTAATGTAGATATTGAACAGGGTTGGACTCAAACTGCAGCCTTGTCTCATTCCTCACCCTTGAGTGAAGTATTCTGTTCTTTTGTCACCTTTCTTTTGTTCTCTTGCTCTCGCTCTCACTCTCTATCTCTCTCACTCTCGTATCTCTCTCTCTCTCTGCTGTTGTGTTGTTTTTTCTGCGTTTTCCATTTTCTTCCACTTGTGTTAAATCTGTGAAGTCTCCTGGTGGACATCAGGAAATGTCAGCTGTTTAATTGAATTTGTAGCCACGCTAGATCCACTTAGAGCAATCACAAGTAGCATACGGCAACACACACACACACACACACACACACACACACACACACACACACACACACACACACACGCACCACACAAGTGTGTCTCCGAGCCTATTGGTGCAGACTAGTGTTTGACTTGTTGCTACAGGAAGTCACGTGAATGATGCTGCACCTCTCTTTGGATGGGATGTGGGGGGGGGGCAGTAAGACCTGTCCGGTCTTTTGTTGTTTATTTTTTTTACATTTTTTGTATTTCTTCTTGTTGAAGTAGAAAATGTCCTGCTGTTTTCATGTGAAGTCCTTGACTTGAGGCTTTTTAATACACGACTAAAACCAGAATCATTTTGGACCCATGAGGAGGAGTTGTGTTTAGTCGGGTTTTGCGTCCCTGACCTGCTGCGTGTGTAGTGTGTGTCATGATGTGACTCTCGAGGAAGACGCAGTACACACTGTTGTGTAACGCAGGAGTCACTGCTGTTTATCCCATTAGAGAAACACCTGGTCCTGGTCGCTGCACTAGCGCTTCCACTAGCACCTCCTGATTCAGGTTCCCCTGCTCAGCTGTCTAGAACACAGTAGACACCACGTGTAGGTCTCCTGGTTCCAAGTGGCCCAGTTCTGATGTGTTGCTCACATGTGACAGACTGCTGTGTTGTAAACAGAATAAACCACATGGGGTCGGACACGTTCACATCCGATGTTTGACTACTTTCATATGTTAAAATGAATCGGACAGGAGTCTGATACCCGCCAGTACGACTCATGTAACCACACAGACCAGATTGCACAGGTCATTGTGAGTCACACTTCATCCAGAATCCGAGACTCTTGCACGTCAGTCCCATTCTGAATGACATGCTGGTGTCTACTTCCTCATCGCTGACTAAACTCTCATGGAGGCAGATGCATGTGCAAACAGTCTATCCCTCTAGCATTGGTGTGGGTGAGTCTGGAGGAGAACAAAGCAGTGGTCCAACAAGTCATCACACCAGACTGAGTTATAAACTGTGGTCAGGTGTGGTAAGTTATTGTACTGTGGTCAGACGTGATAAGTTATTGTACTGTGGTCAGGTATGGTAAGTTATTGTACTGTGGTCAGGTGTGGTAAGTTATTGTACTGTGGTCAGGTGTGGTAAGTTATTGTACTGTGGTCAGATGTGGTAAGTTATTGTACTGTGGTCAGGTATGGTAAGTTATTGTACTATGGTCAGATGTGGTAAGTTATTGTACTGTGGTCAGATATGGTAAGTTATTGTACTGTGGTCAGATATGGTAAGTTATTGTACTGTGGTCAGGTGTGGTAAGTTATTGTACTATGGTCAGGTATGGTAAGTTATTGTACTGTGGTCAGATGTGGTAAGTTATTGTACTATGGTCAGATATGGTAAGTTATTGTACTATGGTCAGGTATGGTAAGTTATTGTACTGTGGTCAGATGTGGTAAGTTATTGTACTATGGTCAGATGTGGTAAGTTATTGTACTGTGGTCAGGTATGGTAAGTTATTGTACTATGGTCAGGTGTGGTAAGTTATTGTACTGTGGTCAGGTATGGTAAGTTATTGTACTATGGTCAGGTGTGGTAAGTTATTGTACTGTGGTCAGGTGTGGTAAGTTATTGTACTGTGGTCAGGTGTGGTAAGTTATTGTACTGTGGTCAGATGTGGTAAGTTATTGTACTGTGGTCAGGTGTGGTAAGTTATTGTACTTTGGTCAGGTATGGTAAGTTATTGTACAATCTCTTTTTCTTCCCTTTCGTTTTCTTTCATTTTTTTTCTTTCTTTCTTTTTCCAACCTTTTTCCAACCTTTTCCACCCATCTCCATCTCTCCATCTCCCTCCTCCCTGCTGGGCTGGCTTGGTGTGACCATGTTAAAGTCATCATCAGTGCGGATGTCTCATGTGTCCTCCAGCTGAGTGTCATTTGATTATTATTAACACATCACACCCCCATCCAGCCACCTCACACCAGCCTCCATCACCCTGTGTGTGTGTTTGTGTGTGTGTGTGTATAGAGAGAGAGAGTTGCGATTGTTTTTCCAACAAGTTTTCTTTCTCATATGACAAAACAAGTGGGCTCTTGTTGTGTTTTACGTCTTGATGGTGTCGCTTTAATTGTTTGGTAATATGTGTGTTGATACAAGCCAGTCCTTCATCAAGTCACTGGAGTGTGACATCAGCAGCCCGACACACCGGAGAAACCTTCTAATCCAGGAACGTTATTCTGTACATGACTCTCATCTCCATCAACAGCTCGGCGGATGGGCCTGCAGTAAAGCAACGTAGTGCTGCTTCCTGTTGTGTTACACTGGCTGACTAGTGATGTGTTACACTGGATGACTAGTTTTGTGTTACAATGGCTGCTGTGCTGACAGGTTTTACTGGCTGACTAGTTATGTGTTACACTGGCTGACTAATTATGTGTTACAGTGGCTGACTAGTGATTTGTTGCACTGGCTGACTAGTTATGTGTTACACTGGCTGACTAGTGATGTGTTACACTGGCTACTGTGCTGACAGGTTTTACTGCCTGACTAGTTATGTGTTACACTGGCTGACTAATTATGTGTTACACTGGCTACTGTGCTGACAGGTTTTACTGCCTGACTAGTTATGTGTTACACTGGCTGACTAATTATGTGTTACGCTGGCTGACTAGTTATGTGTTACACTGACTGCTGTGCTGACAGGTTTTACTGGCTGACTAGTGATGTGCTACACTGGCTACTGTGCTGACAGGTTTTACTGGCTGACTAGTTATGTGTTACGCTGGCTGACTAGTTATGTGTTACACTGGCTACTGTGCTGACAGGTTTTACTGGCTGACTAGTTATGTGTTACGGTGGCTGACTAGTTATGTGTTACACTGGCTGACAAGTGACGTGTTGCACTGGCTGACTAGTTATGTGTTACACTGGCTGACTAGTTATGTGTTACACTGGCTGACAAGTGATGTGTTGCACTGGCTAACTAGTTATGTGTTTCAGGGGCTGACTAGTTATGTGTTACACTGGCTGACTAGTGATGTGTTGCACTGGCCCACTAGTTATGTGTTACACTGGCTGACTAGTGATGTGTTACACTGGCTGACTAGTGATGTGTTGCACTAGTTGACTAGTTATGTGTTACACTGACTGACTAGTGATGTTTTGCACTGACTGACTAGCTATGTGTTACACTGGCTGACTAGTTTTGTGTTACACTGGCTGACTAATGTGTTACACTGGCTGACTAGTTATGTGTTACACTGGCTGACTAGTGATGTGTTACACTGGCTGACTAGTGATGTGTTACACTGGCTGACTAGTGATGTGTTACACTGGCTGACTAGTGATGTGTTACACTGGCTGCTGCGTTGACGGGTTTTACTGGCTGACTAGTGATGTCTTACACTGGCTGACTAGTGATGTGTTACGCTGGCTGACTAGTGATGTGTTACACTGGCTGCTGTGCTGACAGGTTTTACTGGCTGACTAGTGATGTGTTGCGCTGGCTGACTAGTGATGTGTTACACTGGCTAACTAGTTACGTGCTACACTGGCTTACTAGTGATGTGTTAAGCTGGCTGACTAGTTATGTGTTACACTGGCTGCTGTGTTGACGGGTTTTACTGGCTGACTAGTGATGTCTTACACTGGCTGACTAATGTGTTACACTGGCTGACTAATGTGTTACACTGGCTGACTAGTGATGTGTTACGCTGGCTGACTAGTTATGTGTTACACTGGCTGCTGTGTTGACGGGTTTTACTGGCTGACTAGTGATGTGTTACACTGGCTGACTAGTGATGTGTTACACTGGCTGCTGTGCTGACAGGTTTTTCTGGCTGACTAGTGATGTGTTACACTGGCTGACTAGTGATGTGTTACGCTGGCTGACTAGTGATGTGTTACGCTGGCTGACTAGTGATGTGTTACACTGGCTGCTGCGTTGACGGGTTTTACTGGCTGACTAGTGATGTCTTACACTGGCTGACTAGTGATGTGTTACGCTGGCTGACTAGTGATGTGTTACGTTGGCTGACTAGTGATGTGTTACACTGGCTGCTGTGCTGACAGGTTTTACTGGCTGACTAGTGATGTGTTGCGCTGGCTGACTAGTGATGTGTTACACTGGCTAACTAGTTACGTGCTACACTGGCTTACTAGTGATGTGTTACGCTGGCTGACTAGTTATGTGTTACACTGGCTGCTGTGTTGACGGGTTTTACTGGCTGACTAGTGATGTCTTACACTGGCTGACTAATGTGTTACACTGGCTGACTAATGTGTTACACTGGCTGACTAGTGATGTGTTACGCTGGCTGACTAGTTATGTGTTACACTGGCTGCTGTGTTGACGGGTTTTACTGGCTGACTAGTGATGTGTTACACTGGCTGACTAGTGATGTGTTACACTGGCTGCTGTGCTGACAGGTTTTACTGGCTGACTAGTGATGTGTTACACTGGCTGACTAGTGATGTGTTACGCTGGCTGACTAGTGATGTGTTACGCTGGCTGCTGTGTTGACAGGTTTTACTGGCTGACTAGTTACGTGCTACACTGGCTGACTAGTGATGTGTTACGCTGGCTGACTAGTTATGTGTTACACTGGCTGCTGTGCTGACAGGTTTTACTGGCTGACTAGTGATGTGTTACGCTGGCTGACTAGTGATGTGTTACGCTGGCTGCTGTGTTGACAGGTTTTACTGGCTGACTAGTTACGTGCTACACTGGCTGACTAGTGATGTGTTACGCTGGCTGACTAGTTATGTGTTACGCTGGCTGCTGCGTTGACGGGTTTTACTGGCTGACTAGTGATGTGTTACACTGGCTGACTAGTCATGTGTTACACTGGCTGACTAGTGATGTGTTACGCTGGCTGACTAGTGATGTGTTACACTGGCTGACTAGTGATGTGTTACGCTGGCTGACTAGTGATGTGTTACGCTGGCTGACTAGTGATGTGTTACGCTGGCTGCCTAGTGATGTGTTACGCTGGCTGCCTAGTGATGTGTTACACTGGCTGCCTAGTGATGTGTTACACTGGCTGCCTAGTGATGTGTTACACTGGCTGCCTAGTGATGTGTTACACTGGCTGCCTAGTGATGTGTTACACTGGCTGCCTAGTGATGTGTTACACTGGCTGCCTAGTGATGTGTTACACTGGCTGACTAGTGATGTGTTACGCTGGCTGCTGTGTTGACAGGTTTTACTGGCTGACTAGTTACGTGCTACACTGGCTGACTAGTGATGTGTTACGCTGGCTGACTAGTTATGTGTTACACTGGCTGCTGTGCTGACAGGTTTTACTGGCTGACTAGTGATGTGTTACGCTGGCTGACTAGTGATGTGTTACGCTGGCTGCTGTGTTGACAGGTTTTACTGGCTGACTAGTTACGTGCTACACTGGCTGACTAGTGATGTGTTACGCTGGCTGACTAGTTATGTGTTACGCTGGCTGCTGCGTTGACGGGTTTTACTGGCTGACTAGTGATGTGTTACACTGGCTGACTAGTGATGTGTTACGCTGGCTGACTAGTGATGTGTTACGCTGGCTGACTAGTGATGTGTTACGCTGGCTGACTAGTGATGTGTTACGCTGGCTGACTAGTGATGTGTTACGCTGGCTGACTAGTGATGTGTTACGCTGGCTGCCTAGTGATGTGTTACGCTGGCTGCCTAGTGATGTGTTACGCTGGCTGCCTAGTGATGTGTTACACTGGCTGCCTAGTGATGTGTTACACTGGCTGCCTAGTGATGTGTTACACTGGCTGACTAGTGATGTGTTACACTGGCTGCCTAGTGATGTGTTACACTGGCTGACTAGTGATGTGTTACGCTGGCTGCTGTGTTGACAGGTTTTACTGGCTGACTAGTTACGTGCTACACTGGCTGACTAGTGATGTGTTACGCTGGCTGACTAGTTATGTGTTACGCTGGCTGACTAGTTTTGTGTTACACTGGCTGACTAGTGATGTGTTACACTGGCTGACTAGTGATGTGTTACGCTGGCTGACTAGTTATGTGTTACGCTGGCTGCTGCATTGACGGGTTTTACTGGCTGACTAGTGATGTGTTACACTGGCTGACTAGTTTTGTGTTACACTGGCTGACTAGTGATGTGTTACACTGGCTGACTAGTGATGTGTTACACTGGCTGACTAGTGATGTGTTACACTGGCTGACTAGTTATGTGTTACACTGGCTGACTAGTGATGTGTTACACTGGCTGACTAGTGATGTGTTACACTGGCTGACTAGTGATGTGTTACACTGGCTGACTAGTTTTGTGTTACACTGGCTGACTAGTTATGTGTTACACTGGCTGACTAGTGATGTGTTACACTGGCTGACTAGTTATGTGTTACACTGGCTGACTAGTTTTGTGTTACACTGGCTGACTAGTTTTGTGTTACACTGGCTGACTAGTGGTGTGTTACACTGGCTGACTAGTGATGTGTTGCACTGTGTTACGGCCACGGGTGTGTCCGTATAGTTTTGTGTTGCCTCCTGTATCACTCTGACTCCACATTCAGGTATCCGCCAGGTGCTCCTCATCACCTAGTCAACCGGTCAACGAATCATCCAGTCTTCATCAGCTGTTCAGTCTCCCATTTAAACCCCCACGTGTCTTCAGTTCACCGGCCAGCTAGCTTAGTTTGTGTGATGGAGCTACTTTGTGTTTGTAACGTCTGGCCCGTTTTTGGTTTAGTTTGCATTGTGACTATTTTGAGTTATGTTTAGTTGTTTAGCTCTTTTGGGCGAGGGGATCAAGGTAAGATGCCCATGGGCAAACACCCCATCACGTAGCTTACCTCTGTTAGACACACTAGGTTAGCAGCGGTTGCCACTTTTAGTCTTTAGGTTTGGTGCTTTTCAGCACTGTCAAGGGGTGGTTACTTTTGTTAATAGTTTGTTTTGGCAGCCGTTCGGTTCCCTTGTCCTGTCATTGTTAATACATATATTTATTTTATTATATTTATACGTTTATGTCTCACTGTGTTGCACCCTCACCTCACTGTTACTCAGTACACTAATAGTTGCACCATCTCCAGACCGAGGGTCGTAACACACTGGCTGACTAGTTGTGTTACACTGGATGACTAGTTATGTCTTACACTTGCTGACTAATTGTGTTACACTGGCTAGCTATTTGTGTTACAATGGCTAACTAGTTGTTACACTGGATAACTACTTTTGTGTTACACTGGCTGACTACTGATGTGTTGCACTGGCTGACTAGTTATGTGTTACTCTGGCTGCTGTGCTGACAGGTTTTACTGGCTGACTAGTTTTGTGTTACACTGGCTACTGTGCTGACAGGTTTTACTGGCTGACTAGTGATGTGTTACACTGGCTACTGTGCTGACAGGTTTTACTGGCTGACTAGTGATGTGTTGCGCTGGCTGACTAGTGATGTGTTACGCTGGCTGACTAGTTATGTGTTACACTGGCTGCTGTGTTGACGGGTTTTACTGGCTGACTAGTGATGTCTTACACTGGCTGACTAATGTGTTACACTGGCTGCTGTGTTGACGGGTTTTACTAGCTGACTAGTGATGTCTTACACTGGCTGACTAATGTGTTACACTGGCTGACTAGTTACGTACTACACTGGCTGACTAGTGATGTGTTACGCTGGCTGACTAGTGATGTGTTACGCTGGCTGACTAGTTATGTGTTACACTGGCTGCTGTGTTGACGGGTTTTACTGGCTGACTAGTGATGTGTTACACTGGCTGACTAGTGATGTGTTACACTGGCTGCTGTGCTGACAGGTTTTACTGGCTGACTAGTGATGTGTTACGCTGGCTGACTAGTGATGTGTTACGCTGGCTGCTGTGTTGACAGGTTTTACTGGCTGACTAGTTACGTGCTACACTGGCTGACTAGTGATGTGTTACGCTGGCTGACTAGTGATGTGTTACACTGGCTGACTAGTGATGTGTTACGCTGGCTGACTAGTGATGTGTTACGCTGGCTGACTAGTGATGTGTTACACTGGCTGCTGCGTTGACGGGTTTTACTGGCTGACTAGTGATGTCTTACACTGGCTGACTAGTGATGTGTTACGCTGGCTGACTAGTGATGTGTTACACTGGCTGCTGTGCTGACAGGTTTTACTGGCTGACTAGTGATGTGTTGCGCTGGCTGACTAGTGATGTGTTACACTGGCTAACTAGTTACGTGCTACACTGGCTTACTAGTGATGTGTTAAGCTGGCTGACTAGTTATGTGTTACACTGGCTGCTGTGTTGACGGGTTTTACTGGCTGACTAGTGATGTCTTACACTGGCTGACTAATGTGTTACACTGGCTGACTAATGTGTTACACTGGCTGACTAGTGATGTGTTACGCTGGCTGACTAGTTATGTGTTACACTGGCTGCTGTGTTGACGGGTTTTACTGGCTGACTAGTGATGTGTTACACTGGCTGACTAGTGATGTGTTACACTGGCTGCTGTGCTGACAGGTTTTTCTGGCTGACTAGTGATGTGTTACACTGGCTGACTAGTGATGTGTTACGCTGGCTGACTAGTGATGTGTTACGCTGGCTGACTAGTGATGTGTTACACTGGCTGCTGCGTTGACGGGTTTTACTGGCTGACTAGTGATGTCTTACACTGGCTGACTAGTGATGTGTTACGCTGGCTGACTAGTGATGTGTTACGTTGGCTGACTAGTGATGTGTTACACTGGCTGCTGTGCTGACAGGTTTTACTGGCTGACTAGTGATGTGTTGCGCTGGCTGACTAGTGATGTGTTACACTGGCTAACTAGTTACGTGCTACACTGGCTTACTAGTGATGTGTTACGCTGGCTGACTAGTTATGTGTTACACTGGCTGCTGTGTTGACGGGTTTTACTGGCTGACTAGTGATGTCTTACACTGGCTGACTAATGTGTTACACTGGCTGACTAATGTGTTACACTGGCTGACTAGTGATGTGTTACGCTGGCTGACTAGTTATGTGTTACACTGGCTGCTGTGTTGACGGGTTTTACTGGCTGACTAGTGATGTGTTACACTGGCTGACTAGTGATGTGTTACACTGGCTGCTGTGCTGACAGGTTTTACTGGCTGACTAGTGATGTGTTACACTGGCTGACTAGTGATGTGTTACGCTGGCTGACTAGTGATGTGTTACGCTGGCTGCTGTGTTGACAGGTTTTACTGGCTGACTAGTTACGTGCTACACTGGCTGACTAGTGATGTGTTACGCTGGCTGACTAGTTATGTGTTACACTGGCTGCTGTGCTGACAGGTTTTACTGGCTGACTAGTGATGTGTTACGCTGGCTGACTAGTGATGTGTTACGCTGGCTGCTGTGTTGACAGGTTTTACTGGCTGACTAGTTACGTGCTACACTGGCTGACTAGTGATGTGTTACGCTGGCTGACTAGTGATGTGTTACGCTGGCTGCTGCGTTGACGGGTTTTACTGGCTGACTAGTGATGTGTTACACTGGCTGACTAGTGATGTGTTACACTGGCTGACTAGTGATGTGTTACGCTGGCTGACTAGTGATGTGTTACGCTGGCTGACTAGTGATGTGTTACGCTGGCTGCCTAGTGATGTGTTACGCTGGCTGCCTAGTGATGTGTTACACTGGCTGCCTAGTGATGTGTTACACTGGCTGCCTAGTGATGTGTTACACTGGCTGCCTAGTGATGTGTTACACTGGCTGCCTAGTGATGTGTTACACTGGCTGCCTAGTGATGTGTTACACTGGCTGACTAGTGATGTGTTACGCTGGCTGCTGTGTTGACAGGTTTTACTGGCTGACTAGTTACGTGCTACACTGGCTGACTAGTGATGTGTTACGCTGGCTGACTAGTTATGTGTTACACTGGCTGCTGTGCTGACAGGTTTTACTGGCTGACTAGTGATGTGTTACGCTGGCTGACTAGTGATGTGTTACGCTGGCTGCTGTGTTGACAGGTTTTACTGGCTGACTAGTTACGTGCTACACTGGCTGACTAGTGATGTGTTACGCTGGCTGACTAGTTATGTGTTACGCTGGCTGCTGCGTTGACGGGTTTTACTGGCTGACTAGTGATGTGTTACACTGGCTGACTAGTGATGTGTTACACTGGCTGACTAGTGATGTGTTACGCTGGCTGACTAGTGATGTGTTACGCTGGCTGACTAGTGATGTGTTACGCTGGCTGACTAGTGATGTGTTACGCTGGCTGCCTAGTGATGTGTTACGCTGGCTGCCTAGTGATGTGTTACGCTGGCTGCTGTGCTGACAGGTTTTACTGGCTGACTAGTTACGTGCTACACTGGCTGACTAGTGATGTGTTACGCTGGCTGACTAGTTATGTGTTACACTGGCTGCTGTGCTGACAGGTTTTACTGGCTGACTAGTGATGTGTTACGCTGGCTGACTAGTGATGTGTTACGCTGGCTGCTGTGTTGACAGGTTTTACTGGCTGACTAGTTACGTGCTACACTGGCTGACTAGTGATGTGTTACGCTGGCTGACTAGTTATGTGTTACGCTGGCTGCTGCGTTGACGGGTTTTACTGGCTGACTAGTGATGTGTTACACTGGCTGACTAGTGATGTGTTACACTGGCTGACTAGTGATGTGTTACGCTGGCTGACTAGTGATGTGTTACGCTGGCTGACTAGTGATGTGTTACGCTGGCTGACTAGTGATGTGTTACGCTGGCTGCCTAGTGATGTGTTACGCTGGCTGCCTAGTGATGTGTTACGCTGGCTGCCTAGTGATGTGTTACACTGGCTGCCTAGTGATGTGTTACACTGGCTGCCTAGTGATGTGTTACACTGGCTGACTAGTGATGTGTTACACTGGCTGCCTAGTGATGTGTTACACTGGCTGACTAGTGATGTGTTACGCTGGCTGCTGTGTTGACAGGTTTTACTGGCTGACTAGTTACGTGCTACACTGGCTGACTAGTGATGTGTTACGCTGGCTGACTAGTTATGTGTTACGCTGGCTGACTAGTTTTGTGTTACACTGGCTGACTAGTGATGTGTTACACTGGCTGACTAGTGATGTGTTACGCTGGCTGACTAGTTATGTGTTACGCTGGCTGCTGCATTGACGGGTTTTACTGGCTGACTAGTGATGTGTTACACTGGCTGACTAGTTTTGTGTTACACTGGCTGACTAGTGATGTGTTACACTGGCTGCCTAGTGATGTGTTACACTGGCTGCCTAGTGATGTGTTACGCTGGCTGCTGTGTTGACGGGTTTTACTGGCTGTGGCTCAGGTCGACTGAGCAGCCAGTCCAGGCTGGCTTAACAGCGCTGACATAGTCACCGTAGCGTCACAGGTCGCGGGCAATACACACACACACACACACACACACACACACACACACACACAACCATACAGACACATGATCACACATGTCAGCTGGCGTTTCCAGAGGTTAACATGCTGGACGTGGTCTTGATCTGGGGGACGCTGTGGACCAGTTGGTGTTGCTGTGATGGTCCCATTTATGGAACCAGACACTGGGTTTAGTTGGGCGGCACGGTGGCGCAGTGGTTAGCGCAGATGCTTCACAGCACGAAGGTCCCGGGTTCGAGCCCCGGGGTAGTCCAACCTTGGGGGTCGTCCTCTGTGTGGAGTTTGCATGTTCTCCCCGTGTCTACGTGGGTTTCCTCCGGGGGCTCCGGTTTCCTCCCACAGTCCAAACACATGTAGGTCAGGTGCAGCACCGTACTAAATTGTCCCTAGGTGTGTGTGTGTGTGTGTGTGTGTGTGTGTGTGTGTGGGTCTGTCCAGGGTGTCTGTCCAGGGTGTCTCCCCGCCTGCCGCCCAATGACTGCTGGGATAGGCTCCTGCATCCCGTGGCCCTGCATAGGATAAGCAGCTTGGATAATGGAGGGAGGGATGGATGGATGGATCCTGAGTGATGGATGTACTGGAGATGTGAGGGACTATGGCTTCCAAATCACTACACAAACACACACACACACACACACACACACACACAAAGCTGCAGATGGGTAGATGGTGTCCATCACACGGCGTGTGTGTCTTTTAGTCGTGGGGAAAAATTACAAATTCTGTTGGTTACCAGAAGGCCTGGAAAGGAATGCAAGAAATATCTCTCTCCCTCCCTCTCTCTCTTGCTCTCCCTCTCTCTCTCTCTCGCTCGCCCTCTCTCTCTTTTCTGTCTCTCTCTCTCTCTCTCTCCGTCCCTCTCTCTCGCTCGGCCTCTCGCTCGCTCTCTCTCTCTCTCTTGCTCGCCCTCTCTCTCCCTTTTTCTGTCTCTCTCTCTCCCTCTCTCTCTCTTGCTCTCTCCCTCCTCTCTCTCTCTCTTGCTCGCCCTCTCTCTCCCTCCCTCTCTCTCTCTCTCGCTCGCCCTCTCTCTCCCTTTTTCTGTCTCTCTCTCTCCCTCTCTCTCTCTTGCTCTCTCCCTCCTCTCTCTCTCTCGCTCGCCCTCTCTCTCCCTTTTTCTGTCTCTCTCCCTCCCTCTCTCTCTCTCTCGCTCGCCCTCTCTCTCCCTTTTTCTGTCTCTCTCTCTCCCTCCCTCTCTCTCCACAAGCCTCCCCTCTGTCCCGGGGTCAGTGCTGGTGTCAGCAGATGAAGGCTCCAGGCTCGGGCACTTGGGGTCAATTAGAGGGAAGAGGCTAAAGTTCAGGAGATGCTTGGGGTCATCGGGCGGTGGCAGCAGTCGGGTTAAAGGTTGCAAATGTTTACCTTTCACACCGAAGAAAATCTCCTCACCTCCATGTCTGGTCACAAAACACACACACACACACGTCCTACCCCAGCGACGTGTGGTGGCGCTGTATGCGGGCTCATATACACAGAACAGCCTTCCCTCAGAAGAGTCTTTGGCGTCCCGGTGGGTGGGGGCTAAGTGGCGGGCGGAGTCTCTGCAGGCCAGGAAGCATCGAGGCGGTCTTGAGTGTTTTGGCCCAGGCTCTTCCCCGAAAGGCTGCTGGTGGTCCCTGTGCAAGCTAGCGGTTGAGAAGCGGTCAGCTGACCTCTAGTGGAGGATCGTGCCCGGAGCGGTGGACCCAGATCCTGATCACAGGGAGGCGGGTCTTGTTTTGCTCAGTGTGTGCAACTCTAGTACAGTGTCCTAGGTTGGTGGGTGTGTTTGATTTGTTAAGAGGCTGGGTTTGGGGTTTGGGGGAGGCTTTGTCTTTTCAGTTGTTTGTATGTGGTCTCAAACACCTAGTCAGGAAGAACGGTACGCACACTCTTCCCAACTTCATATCAGCTACGGCCAACTGAGCAAGGCTCGGCATTTTTGGGTTTCACTGCACAATACCCGGATGTTTTTAGAAGGAGCAGATGGGTTGAAACTGATTTTCACTGATCCAAAAGTCGTTCCTGTTCGTGTGAGGTTATGTAACAGCGTCCTCTTGTGGCGGAATTAGGCATGCTGGGTGGCTTTGGAAACTAACAAGCGAAAACGCCGAGCCTTGCAAATTAGCCATCTGGCTGAGCCGTAAGAGCCGGGCTCGGGTAGTGGTCTGTGTGGGCCCTGTGCAGGTTCTTACAGGACTGCTGAAGGCTCGGCTCAGGCCGGAGCGTCCATCCATCCATCCATTCTCATCCAAACCGCTTCTCCTTACCCGGGGTCGCGGGGATGCTGGAGCCTATCCCAGCAGTCCCTGGGCGGTGGGTGGGGAGACACCCTGGACAATCTGGAGGCTTTCAGCCTTAAATGGGCAGTAGGGGGGCATTGTGCTCAGGGTGAGATGAGGAAGACCTGGTCTTCTCTTCCTAACTGCTGTCACAGAGGAAAGTAAGTCCTGGTTGTGTTGCTGGCTTTTCATTTCACTGCACTTGTGTAGTTGATGTCCTTTTGTCTGCATACCGATATTCGAAGAAGGAGCTGAGCCAAAAGCTCTCAATTTACCAGTCAGTCTTGGTTCCAACCCTCACCTCTGGTCCTGAGCTTTGGGTAGTGACCGAAAGGGTGAGATCGTGGATACAGAATGAGTTTCCTCCGTAGGGTGTCTGGGCTCAGCCTTAGGGATAGGGTGAGGAGCTCGGAGTAGAGCCGCTGCTCCTTCGCGTCGAAAGGAGCCAGCTGAGGTGGTTCGGGCATCTGATCAGGATGCCTCCTGGGCGCCTTCCTTTGGAGGTTTACCGGGCACGGCCAACTGGGAGGAGATCCCGGGGTAGACCCAGAACTCACTGGAGGGACTACCTATATTGTAGTGCTTAATAAAGGGCTTTGTAAAAGGAAATGGCTCTCGCTCTCTTGCTCTCTTCTCTTGGTCTCTCTCTTGCTCTCTCTCTCTCTCTCTCTCTCTCTCTCTCTTATTTCAACAGTATTTTGTTGTTTTCTGTCCCACCTCCTCCTCTCGGCTGCGGTTCCTTCCATGAGGTTGGAGAACTGGATCGGGGCAGCCCGGCTCCCTCCACACATATCCGTAATGGCCGAGAGTGTTTGCAGCTGAGCCCCATTCACCGCCAGAATGGCTCCTCCGTCTACAGTACACACATACATGTGTTTCCGTCTAAGGCCTCCGCACACGCCACTTGGGCCGGCTGTGTCTTAGAGCCATCCACCCGCCCCATCCTTCCTCCCCGCTGAAGGATCTCTTCAGTTAAGCCTTCCTTCCTCTGCGCTGCTGTCAGGCGGATGCGTGGAGCGAGGCGGGGCATCCTAAGCGTTTTGATTCTCTCGCTCAGCCAGGCAGCTGTGAATCCGCCTCTCATCCGTTCCTGTCCTCCTCTCCTGATCAGAGAACACAGTCACCCTGCAGGCTGCTTGCTGGGCTCGCTGGTCGGCTGACGAGTCAGTGACGTTCTGACCCGCTCAGGTGTTTCCCATAGGGGTTCGTGAGCAGGGGTGGTTGGGTGGTTGGGCACAGCAAGAAGGTTCTGGTCCTCTGTGTGGAGCGTGCATGTTCTCCCCGTGTCTGCGTGGGTTTCCTCCGGGTGCTCCGGTTTCCCCCTACGTCCAAAGACATGTAGGTCGGGTGACTCCATCCATTATCCCAACCGGTTCTCCTGCTCTCAGGGTGGCGGGGATGCTGGAGCCTTTCCCAGCAGCCACTGGGCAGCAGGCGAGGAGACACCCTGGACAGGCCGCCAGCTCGGTAAGAGTAAGACATTGTTATCTGCATGTCTCCATACTGGAACTAGCCAACTTCTCAGTGAGAAGCCCAGAGCACATTAACGTCCCTACACAAAGGGGCAAGCGGGTGAGTGCAGAACCTTGGCTGTAAGCCAGATGGTGGAGGGTGGCCTGGGCTACACCTGTTCCCTCCAAACTGCTACACTTGTCCACAAGCACGACGCCACGGGTGACACTTTAATCCGGAAGGTCGGTCACGTGGTCATGCAGGTCAGGTGACTCGGCCGTACTGAATTGTCCCTAGGTGGGGGGGCCCTGCGTGATGGCCTGGTGGCCTGTCCAGGGTGTGTCCCCGCCTGCCGCCCAGTGGCTGCTGGGATAGGCTCCAGCAGGGATAGGCTCCAGCAGGGATAGGCTCCAGCATCCCCGCCACCCTGAGAGCAGGATAATCGGTTGGAATGATGGCTGGACGCTAACAGGTTCACTTCCTGCCTGGTTCACTTCCTTTGCTCCGTTCGGATGTTTCCGCAGCCTTTCATCACACCAAACTGAGGTCATGACCTTACAGGAAGTGAAAAATCATCAGTATTTCACCATTTTATAAAAGAATATTACATTTTTCATAGGTTTTGGGCAACATTGAGGCATTCACAAGCCTGGAAGGGGTACATACATTATCCAGGTCTGTAAATAAAGGGGTACATACATTATCCAGGTGTGTAAATAAAGGGGTACATACATTATCCAGGTGTGTAAATAAAGGGGTACACACATAATCCAGGTCTGTAAATTAAGGGGTACACACATAATCCAGGTGTGTAAATAAAGGGGTACACACATAATCCAGGTCTGTAAATAAAGGGGTACATACATAATCCAGGTCTGTAAATAAAGGGGTACATACATAATCCAGGTGTGTAAATAAAGGGGTACACACATTATCCAGGTATGTAAATAAAGGGGTACATACATAATCCAGGTGTGTAAATAAAGGGGTACACACATTATCCAGGTATGTAAATAAAGGGGTACATACATAATCAAGGTATGTAAATAAAGGGGTACACACATTATTCAGGTATGTAAATAAAGGGGTACATACATAATCCAGGTGTGTAAATAAAGGGGTACATACATAATCAAGGTATGTAAATAAAGGGGTACATACATAATCCAGGTGTGTAAATAAAGGGGTACACACATTATCCATGTATGTAAATAAAGGGGTACACACATCCAGGTCTGTAAATAAAACTCGTGTCTTTTTTGTGCAACAGTGATGTTGAACTCTTTTGTAAAGCACGTGGTATCAGAATATGAGTGGTCTCATCCTGTGATGAGTCGCCTTTCAGCTTGCGTTCATGTGTATGTAATGTAATGTAAGTCCATCTTTACAGGACATGGACAGAGGGGCGTCCAGGTAGCGTGGCGGTCTATTCCGCTGGTTTGAATCCCCGTGTTATCTCCGGCTTGGTCCGGTGACCAGGACACATTCCCACATCCGGCTTCCCACCCACAGACACGGCCATTGTGTCTGCAGGGGATGCCCGACCAAGCCGGAGGTAACGCAGGGATTTGAACTGGCGATTCCCATGTTGGTAGGCAGCAGAATCAACCGCTACCCGGACACCCATTCCTGCACGACTCAGAAGCTGAATAACTCAGTTGTTGTTATCGATACTGGTCTAGATACACTAGAAGGTAGTTGTACCCTGTCAGGAGGTCCAGTATGGAGGAGCTGAGTAGAGACTGTGTAGTTGTCAGGAGGTCCAGTGTGGAGGAGCTGAGTAGAGACTTGTGTAGTTGTCAGGAGGTCCAGTGTGGAGGAGCTGAGTAGAGACTGCGTAGCTGTCAGGAGGTCCAGTGTGGAGGAGCTGAGTAGAGACTGTGTAGTTGTCAGGAGGTCCAGTGTGGAGGAGCTGAGTAGAGACTGTGTAGTTGTCAGGAGGTCCAGTGGGGAGGAGCTGAGTAGAGACTGTGTAGTTGTCAGGAGGTCCAGTGTGGAGGAGCTGAGTAGAGACTGTGTAGCTGTCAGGAGGTCCAGTGTGGAGGAGCTGAGTAGAGACTGTGTAGCTGTCAGGAGGTCCAGTGTGGAGGAGCTGAGTAGAGACTGTGTAGTTGTCAGGAGGTCCAGTATGGAGGAGCTGAGTAGAGACTGTGTAGTTGTCAGGAGGTCCAGTATGGAGGAGCTGAGTAGAGACTGTGTAGCTGTCAGGAGGTCCACTGTGGAGGAGCTGAGTAGAGACTGTGTAGCTGTCAGGAGGTCCAGTGTGGAGGAGCTGAGTAGAGACTGTGTAGTTGTCAGGAGGTCCAGTGTGGAGGAGCTGAGTAGAGACTGTGTAGCTGTCAGGAGGTCCAGTGTGGAGGAGCTGAGTAGAGACTGTGTAGTTGTCAGGAGGTCCAGTATGGAGGAGCTGAGTAGAGACTGTGTGGTTGTCAGGAGGTCCAGTATGGAGGAGCTGAGTAGAGACTGTGTAGCTGTCAGGAGGTCCAGTATGGAGGAGCTGAGTAGAGACTGTGTGGTTGTCAGGAGGTCCAGTATGGAGGAGCTGAGTAGAGACTGTGTAGCTGTCAGGAGGTCCGGTGTGGAGGAGCTGAGTAGAGACTGTGTGGTTGTCAGGAGGTCCAGTATGGAGGAGCTGAGTAGAGACTGTGTAGTTGTCAGGAGGTCCAGTATGGAGGAGCTGAGTAGAGACTGTGTAGCTGTCAGGAGGTCCAGTATGGAGGAGCTGAGTAGAGACTGTGTGGTTGTCAGGAGGTCCAGTATGGAGGAGCTGAGTAGAGACTGTGTAGCTGTCAGGAGGTCCAGTGTGGAGGAGCTGAGTAGAGACTGTGTGGTTGTCAGGAGGTCCAGTATGGAGGAGCTGAGTAGAGACTGTGTAGTTGTCAGGAGGTCCAGTATGGAGGAGCTGAGTAGAGACTGTGTGGTTGTGTGTGTGGAAGTATTGTAAAGTACACACTGAGCAGCGGGATGTAACATGCAGTACACCAGCAGTACAAGTGCTTCTCCTTTTCACGGAAACTCTACAGCTAATAAGGCACGGACATGTCAGAACTTGCTCAGACAGACAGACAGACAGATCAGACAGACAGACAGATCAGACAGACAGATCAGACAGACAGATCAGACAGACAGACAGATCAGACAGACAGACAGATCAGACAGACAGACAGATGGGCAGGTAGACAGACAGAAGGTCAGACACAGAGACAGACAGACGGACGGACAGATAGACAGGACAGACAGAGGGACAGATAGACAGAAGGAAAGACAGACAGACAGACGGACAGACAGATAGACAGATAGACAGACAGACGGACAGTTAGACAGATAGACGGACGGACGGACGGACGGACGGTCAGACACAGAGACAGACAGACAGACAGAAGGTCAGACGAAGAGACAGACAGACAGGCAGTGTGTTTTATTCTGAGCTTCACATGTGCTGAGCCCAGACTTACCTGTTTGCTTCAGACTGATGGATCCATCACCGCCGAGCTGAGACACAGTTCTTTATTGTTGTTGTTGTTGTTGTTGTTGTTGTTGTTGATGATGATGGTGTGTTTGGTACATGGAGAGGAATAACGTTATGACAGATCACGTTAAACATTTGGGGGCGGGGCTTTGGATGGTGAGTGGGAGGATTGGGCTTCGTGAACATTCAGAGCTTTGCAGATTTTAGAATGCATTTTCAAATGTGTGTGTATGTGTGTGTGTGTGTGTGTGTGTGTGTGGTGCTTTCCTCCTTCCTCACCCTTCTGACTCTAAGCAGCTTTAGCCTGATCACCATCTGCTCAACAGCTCTGTGTTTACACACCGCAAGTGCTCACACACACACACACACAGACACACACACACACACACACACACACACACACACACACACACACACACACACACACACACACACACACACACACAGTTAAACCAATCCAGTCAGTGTCGTGCTGTGTGAGTCAGACACAAAGTGTTTATCTGTGAAACAGACACTGTCAGGTTACCAGCAAGCTAATATTGTATGTGTGGGTGGGGGGAGGGGGGGCACAGGGAGACGTGCTCTGTCTGAGTGTTGGTTAATAGGCTGTCTGACTGCTACACCTCCCTCAGCTCACCAGCGGTGCAGAGAGAGAGATGGGGGGATGATGGAGTGATAGTTCACCACATCAGAGTGATAGTTCACCATACCAGAACGATGGTTCACCCCATCAGAGTGATAGTTCACTACATCAGAGTGATAGTTCACCATATCACCCCATCAGAGTGATAGTTCACCCCATCAGAGAGATAGTTCACCCCATCAGAGAGATAGTTCACCACATCAGAGTGATAGTTCACCCCATCAGCGTGATAGTTCACCCCATCAGCGTGATAGTTCATCATATCACCCCATCAGAGTGATAGTTCACCCCATCAGCGTGATAGTTCACCATATCACCCCATCAGAGTGATAGTTCACCCCATCAGAGAGATAGTTCACCCCATCAGAGAGATAGTTCACCACATCAGAGTGATAGTTCACCCCATCAGCGTGATAGTTCATCATATCACCCCATCAGCGTGATAGTTCACCCCATCAGCGTGATAGTTCATCATATCACCCCATCAGAGTGATAGTTCACCCCATCAGCGTGATAGTTCACCATATCACCCCATCAGAGTGATAGTTCACCCCATCAGCGTGATAGTTCACCATATCACCCCATCAGAGTGATAGTTCACCCCATCAGAGTGATAGTTTACCACATCAGAGTAATAGTTCACCACATCAGAGTGATAGTTTACCCCATCAGAGTGATAGTTTACCACATCAGAGTAATAGTTCACCACATCAGAGTGATAGTTTACCACATCAGAGTAATAGTTCACCACATCAGAGTGATAGTTTACCCCATCAGAGTGATAGTTTACCACATCAGAGTAATAGTTCACCACATCAGAGTGATAGTTTACCACATCAGAGTGATAGTTTACCACATCAGAGTGATAGTTTACCACATCAGAGTGATAGTTTACCACATCAGAGTAATAGTTAATCACATCAGAGTGATAGTTCGCCACATCAGAGTGATAGTTCACCACATCAGAGTAATAGTTAATCACATCAGAGTGATAGTTCACCACATCAGAGTGATAGTTTACCACATCAGAGTGATAGTTAATCACATCAGAGTGATAGTTCGCCACATCAGAGTGATAGTTCACCACATCAGAGTAATAGTTCATCACATCAGAGTGATAGTTTACCACATCAGAGTAATAGTTCATCACATCAGAGTGATAGTTTACCACATCAGAGTAATAGTTAATCACATCAGAGTGATAGTTCGCCACATCAGAGTGATAGTTCACCCCATCAGAGTGATAGGTCGCCACATCAGAGTGATAGTTCACCCCATCGGAGTGATAGTTCACCATAACAGAGTGATAGTTCACCCCATTAGAGGGGTAGTTCACCACATCCGAGTGATAGTTCAGAGTGATGGTTCACCACATCAGACTGATAGTTCACCACATCACAATGATAGTTCACCCCATTAGAGATAGTTCACCTCATCAGAGTGATAGTTCACCACATTATAGTGATAGTTCAGAGTGATAGTTCACCACATCAGAGTGATAGTTCACCCCATCAGAGTGATAGTTCACCCCATTAGAATGATTGTTCACCCCATCAGAGTGATAGTTCACCCCATCAGAGTGATAGTTCACCACATCACAGTGATAGTTCAGAGTGATGGTTCACCACAGCAGAGTGATACTTCACCCCATCAGAGTGATAGTTCAGAGTGATAGTTCACCACATCAGAGTGATAGTTCACCACATCAGAGTGATAGTTCAGAGTGATAGTTCACCACATCAGAGTGATAGTTCAGAGTGATAGTTCAGAGTGATGGTTCACCACAGCAAAGTGATAGTTCACCACATCAGAGTGATAGTTCAGAGTGATAGTTCAGAGTGATGGTTCACCACAGCAAAGTGATAGTTCACCACATCAGAGTGATAGTTCAGAGTGATAGTTCACCACATCAGAGTGATAGTTCAGAGTGATAGTTCAGAGTGATAGTTCACCCCATCAGCGTGATAGTTCACCCCATCAGAGAGATAGTTCACCCCATCAGAGTGATAGTTCACCCCATTAGAGATAGTTCACCTCATCAGAGTGATAGTTCACAACATTATAGTGATAGTTCAGAGTGATAATTCACCCCATCAGAGTGATAGTTCACCACATCACAGTGATAGTTCAGAGTGATAATTCACCCCATCAGAGTGATAGTTCACCACATCACAGTGATAGTTCAGAGTGATGGTTCACCACAGCAGAGTGATAGTTCACCACACCAGAGTGATAGATAAGCCTTTGAATTAAAATGTCATGGTCAACAGTGTCAAAGGCAGCAGTGACATCAGGCAGTAATAAAATTGAAACTCTCGGTGAGTCACTGTTGATCCTGGGGTCAGTGCTTACTCTTGTGAGAACTGTTTCTGTGCTATGACTGACTCTGAAAACCGATTGGTATATATCGTATATATTGTGAGTTGAAAGATATTCATCCAGTCGTTTGTATACTACTTTTTAAATTACTTTGCCTAGGAAATGGAGATTCGAAATTGGTCTGTGATTATTAATTATAGATGGATCTAGGTTGTTATTCTTCAACAGGAGTGAGATTACAGCATGTTTGAGAGAAGCGGGGACAATGCCAGTCTGCCGAGAGCTATTAATAATGTTTGCTCAGTCCTTTATAAAGCAATGGGAGACAGGTTTGAACAGTTTATAAAGCAATGGGAGATGGGTTTGAACAGTTTCGTTGGGATGCAGTCAAGAGAACAGGTGCGAGGCGTTGGCTGCTGAATTACTTCCTTCAGGCCTCTAGTTAACAGGTGAGCATGTAGACATTGAGCTCATGGCAGTACGTTGGTGTGAGGGCTAGATGGGGCTAGACGTATCGCTGCAAGAAACTAATGCATTATCTGATATGAGAAAGTTTTCCTTGGAAAAGAGACAGCAGATTTTGCAAAGTTTGCAAGTCCTCCCCGCGTCAGCGGGGGTTTCCTCCCACCATCAAAAAGACATGCATGTTAGGTTTGACACTCCTGTCTCCACCCCTGACCAATGAAATAGGAAGAAATAAGGGGAGTTGGTCTCTGGGTGCTGCATGGCGGCTGCCCGCCGCTCCTAGCTACACAGCTAGGATGGGTTACATGGGTTTGACCAATCTAAGCTGAGCACTCGAATCCAATCCCGCCCCATCAGCGCCGGAGCTTTGCCACGGGCCACTAGCAAGGCCGC
>JAJHIY020000480.1:17500-117500 GCA_022114975.2 Lampris megalopsis | reverse complement strand
TAAGACTGGTTAAAATCTGGAAAACATATATAAAAATAAGACTGGTTAAAACCTGGAAAACATATATAAAAATAAGACTGGTTAAAACCTGGTAAATATATATAAAAATAAGACTGGTTAAAACCTGGTAAATATATATAAAAATAAGACTGGTTAAAACCTGGTAAATATATATAAAAATAAGACTGGTTAAAACCTGGTAAATATATATAAAAATAAGACTGGTTAAAAACTGGTAAATATATATTAAAATAAGACTGGTGAAAACCTGGTAAATATATATTAAAATAAGACTGGTTAAAACCTGGTAAATATATATAAAAATAAGACTGGTGAAAACCTGGTAAATATATATAAAAATAAGACTGGTTAAAACCTGGTAAATATATATAAAAATAAGACTGGTTAAAACCTGGTAAATATATATAAAAATAAGACTTGTTAAAACCTGGTAAATAAAAATAAGACTGGTTAAAACCTGGTAAATATATATAAAAATAAGACTGGTTAAAACCTGGTAAATATATATGAAAATAAGACTGGTTAAAACCTGGTAAATATATATAAAAATAAGACTGGTTAAAACCTGGTAAATATATATAAAAATAAGACTTGTTAAAACCTGGTAAATAAAAATAAGACTGGTTAAAACCTGGTAAATATATATAAAAATAAGACTGGTTAAAACCTGTATAGTCCGGACCACGTCTAGATTTATTAGTGGGCTGTTTTTACAATGACTACGTTTAAAAAGCGGCTGTTTTGACATCAGTTCAGTGAACAGCTGATGACGTAATAGAAAACTGTTTGCGCTGATTCATTTTGAAAGAGCAACAGCCAATGGGGAAACTCCATCACCTACTCACTCACTCACCCACCCACTCACTCACTCACTCACTCACTCACCCACTGGTGTAGCGAGTGTAGCGACGCCCCTCTATTTTGGGCTTTATATAAAGTCTGACATTTCCATGCAACAAATAATTAGTTGTGCCTTTTCCCATCAGCCCACAGTTTGCTTTGACATATAAAGGTCAGGAGCCCAGTGAATTACTGTGTCATGCTGGAGGTGTAGGAAAAAAAAGCATTGCCCGGCTTTGCCATGCCAACATATTGGCATGAACTCCACACTACCCCGCGCTTTGCCCCTCAGGCCCAGAGTACACGAGTCGGTGTGCCAGACGTGTTAATGCAGTTCCTCGCGTGACTTGGCCTCGGCAGAGCGGCTACAAAGAGCTCGGCCGGTTGTGAAATGATCTGCGGCTCGAAACGCTGGCGACCACAACCACAACCACACACTGTTAAGAGAAATGTCTGAAACCTTTCCCGAAGAAGATTGTAGGTCTACTCTGCTGAAGCCTGTTTTATCTCACATCACTGTCCTCTCCTGGGGTGAGGAGAAGCTCCTGTTCAGTCACAACTGCTTAGCCGGGCAGCTTCCTGGACAACTCAGTCCAGAGTTCAAGAAAGCGACAATCCTCAACATTTACACACAAACAAGCATCCTTTTTCATACCTTCTTCATCCAGTATGTTGGAGAGAGAAGCTAATCCACTGATCTCCAGATCCTGCAGATGTTGGTGGTGTCTGATGTGGATGGTTGGTGTCTGGGAGGACTTCGCCCGGAAAAATGACAGGGTGCATCGTGTTTTCCATCTTCATCATGGCAGCCAAACGAGGAAGAAGAAGGCCGGCAGTGTTGGGTGTGAAGAAGAAGGGAACAAGCAGGGCATGGTGTCCAGGTGGAGTGGCGGTCTATTCTGTTGCCTACCAACACGGTGATCGCCAGTTCGAATCCCCGTGTTACCTCCGGCTTGGTCAGGCGTCCCTACAGACACAACTGGCCGTGTCTGTGGGTGGGAAGCCAGATGTGGGTATGTGTCCTGGTCGCTGCACTAGCGCCTCCTCTGGTCGGTTGGGGCGCCTGTTCAGGGGGATGAGGGGGGAATAGCGTGATCCTCCCGCACGCTACGTCCCCCTGGTGAACCTCCTCTCTGTCAGGTGAAAAGAAGCGGCTGGTGACTCCACAAGTATTGAAGGAGGCACGTGATAGTCTGCAGGCCTCCCCGGATTGACAGAGAGGGTGGAGCAAGGTGCACTTCCAGGAACTTGATGTTACTGACCCTCTCCACAGTGGCGCCATCGATGGACTTGTGATGGTGCCTGCCGGCCCTCCAGAAGTCAATTACCAGCTCTTCCATTTTATTTGTATTCAGGGAGAGATTCTGGGAGTCACACCAAGCCGTTAGCTGCTCCACCTCCATCCTGTATGCAGAGTCATCATTATTGCTGACGAGACCCACCCATCCATCCATCCATTATCTGAACCGCTTATCCTGCTCTCAGGGTCACTGGAATCTATCCCAGCAGTGACTAGGCGGCAGGCGGGGAGACACGCTGGACAGGCCGCCAGGGCATCACACAGGGCCAACACACACACACACACACACACACACACACACACACACACACACACACACACACACACACACATATAAAGGGACAATTTAGTGCGGCCGATTCACCTGACCTACATGTCTTTGGACTGTGGGAGGAAACCGGAGTCCCCAGAGGAAACCCGCGCAGACGCAGGGAGAACATTCAAACTCCACACAGAGGACGACCCGGGATGACCCACCATGTTTGGACTACTCCAGGACTTGAACCCAGGTCCTTCTTGCAGTGAGGCGACTGCGCTAACCACTGCGCCACTCTGCCGCCCTGACAAGACCCACTACTGTTTTATCATCTGCGAACTTGATGGTGTGGTTGATGTCAAATTTAGCAGTACAGTTATGGGTTAGCGTTAGCAGGGTGAACAAGAGGGGGCTCAGGATGCAGTCCTGTGGTGAACCTGTGCTCCCTAAGATGGAATTTGATGTGTGGCTGCCCACCCTGACTGTCTGCTGCCTCTGCATTAGGAAGTCGAGCACCCAGTTGCAGGTGCCAGTGTCCATGTCCAGTTACCTCAGCTTCTCCACCCGTTGTTGTGGTGCGATGGTGTTAAACGCTGAGCTGAAATCAGTGAAGAAGATCCTGGCGTAGGTGTCCTTCCCTTCCAGGTGTAACAAAGTGAGGTGGAGTGTGGTACATATTGCATCTTCCATGGATCGGCTGGCTCTATATGCAAATTCTAGGGGATCTCGGGTTGCTGTGAGGCAGGCCTTGATGTGCTGCATGACAAGCCACTCAAAGCACTTCATAGCTATGGGAGTGAGGGCCACAGGGCTCTTACTGACCAGAGGAGGCGCTAATGCAGCGACTAGGACACATACCCACATCCGGCTTCCCACCCGCAGACACGGCCAATTGTGTCTGTAGGGACGCCCGACCAGGCAGGAGGTAACACGGGTATTCGAACCAGCGATCCCCATGCTGGTAGTCAAAGGAATAGACCACCACGCTACCCGGACGCCCAGATAATCACGTTTTCAACTGCTGTTTCATGTCATGATGCCATATGAGAAGAACCAGACCAGGAGATTCAAAGGTCTGGTCCCAGGCAAGAACAAAACTACTCTCGTTACTAGGCCTCCGTGTTACTACTGCAAGAGTGAAAGTATGTTATGTAAAAACAGGTTTACACGGAGGTATTTTGTAAGGGGTGTTTTCACCAAGAGACCCCAGTGAAGTTGGGGTGCGTGATTTAAGACCAACACCTTTCTTCTTAAGGAGTTCAAGTATCTCGGGGTCTTGTTCACGAGTGAGGGTAGGATGGAGCGGGAGATTGACAGGCGGATTGGTGCAGCATCGGCAGTAATGTGGACGTTGTACCGGACCGTTGTGGCGAAGAGGGAGCTGAGCCGGGAGGCAAAGCTCTCAATCTACCAGTCAGTCTTCACTCCAGCCCCCACCTATGGTCATGAGCTTTGGGTAGTGACCGAAAGGGTGAGATCGTAGATACAAGCGGCTGAATTGAGTTTCCTCCATAGAGTGGCTCAGCCTTAGAGGTAGGGTGAGGAGCTCGGACATCCGGAGGGAGCTTGGAGTAGACCCGCTGCTCCTTCGCATCGAAAGGAGCCAGTGGAGGTGGTTCGGGCATCTGATTAGGATGCCTCCTGGGCGCCTTCCTTTGGCGGTTTACCGGGCACGCCCAACTGGGAGGAGACCCCGGGGTAGACCCAGAACTTGCTGGAGGGACTACATGTCCAATCTGGCCTGGGAACGCCTTGGGATCCCCCAGGAGGAGCTGTACGGTGTTGCTGGGGAGAGGAACGTCTGGAGTGCCCTACTTAGCTTGCTGCCACCACGACCTGACCCCGGAGAAGCAGGTGAAGACGAGACGAGACCTTTCTTATTCAAATAATGCTTCACTTCTGGACGAGTTCACGCTTCCATCTGTCTATTATCCAAGCCGGGGTCGCGGGGATGCTGGAGCCTATCCCAGCAGTCACTGGGAGGCAGACGGGGAGACAGGCCGCCAGGCCATCACAGGGCCCACACACACACACACACACACACACTCACCTAGGGACAATTTAGTACGGCCGAGTCACCTGACCTACATGTCTTTGGACTGTGGGAGGAGACCGGAGCACCCGGAGGAAACCCACACAGACACGGGGAGAACATGCAAACTCCACACAGAGGACGACCCAGGACGACCCCCCCCCCGGAGGTTAGACTACCCTGGGGCTCGAACGCTTCTTGCCGTGAGGCGACCGCGCTAACCACTGCGCCGCCGCGCCGCCCCGATTTCCCGCGTGTTCAGTCTATTTCCCCTGTCTGCACATTGTCTCTTCTGCACGAACCGTAAATGAATATGCTGCACACGGGCAAACCCCGTTCATGACGTCAGACAGCTGCCTGGTGAACTATGCCGCCCTGCATATCTGCGCCCTGCAGATCTGCCCTGCAGATCTGCCCTGCAGCCCTCTGCAGAGCCCAGCCCGCCGTCACGCCGCTCCCGCCACCTGTCCGCCGTTTGCTCCTGGTGCCGAACAGATTCACTCCAGTGGGGTTGAGGTAGCTGTAGCAGCTCCGCCACCTCCCCATGCGGGCTTTGACTCCCAGCAAAGAGAAACACGGGGCACCGTGAAGACCACATCTGGTTTTCTCCTCCTCCTCCTCCTCTTCTCCGTCTTCCTGCGCTCTCTCGCCAGCTGCCTCGCTCTGTTGATGCTCCGCCACTTGACATTCTTGCTCTTTCACCGCCTCCTTCGGTCTCTCATCCTTCCGTTTTCCTCTCACAGACGGGCGGAGCTGAGGGATCCCCGGGTCCGAAGATGCTGACTTACTTTGGGGTTTTCGACCCAAAGTCCATTCCCACCTCTCACGTCCGTACCCTCTCTTCACGTTCTCTGACTGTCCGTTCTGTGTCGCTAGCCCCCTAGTGGAAGGATCAGTACACCTTAGCATCCAGTAGCATCGCTTCCTCACTGCACAGATGCAGAAGAAGAGAGACTCGCCGGCTTGTTTCTGCAGCTGCGGGGGAAGGCAGGATTCCTTAAAGGACGGTTACATTAATGGGCGGCGCGGTGGCGCAGTGGTTAGTGCAGTCGCCTCACAGCAAGAAGGTCCTGGGTTCGAGCCCCGGGGTAGTCCAACCTTGGGGGTCGTCCCGGGTCGTCCTCTGTGTGGAGTTTGCATGTTCTCCCCGTGTCTGCGTGGGTTTCCTCCCACAGTCCAAAGACATGTAGGTCAGGTGACTCGGCCGTACTAAGTTGTCCCTAGGAGTGTGTGTGAGATGGCCTGGCGGCCTGTCCAGGGTGTCTCCCCACCTGCCGCCCAGTGACTGCTGGGATAGGCTCCAGCATCCCTGGGAGCAGGATAAGCGGTTCGGATGAATGGGTGGAAGGTAAAAATACACTTGTTGACTTGAACTTGTGATTCACGTGAATAGTTGAAAATAAAGAGCTCGTCCGACTCAGATCTGTGTATCTGGAAGTCAGTTTTTTTGTTTTGATTTGGGGTTGTTGTTTTTTTACCCCCCCCCCTTTTCCTCCCCAATTGTATCTGGCCAATTACCCCACTCTTCCGAGCCGTCCCGGTCGCTGCTCCACCCCCTCTGCCGATCCGAAGGGAGGGCTGCAGACTACCACATGCCTCCTCCCATACATGTGGAGTTGCCAGCTGCTTCTTTTCACCTGACCGTGAGGAGTTTCACCAGGGGGACGTAGCGCGTGGGAGGATCACGCTATTCCCCCCAGTTCTCCCTCCCCCCTGAACAGGCGCCCCAATCGACCAGAGGAGGCGCTAGTGCAGCGACCAGCACACATACCCACATCTGGCACGGCCAATTGTGTCTGTAGGGACGCCCGACCAAGCCAGAGGTGACATGGGGATTCGAACCGGCGATCCTTGTGTTGGCTGACAATGGAATAGACCGCCACGCCACCTGGACGTCCCTGAACTTCAGTTTTTATCAGGACGTCCTCATCATTGAGGATTCCACGTAAACTATGTGAAGGTGTCAGAGAAATCCCCGGATGTCTTGTGCAAATGCTGCGATGTCAAGTCGGCTCAGCACATGGCCAGTCAGACTGGGAGCACTGGGAGGAGCTCATTACATCAAGTGTTTGTTAAAGGACATTCTTGGTCTGATTCTCACTGGCCGCCTTCCCAGTCCCTTTCCACCATCTGCTCCGTGGCGGTTGATTTGGGCTTTACGTGTCTTGTCTCGTCTGTACTGTGTCCGAGACGTGTCGCGCCAGTTGCGTGTCCAAAACCCTGCGCATGCGAAACACACAAGTGCATTACCATGAAATACTTCCAACTTACTCCAAAAAAAAGTCATGTTGTACTTATAACTGGGCTGTATTTCCACAGCCGTTAGCTGACGACTAACTGGTTTACTTTGAACGTGGCGGTTCGAGCGGCTCTGAATGTAGTGACTTATCCTGGTTTTAGCAGCATTAGCATCCTGTCAGAGCTGGGCCCGCACCTTGTGTTGGTCCTGGCTTTAGCAGCATTAGCATCCTGTCAGTGCTGGCCTGCACCTTGTGTTGGTCCTGGCTTTAGCAGCAATAGCATCCTGTCAGTGCTGGCCTGCACCTTGTGTTGGTCCTGGCTTTAGCAGCATTAGCATCCTGTCAGTGCTGACCTGCACCTTGTGTTGGTCCTGGCTTTAGCAGCATTAGCATCCTGTCAGTGCTGACCTGCACCTTGTGTTGGTCCTGGCTTTAGCAGCATTAGCATCCTGTCAGAGCTGGGCCCGCACCTTGTGTTGGTCCTGCCTTTAGCAGCATTAGCATCCTGTCACAGCAGGCCTGCACCTTGTGTTGGTCCTGGCTTTAGCAGCATTAGCATCCTGTCAGAGCTGGCCCACAACTTCTGTTGGTCCTGGCTTTAGCAGCAGTAGCATCCTGTCAGAGCAGGCCTGCACCTTGTGTTGGTCCTGGCTTTAGCAGCATTAGCATCTTGTCAGACCTGGGCCCGCACCTTGTGTTGGTCCTGGCTTTAGCAGCATTAGCATCCTGTCAGTGCTGGCCTGCACCTTGTGTTGGTCCTTGCTTTAGCAGCATTAGCATCCTGTCAGTGCTGGCCTGCACCTTGTGTTGGTCCTGGCTTTAGCAGCAGTAGCATCCTGTCAGAGCAGGCCTGCACCTTGTGTTGGTCCTGGCTTTAGCAGCATTAGCATCCTGTCAGAGCTGGCCTGCACCTTGTGTTGGTCCTGAGGCTGTGGCGGAGCCAGAGCGGGGGCATGGGGGCGGTCGCCCCAGGGCCCACAAGTTCGGGGGGCCCCGTTTGGAGCTCTGTTGCCGAGTTTACGAGCGTCCGTGAACGCACCGGGTCTCGGGACTCCGACACAGTCAGTGACACACTCGTAAAGTCGGCTAATGATAAAAAATACAGTGCACTACGGGGCCCCTATACATAGCTATTAACGGCCCCTATAAAGGCTATAGCCATTTTTACGACCATTCATGAATGCGTCGGAGCTGTGGTCCAGCTGTGATTGGTTGTGAGGTGTAACTGCGTCACACTGCCAGAAGGGGGAGTGAATAAGCATTTTTACACTTGACAGAACTGGACAGTTTTATGAATGAAGTTGAGGGAACTTCAAAATGGAGAAGAAAAAACACGAATCAGGCTCATTCAAACACAAGAAGCAAGAAAGTAAGAAGAAGCTGATTGCGTCGTGTCGTCCTCTTACGAATTATGTTTCATCTCAGTCAGCCGCGACCTCTCAGGATAACCGCGAAGATCGGGTGGATCTGACGACTGACAACGAGGCTAGCAATAGCAGTACCGTTAGCATTAGCAGCACTGTCACTGATCAAAGACCAGAGGACCAGCAACAAGCCCGCCCAAACACAACCCCGACGCTGCCGTTGCAGCCCGGAGAGCCGCCGCCAGCATCAGAGGACAGTAACGGTAGTGCTTCCAGTAGCAGCCATAGCAGCAATAGTTGATACACACAATCCAATTTGGATTGTGTGTATCAACTATGTATCGTCAGAAGGGCCCCTCGAGAATGCTTGGCACCCTCCGCACTGAGAGTCTAGCTCCGCCCCTGTCCTGAGGGTTCTCTTAACATGAGGCTGAGACCCGTCCATGTCCCGACTCAGGCCATCACTACACGTCAGCATAGACAACGTGAAACGATACCGTCGCTTCTCACTGTACATGTGTGTGTGCGTGTGTGTGTCCGTGCAAGTCCTCCCTCTGCTTCCTCTATGAAACATCTGCTCAGTCTCGTTGCTTTGTCTTCTGTTTTCCACAGTATCCCAGCCCATAAATCCCCCGTAGTAAACGAGGCGGAATCTGGCGGGAAGCGTGGACTTCCCGGGCGGTGCTGGAATTCTGGGCATGCTGCTGCTTGCTGCGCGGCGCAGCTGCTCCAGCCGGAAGTTAGCAGCATCCCAAAGCAGGATGTTCAAAGTTGAATGCCGTTGGGAGCGCTCGCTGATCCATTTTCAGCCAGTTGGTTGGAAGTGGTTTTGTAGATGATGTGTACTTCCGGTTGACTCCAGTAGAATCGCCGAATACAGAGCGGGGCAGGGTGGACTTGTAGATGAAGGCTTTTTGCATTCTAGTAATGACATTGAGGAGGAAGGTGAGGAGTGATGAGGAAAGCATTAATTATCGGAGAAAAATCCACCATGTAAAACTAAACACACACGCGTGCAGAAGTCAGCCTCTCTCCATCGTAGCTTGTTACAGCTGCCTCCCCCCTCCCCTTTGTTTTCAAGAGTTGTAGCACTGGTACCATTTCCTCGGGCTGGGCCATACCAACAAAATTACAAGTCACCGTATTTTCTACTGAACACCTCCATATTGATAATGTGGTCACATTTAGTGGGTGACTGTTGGTGCCTTCATAAGATATTTACACAGCAAAACATGTAGAGGAATGGTCATCAGTAATGTGGACACGATGACCCAGCAGCTACATTATGTTGCTCCATCCATCCATTATCCGAACCGCCTATCCTGCTCTCAGGCAGTCATTAGGCGGCAGGTGGGGAGACACCCTGGACAGACCGCCAGGCCATCACAGGGCTGACATTTAAGTTATATCACCATATTACCAGAACCACAACCCCACAACACATCTAGTGTCAGATCACTACATCCACATTATGTTGGCAGACTGTCCTGTTCTACCATATCTTTGTGGTCAGCGTAAGAAACCAACACAGCCTCTATGTAGAGAGATGCCCATGGGATCATACGTGCACAGGGATCATACATACATGGATCATGCATGGATCATACAGGGATCATGCATGGATCATACAGGTATCATACAATGTTCATACATGGATCATACAGGGATCATACAATGTTCGTACAGGGATCATGCATGGATCATACAGGGACCATACAGGGATCATGCATGGATCATGCATGGATCATGAGTGTCTTGTGGTAGCTGAGTGTACACCCCGGGTCTGTTTGTTCTCCATCCATCCTGTGTAAGATGACAGAACAACTCACCATCTCCCTCACAGGGAGGTCGGGTGGTTGTTCCACATCCGTCCCTGGTCTTTTGGTTTTGTCGCCTCGTGAGGAGCACTAGGTCTGACGGTTCTTTTCATGCTTCAGAAGGTTTCCTTTTTAATCAGTTCGTCTGTGGCTGTTCATGTGTCCTCTTACTCCAACGCCTCCACACCGTCCGTTCTTCTTCTCTGCTTCATTAGGCCTCCGCCGTGTTTACTGCTAATTAAACTGGGAGATGCTTGTTACCATCTGGCAGCGGGGAGACTTAAAAGAAGATGGATGCAACAACAAATAAACAAACAACTCTGGAATTGGAGCAGAAAGAAGACCTGTTGCCATTTTACGTATCCGCTCCTCCGCTGTTGAGTCCTCATCACAGGGTTGGGGTGTCGGTTTTTAGGGTCGTGACCCTGACACCGTGTCGCCACAGAGAGCTTCCAGGCAGACACCATCTTAGACACCTGTCACGTTTTGAGATTGTTGGGGCGTCCGGGTGGCGTAGCGGTCTACTCCGTTGCCTACCTGTATGGGGATCGCAGGTTCGAATCCCCGCGTTACCTCCGGCTTGGTCGGGCGCCCCTACAGACACAATTGGCCGTGTCCGCGGGTGGGAAGCCGGATGTGGGTGTGTGTCATGGTGCGACCATGGTGGGGTGGGGGCCCTGTGATGGACTGGCGGTCTATCCAGGGTGTCTCCCCGTCTGCCGCCCAATGACTGCTGGGATAGGCTCCAGCATCCCCGCGGCCCTGAGAGCAGGATAAGCAGTTTGGATGATGGATGGATGATGGATGGATGGATGGATGGATGGATGGATGGCCACAGTGACTGAAATCTTCAAATCCAGTCAAAACAAGTCTCAATCTGTCCTGTAGCATAATCCCTGAACTCTGTCTGTCTGTCTGTCTGTTTGTGTTTTCAGATCTGAAGAGGGAGGCCAGCATCTGCCACATGCTGAAACACCCCCACATTGTGGAGCTGCTGGAGACCTACAGCTCTGATGGCATGCTCTACATGGTCTTTGAGTTGTAAGTTTCAAACCCGTCACCTTGGCTCAGTTGAACTAAAACAGAAGAATAAAAACCAGAACAGAAGCACGCCACCATCGCACACTCTTGTCTGGGGGGGAAAGGCCTTTGTCAAAAGAGTGACTCTCACTCTGGAACCGGGAACCTGCCCAAAGAAGTTCCTACATGCTACACACTAATAGAATATACTGGGCATCCGGGTGGCGTGGCGGTCTATTCCGTGGCCTACCCACATGGGTATCCCGGTTCGAATCCCCGTGTTACCTCCGGCTTGGTCAGGCATCGCTACAGACTCAATTGGCCGATACTAGAATATGATATATACTTTGGTGTGGGTATTAGGACACATCCAGTGTGAAGAAAAGCTTGATGTCAGAGGAGGCGATGCAAGACAATGTCAAAGGAAGAGATGCTAGACGATGTAACAACGCAGAAGGAGATATGGGACGATGTCAGAGGAGGAGATACTAGATGATGTCAGAGAAGGAGATACTAGAAGATGTCAGAGGAGGAGATATTGGATGATGTCAGAGGAGGAGATACTAGAAGATGTCAGAGGAGGAGATATTGGATGATGTCAGAGGAGGAGATACTAGATGATGTCAGAGGAGGAGATATTGGATGATGTCAGAGGAGGAGATACTAGTTGATGTGATGTCACAGAAGGAGACATTAGATGATGTCAGAGGAGGAGATACTAGATGATGTCAGAGAAGGAGATATTGGACGATGTCAGAGGAGGAGATACTAGACGATGTCAGAGGAGGAGATACTAGACGGTGTCAGAGAGGAGATACTAGACGATGTCAGAGGAGGAGATACTAGACGGTGTCAGGGGAGGAGATACTAGATGATGTCAGAGGAGGAGATAGATTTTAGACGATGTCAGAGAAGGAGATACTAGACAGTGTCAGAGAAGGAGATACTAGACAGTGTCAGAGAGGAGATACTAGATGATGTCAGAGGAGGAGATACTGGACAATGTCAGAGGAGGAGCTACTAGACGGTGTCAGAGGAGGAGATAGATACTAGACAGTGTCAGAGGAGGAGATACTAGACAGTGTCAGAGAGGAGATACTAGATGATGTCAGAGGAGGAGATGTGAGATTGACAGTTGAAGGATGGAGGGGGCAAAGTGGGAGGCTGCATTAGTCATGGGAGAGGATGCCTATGGTGGTTTCATATTCCGCGACAGTATGGGAAAGCTGGTTAAGTGAGGACCGAGAGCCGAGGAGAAAGGGGGCGAGGGGGGTTGAGTGAAATGAGAGAGGGAGAGGGAGGGTGATGGGAGTATAGTTGTGTGTAGGACGGGGGGGGGGAGATAAGACTGAGATTTCATACTAGCTGCTAGCTTCTGCTCCCCTAAACCTCCTCTCTAGCTCTTCCGCCTCCCGCCTCTTCCAGAACAAATTCCTTTATCTTTTAATTCCTTCATCGGTGATCGGGCGAGGAGCGGCGACTTCCACGTGGTTCTGCCGAACGCCTCGGGACGGGGAAGGAGACTTCTAAGGAAACGCAGGAAAAGCTCTGTTCTAAAGGATTTTCATGGTTTGGGCACACGTGCACACATGAGCCACGTGCACCAGGAGGCCGTCATGTTGAGACCCGGGGCGCTTACAGAGGAGTTTCGAACTGAATGAACTTCCTACGTCTTCCCTGCACCTCCACACCTCCGCCCTGTGAGATGGATAAGTTAGGAGAGGATGGAGGGAGAGACAGGAGAGGAGAGGATGTGCAGCAGTCGGATCCCACATAATGGCCCCGTCTAATTGGTGCAAAGGCACAAAGGTGGTAGAGATCACATTTGGATAATTGGGAGAAGAAAGGGCAGAGAGCAGTTGCGGAGCGACTACCCTACCTATGTTACGTGAAGACCTGCTGGGATCTGGGTGTGCTGGTGTTGCAACGGAGCTAACTAATGAGGAGGGTTGGTAATGATGCGGTGGGGCCTAATTGGCGAATCTTAAAAGCCTGTATTGATTGTGAGATGCATTGGGAGGTGCTGTCACCTCTGGCTAGGCGCTGGCTTCAACACGAGACCGACCGGGATCTCACTCCTACCTGAATCAACCATGGGCGGTCACAATGACGGCCAGTTTTTAAACTCCATATCGTGTCAAGATAGATACCCGATTGAGATATTAATGCGTTGCATGTGTTAGAATGTCTGTTAGGAAACGACTGACGCCAAAATTAACAACTACTATAACAACTATAATATCATTACAACAACCTATATTATATATTTATTATATCTATATGTATTTTTATCACATATATAAATATATTTTATATATTAAGATACAAGTAGGAAAAAACTTTAATACATAGCAGAAAAAGCTTATATATATTAATAAATTATATATAATTATATAAATAAAAATTTATATAAATATACAAAATATATAAATATTTTACATTTATAAATATAGAATATAAAATATAGAAAATAAATATAAAAAATTACATAAATGAATATAAAATAAAAATATGTTAAATATGTTAAATATAAATATATAAAATAAATATAAATGTATATATAAATATATATGATATAAATATCATATATATAATATATATATAAGTATCCATCCATCCATTATCCGAACCGCTTATCCTGCTCTCAGGGTCGCAGGGAAGCTGGAGCCTATCCCAGCAGTCATTGGGCGGCAGGCGGGGACACAGCCTGGACAGGCCACCAGGCCTGACGCACACGACCACGCACAAAGTTATGAGCGGGAGACGTGGAGCGCTCGTGGGGGTTTTGGGTGGAGCTCGTCACGGCTTCTCGTTGTGCGGTGCATCTAGAACTCATTTCCATGCAGGTTGAGGAGCTTTCAGGGAGCGTCTGTCTCTTGTGCATCACTTTGCAAGCATCTGCGAGGCCTCCACGTCCTCCTGAGAGGACTTGTTTCTTGGGGGGGGGGGCGACTTACGATTACAGTTGAGCGTGCACAGTAGAGCGTACACACATTTGTAGTGTATGCACACACACACACAATTCTTTAAGCCCGCCGAGATGGGATATAGTTGCAGCCTCCCCTCCTGCTGCCCCTCTCCACCCAGTCACTGGCGTAGAGTCTTGATAAGCCTGACCTTTCCTTCCCTGCGAGACGCCTGCGCTGACCTTTACACCACACTGACCCTCTCTGTCTCCTCTCCTCCCTCTGTCCTTCTCCTTCACTCTCCCTCCCTCTCTCTCTCTCTCTCTCTCTCTCAGCATGGACGGGGCAGACCTGTGTTTTGAGATCGTGAAGAGGGCAGATGCCGGCTTCGTCTACAGCGAAGCCGTGGCCAGGTGAGTTTGCTGGGTTCTCTCTTCTTCTTTCTTTCTAGACTTCCCGTTGAGCCGGCTGAAGTTTTGTGGTCAGTACTGACCCACGTGACCGTGATATGAACGCGTACCTTTATGCTGACGTGTATGAGTAGGGTACTCGCCTCCTCATCTTCTCGGTGGTGTGCGGCGGTGATGGTGTTTTCTTGCCCCTCTCTTAGTCACTACATGAGACAGATCCTGGAGGCGCTGCGTTACTGCCATGACAACAACGTCATCCACCGAGACGTCAAGGTATTACTACCCACTAACTGTCACGCTTTTCACCATGCCATCGCTGTACTGTACTGTACTGTACTGCACTGGGCTGCACTGGGCTGCACTGTACTGTACTGCATTGTACTATACTGTACTGCACTGGGCTGCACTGTACTATACTGTACTGTACTGTACTGTACTGTACTGTACTGTACTGCACTGGGCTGCACTGTACTGTACTGCACTGGGCTGCACTGTACTATACTGTACTGTACTGCACTGTACTGTAATGCGCTGTACTGTACTGTAATGCACTGTACTATACTGTACTGTACTGCACTGTACTGTAATGCAGTGTACTGTACTGGGCTGCACTGTACTATACTGTACTGTACTGTTCTGGGCTGCACTGTGCTTTACTGCACTGTACTGCACTGTACTGCACTGGGCTGCACTGTACTATACTGTACTGTACTGCACTACTGTACTGCACTGGGCTGCACTGCACTATACTGTACTGTACTGTACTGTACTGTACTGGGCTGCACTGTACTATACTGTACTGTACTGCACTGGGCTGCACTGCACTATACTGTACTGTACTGCACTGTACTGTAATGCACTGTGCTGCACTGTACTATACTGTACTGTACTGCACTGTACTGTAATGCACTGTACTATACTGTACTGTACTGCACTGTACTGTAATGCACTGTACTGCACTGGGCTGCACTGTACTATACTGTACTGTACTGCACTGTACTGTAATGCACTGTACTATACTGTACTGTACTGCACTGTACTGTAATGCACTGTACTGTACTGGGCTGCAGGGCGAGTTTGGCCGTCTGTGCTAGTACACACACCAACATAATGAATAGTACCGTCCTAATGATTATGTACTGCATACTGCACAGCCAAACATTAGCAGTAAAATGAAAAGGCACTGTTTCATCTGCCGCCCACTTGAACAACACTTTAAATCCTCCACGGCCTCCGGCGGCCGTTGCTCTCTCACCGCTCACTAAGTTGGGATAGCAGCACATGCCAGGAGAAACCAGAAGAGGCAGTCTGCTTGTTAGGACAGGTCACTTCTGTCAATATGCATAATTAAGAGTTTCTCTCAGATGGAAGTACTCGCGGGCTGGCAGCCCGTCGACAGCCAACGTGCGCACATTTACTACGCAGTGTTGTGTGCCTGATGCGCGCACAGCTCCGTGACCGTCTTTTCCACAAGTCACTTTTTGCACCATTCCACCACACACTATTGGGAGGTGATGAAAATAAATTGCACTTGGTTTTTCATTTTAGTTTGGATCAAAACAAGAAGTTGGACTGGGTGGCAAAGTATGGGCCGGTTTGATTTCTAAAGATTGGGAAATTGGGCAAACTAGACTGGCTAATACAGGCATACTACAATATGAGAATGGGTTAATTTGCTGCATATCAAGTATGAAGGCATACAGAATATACTATTCATGTTTTTGCTATAATTTGTATATTTAGTCTCACAGTCGCACCAATATAGCCTGCATGGGCTGGACATCTTTTGAAGCAAGATACTACAATACAAATATATAAATACAGACCGCCGCCTGACTAGATTGTTGTTGTTAGACCTCTAAATGTCCATATATTTTACTCTTTAGTTGTATATTTTCCAGTATAACGTGATGGCCAATTTTTTTTTATGAATGAATGAATGAAAGTCACTTTATTTGACATTGTATTCTTACAATGAAATTATTCTCTGCATTTTAACCCATCCTATTATTTGGAGCAGCGGGCAGCCGCAGAGCCCGGAGCTCCACTCCAGTTCTTCTTTCCATTGCCTTGCTCAGGGGCACAGACAGGAGTATTAACCCTAACATGCATGTCTTTTTTTTTATTAATTGATATTTTTCTGGACAGATCAACAATTGCATCCATAAACACAATGCATCATAACACAAGTATCCAACAAACTCAACTGTCCTCTTTTCCTGTTTTTAAACAACATACACCCAAACAAAAAACATAGCCATAGAGTCCGTATGAATATTCATGCAGAGTAATCATCTATTTCCATATCCACATCCCATTTCTGTGAAGAATAAGCCCCAGACCTCCTTAAACATATTCTCTCTACCCGCCACTCTATAGGTGATTCGTTCATATGTTGCCGTCATATGCATTGTTTCCATCCATTCATTGTAGGTTGAAAGCGCAGAGGATTTCCAGGGTCTCAGATTGATTCTACAGCCAGTTATCAGAGGCAGCTGTACCCATAGCTTCATCCGATTAGACATTCTGACATGTTCTGGTAACAGTCCCAAAAGACACAGTGCTGGGGTTTTAATCAGTGATAACTTCAACATCCTGTTCAGACAAACAACAATGTTGTCCCACATACATACTGTCTTCTCCCAATAATACAGTAGATGTACTAAAGTCCCAGACTCCTTCCCACATCTCCAGCAAGCATCACTGTCCCTTAGTTTCAGTTTGGCCAGTTTACATGGGGTCCAGTAGCTTCTATTGATCACCTTCTAATGAATGAGTTGTGACTGTGCTTCACGTGAGCATTTATGCCACGATGCAACAATCTTCTCCCAGACCTCTGTCGACACCCCCCCCCCAACATCCTTTTCCCAACACATTTTCAGGCCCTCTAGTTGTGGCTTGTGTGCTTCCCTAATATGCACATAAAAATGTTGTATGGAATAGGTCCTGTATTCTAGTTTGTGGATTCAATTCAGATTTTACCTGGCCCAATATACAATGCCTAATTTGCAAAAATTTCCAAAAGTCTGATTTGTCTAGATTATATTCTGTCTTCACTTCCTCAAAGGATCTCATTCCGTCTTTCCCAAACAGATCTCCAAGGAGGTGGATACCTGACCTAGCCCACCTTTCCCACATGAATGTCTTCTTGCCTATGAGAAGCTTCTTATTGTACCATATGGATGCTTTAGGTGTGAGATATGTATTGGATTTCATAATATGATGTGCCACTCTCCAAGATTCCCTAGCAAAAGATAACACTGGGTTCCTGAATGGTATTGCTCTTCCCATTTGTGTCAGAGATGCCTCTAGGGAGGAAGGGTATACTAGTTCTTCTTCTATCCTTACCCAAGCAGGAGCCTGGTCTGGAGGAACATTCATTTTAGAAAGTTGGGAGAGTGAGAAGGCATAGTGATACCAGTCAATCTTTGAGAGTGACAGGCCCCCCTGTTCTTTAGCTGCGTATAACTTAGTACGGTTAAATAAGGGCTTTTTTCCCCATCCAGATAAAGTGCTCAATTACTGTGTTGTACTGTTTTAACAACAAGCGCGGGAATGATAAGGGTAGCATGTATATAATATATTGTATTTTAGGCGCTATAATCATTTTCACCAGGTTTATTCTACCCAACAGTGATATATTCATCTTAGTCCAATTCTACAACAGAAATTGAATGTTTTGAATGATAGGAGCTATATTCGATTCCATTATCTTATTCAGACCCGGCATTAGTTTAATCCCCAGATATGTTAGGCCGGACGGCATCCATCTGAACTGCCATTTTTCTCTAATGACCGGTGGGCATAATTTGGATAGTGGCATGGCTTCTGATTTTGTCCAATTGATTGTATATCCCGATACCTCAGAGAAAGAGTCTATTACTAAATTAATTTCTGATGCAGCCATTTCAGGATTACTGGATACCACTAGGATGTCGTCAGCATATAAAAAAAAGTTTATGTTCTTCCTGACCCGCTTGTATTCCCACTATATTCTTATTCGCGTGTAAGGCCAGTGCTAATGGTTCGACAAAAAGAGCAAAAATGTGAGGCGAGAGAGGCGAGCCCTGCCTAGTGCCACGGCCCAGCTTAAAAGAGGGTGACATGATGCCATTGGTGAGAACAGTGGCCATACATTAGCTGAACCCATTGTAGGAACGACGGTCCAAACCCATATCTCTGTAGAATAGAAAACAAAAAGGAAAACTCCACCTTATCAAAGGCCTTCTCTGCATCTAGAGAGAAGGCAACCACTGGGTCTTCTCCATTTCTCGTTTTCTACATCAGATGCAAGAGTCTGCGTAAATTATCAGCTGAGCTCCTCCCCTTTACAAATCCAACTTGGTCTGGATGTATTAGAAGTGGAATAACATCCTCTAGTCTGGTTGCTAGAAACTTGGCCAACACTTTTTCATCCACATTGATTAGTGAGATTGGTCGAAAATTACCACAGTACTGTGGGTCCTTCCCTTTCTTATGAAGTAAAGTGATTACTGCTGATCTCATGCTTTCCGGGAGTTTACCTTTCTGTAAAGCATCTTGATAGACAGTTTGCAGTCTCGGGGCTAACTTGTCAATAAACTTCCTATAAAAGTCAGAAGTAAACCCATCATTTCCCGGCGCCTCCCCCAAACTAAGATTAAGTACTGCTTGCTGAATTTCTTCAATAGTGACGTCTCCTTCTAAGGTGTCTCTCTGAGCCTCTGTTAAGGTTGGCATGTTAATTGTTGAGAGGAAGCTCTTCAGCTTAGACTCATCCATCTTCCCTTGTGATGTGTAAAGTTCTTGGTAAAATGTCTTAAACACCCCATTAATCCCCTTTTTATTCGTGATCAATTCATTTCTTTTATTATATATTGAAGAAATTATGTTTTGAGTTTGCCTCTGTTTTACTCTATGTGCCAATAATTTGCCCGCCCTCTCTCTCTGTTCATAGTATTTCTGCTTCGTATAAAACAACGCTAATTCAGCCTTCCTTTGTAAAATGTTATTCAAATCAAATTTTAATTTATTAAGTTTATGCCACGTTTCTGGGTCTGGATGCTGTATATGCTGTTTCTCAAGCTTTTTTATGTTTTTATCTAGTTTAAGCATCTTTTCATTTTCTGCTCTTTTAGCAAGCGCACTGTGTTATATAAGACGCCCCCTTACATATGCTTTAAAGGCATCCCACATCATCCCAGAGTCTGAAATTGAGCCCTCGTTAAATTCCCAGAATTCACACATCACCGTCTTAACAAATGTACAATACTCTTCTCCATTTAACCTGAAATTATCAAAGCGCCACCTTAACACCCGTTCCTCATTTTCTTGAGGGGACATAACTACATCCACAGGTGCATGATCCGTCAAAACTATATTGCCAATTGTAGCACTAAGCACCTGGTTAACGAAAGCCCTAGATATAAGAAAATAATCAATCCTAGAATATGTGGCATGGGGGTGAGAGAAAAAGGTATAATCTCTTTCTTGCGGATGTAATAACCGCCATATATCAATAAGTCCCAGTTCTTCCATCATCAACTCTATTGCGGCCATTGATGCAGACCTATAGCTGGGTCGGCTTGATTGAGAGGATTTGTCCAGTTTCAGATCTCTAACCTGGTTGAAGTCTCCCCCTATAATTATATTGTCGTTCCCCACATTTCTAATTATATTACAGACATCATGGAAAAAGTCTGGCGATACTGAATTCGGACCATAGAGCCACTGTCACTCTTTGGCCTTCCATTATAGCATCTAAGATGATCCATCTACCCTCTTTATCCGAGATGTGCTTCAGCACTTGGAAGTCTACATTCCTCTTAACAAGAATAATCACCCCTCTCTTCCTAGCAGGGAATGTGCTATAATAAACCTGTCCCACCCAGTCTCGTTTCAATTTGTCAGATTCCTTCTCATTCAAATGTGTTTCCTGAATAAGGGCTATATCAGCCTTTTTCTGTTTGAGAAATGTTAGGATTTTTTTCCTTTTAATAACATGTGCGCACCCCGCTATATTCCAAGATACTATTTTAAGTAAACCCATACTGAATTATTGAAGTATCCCCATAATAAAAGTTGCCCTATATGCATTTATCCCTCGGATCTGAAAAATATATAGCCTACTTGCATTGCAATTAGTAGGCCTACTGCCTGTATTCGTAGACTCATTATGGCTAGACATCGGACACATAACATGAGCATAACCTACAAGACTAAAAGACACAACAGACAAAAAGAGAAAAACAAAACTGAAAACTAGCTGGCCTCCATGCCAGTCATTCCCATAGTTTAACTCTAGTGAGTCCATGGAACTGGTTGATCCCGTCGAAGGCTGCACTACTGGCGAGCCAACTGACTCAACCCTCACTCCTTAACACGCAACTTAGTGATTGCATAGCGTTTGGTAGACCCAATCAGGCTGCAAAATGATTAATTTTCCTTAGTCCCTACCTCGTGGCTAACATATTCCTGTTTCTCTAAACAAGTAGACCAGGGGCGGATCTACAGGGGGGCAAGGGGTGGCAGCTGCCACCCCTGTTGCCACCCCATTTATAAATCAGATAATGTGTTTTTAAAGTATATTTTATGTACATGCATGGTGAAGGTCAATGAGACCCGCACCAGACTCATCTCAAACAGAAGTCGCCGATTTAGAATCCCCCTCCCCCTCACAGGCGCGGATCTACAGGGTGGCAAGGGGTGGCAGCTGCCACCTCTTGGACACAGTCTTGCCACCCCTTTGCCACCCCAGGAAAAAATCTCTAGATCCACTACTGAAGTAGACCAACAGCAACGGCCTCAGATTAATACCAGAGAGCCCCGGTTAATATCCCGGCCTGCGGTATAGGCTTTGCTGTCTCTTTCGCTCCCCGCCTACCATAGACCGGAGCTGTTTATACATGCCGGTGGGAATAAAGACACGATAGAAACAACAAAACAACAAAAAGGTCCACCAGTCAGGCTGCCTTTCACTGGGGTTTCCACTCGATACAGTCCCGTCCCCACATGGTGACATCGTGGTCCTGTTTTCTGCGGGTGCTCTCTACACCAAGCGAATAAGAGTTGCTGCTGTATCAATGTCAATTCGGGGTCAACGTCAGTTAGCCAAGGTCTCGAAATCCCAAATGAATCCTCGCCATCAGCGAGCGCACCTCTTTCCGCAGAGGCCCCTGTTTCATCTCCCAGGCGGCTGAGAAAGAGCTCAGCTTCCGCCGGGCTGGAGAGCTCGTGTCGCCGCGTGTTAAGCGTGAAGGTCCTCGTGGCTGGATATCGCAGGGCGTACACGAGCTTGCGTGCCTGCAGCATCCGCCTCACCTCATCGTATCTCCTGCGTTTCTCTTGTATGTCTTGGGCGTAGTCTTGGAAGCAGAAGTAAATCCTCGCGTTTCTCCAGCTCACTTCTTCCTTCCTCCTCACTGATGCTAGCACTGCACACTTAGCCTTATCTCGCAGGAAACAAACGATGATGTGCCTCGGTCTGGAGTTGTCATTCGAGGGTGGGCCCACACCATGAATCCTGTCAGCTTCGTACCACTCATCCGCGTTTATTCCCAGACTCTCCTGTAGCAGTGTTTAGAGAAAGGCATCGTAATCTGGGCCCTCCGCCCCCTCCTTGATACCCGAAACCCTGATGTTCTGGCGCCTGGAGTAGCCCTCCAAGGCTGGTAGCCTATCTCGCAGCAGCCTGTTTGGCTTCACCATGTCCTCCATGACTGGGCCCTGTTAGCGTTGTCAACCTCCAGCACTGATATTCCTGATTCGGCCTCGGTAGTTCTGTCCCCAAGCTTTTTAACAGTGTCATTCAGAGAATCCATTCCACTTTTCACTCCGGATACATCTTTAGCTAGAGTCTCAAGGATGGTCCCAATGCCCTGTAGTTCAGTAGCCACGTTAGCTAGGTGCGGGCTATCTGGAGCTTCACGCTGCGGCGCCATCTTGCTCGTTGGTTCGGTGGAAGTTTTAGTTCGCTGATTTTGAAGCGGATTACGAGTAAAATAATGACTCTTTTGGGACGTATTCAATCATGTAACCACGAGGCGCAAAGTAGACAGTATTATACAATCGTAATCTAGATTTTTCTGAGAGTTTCGTCGAATTGGCCAGACATTACTTCTCCTATGCAGCCATCTTGGATGAGCGTACCACGTGACTCCCACGTGATGGTCAATTTGAGAATTATCAAGTCAGGGAAAAGCTGCAGGAAATTCGAGTTAGTCGCAGGGAACTCGAGTTAGTCGCAGGGAACTCGAGTTAGTCGCAGAGAACTCGAGTTAGTCACAGGGAACTCGAGTTAGTCGCAGGGAACTCGAGTTAGTCGCAGGGAACTCGAGTTAGTCGCAGGGAACTCGAGTTAGTCGCAGGGAACTCGAGTTAGTCACAGGGAACTCCGGTTAGTCGCAGGGAACTCGAGTTAGTCGCAGGGAACTCGAGTTAGTCGCAGGGAACTCGAGTTAGTCGCAGGGAACTCGAGTTAGTCGCAGGGAACTCCAGTTAGTCGCAGGGAACTCGAGTTAGTCGCAGAGAACTCGAGTTAGTCACAGGGAACTCGAGTTAGTCGTAGGGACCTTGAGTTATTCGCAGGGAACTCGAGTTAGTCGCAGGGAACTCGAGTTAGTCGCAGAGAACTCGAGTTAGTCGCAGAGAACTCGAGTTAGTCACGGGGAACTCCAGTTAGTCACAGGGAACTCGAGTTAGTCACACGGAACTCGAGTTAGTCGCAGGGAACTCGAGTTAGTCACAGGGAACTCGAGTTAGTCGCGGTAAGTGCATCTTCGTAAAACGACGATCGCCAAAAAAAAAATCATCGTTGTATGACGTTACAATTTGGCCTGAGGTCTCCTGTAGGTTTAATCTTGGGGTTAAGCCAAAGATTAGGTTATTAAACTACTTTTTAGGCTACGATTTTGCTGGCTAGCTAACTTATCCGAAAAGTGACTGACGAGACGAAGTAATGCGCGCGCATCAGGCACATGACACTGTGTGACGTAGCACGTAAGGCAAAACTTGGTGTTTCGCCCACACCAAGTTTTTAGGGAGTCCGGTGCTGCAATCGGCGCACGTGCTACATCGGCGCGCGTTATCAATCTACACCGCAGGCAGAGCAACATGACGCCAAGCAGGAATCGAGTCCTTTCAATAGTTGCCGCAGCTCATTTTGTTGAATCCATCGCATTGGGTCACAGATACTAACAGTCTGTTTGTTTGTGTTTAGCTCCAGCAAAGATTCTGCGTGGCGTTGATCAGACATCTTTATGCATAAAAGAGTAACCGATCAAATTCACGTAAATTTTTAATTCTGGTAAATATAGGTCACGCAGGGTCAAACCACCAGGGGGCGTCTGAAGCTGTATTAACAGTAAAGCAAGTAGCCATCACTAGTCATCACACCTGCTATGTGTGAATAGGCTGCAGATTCACTGTCTTCACTAAACATGCACTGGTCTCTGTTTACCAGCAGGAGGTTGTCTTCGGCATCCTGCTTCCTCTCATTTGATATGATACACGCAACACATATGATACAACAGAAGGAGCGACAAATCAACAGACCGCGTCACTGTTTTCATCACTGTGTTCCCCGAAGACTGTTGCTCTGTACGTGGGAACTTCATTTAGTGTTCACTTTTTGTGTTTGTATCTGAGAGAGAGTGAAAGAGAGAATTAAAACGGTGTGTATAAGTGCACATCACCACATCATATCACAGTAGTAGTCAAACCAACAGTCACACTGACTCACACACTGACAGGCTGCTAAGTGGTATTGGAAGGTGATACAGAAAATAACGGTTTGGCAGCTGACCTACACTTTACACAGCTCTGACCTACACTTTACACAGCTCTGACCTACACTTTACACTGCTGACCTACACTTTACACAGCTGACCTACACTTTACACAGCTGACTTACACTTTACACAGCTGACCTACACTTTACACAGCTGACCTACACTTTACACAGCTGACCTACACTTTACACAGCTGACCTACACCTTACACAGCTGACTTACACTTTACACTGCTGACCTACACTTTACACAGCTGACCCACACTTTACACAGCTGACCTACACTTTACACAGCTGACCTACACCTTACACTGCTGACCTACACTTTACACAGCTGACCTACACTTTACACAGCTGACCTACACTTTACACAGCTGACCTACACTTTACACTTTACACAGCTGACCTACACTTTACCCTGCTGACCTACACTTTACACAGCTGACCTACACTTTACACTTTACACAGCTGACCTACACTTTACAGAGCTAACCTACACTTTACACAGTTCAGACTTAAGCTGTTCGAATCCAGACACGTAACTCTGACCTTCTCTTGTTTCCGTCCAAAGTATAAATACACCTTTATGTATTTTATCCCCATGCTTTGTTTTTCTGTTTACATGAGAGAGATTGTGTGTGAATGTGTGTGTGTGTGTGTGTGTGTGTGTGTGTGTGTGTGTGTGTGTGTGTGTGTGTGTGTGTGTGTGTGTGTGTGTGTGTGCTCACCCCACTGAAGGTTCAGCCAGTTTCTTAAAGGAACTGTTTCAGAAAGAACTTTTCAACCTCCTCCAGGGAAGCTGTGGTGTAATAGAGGCAGAATAGAACTCAGAACTCCACCTCGGCGGCGTCCGGGTGGCATGGTCATCTATTCCGTTGCCTACCAACAAGGGAATCGCCGGATCGAATCCCTGTGTTACCTCTAGCTTGGTCGGACATCCCTACAGACACAATTGCCGTGTCTGCGGGTGGGAAGCCAGATGTGGGTATGTGGCCAGGTCGCTGCACTAGTGCCTCCTCTGGTCAGTTGGGGTGTCTGTTCGGGGTGGGGGAGGGAGAACTGGGAGGAATAGCGTGATCCTCCCCCGTGCTACACCCCCCTGGTGAAACTCCTCACTGTCAGGTGAAAAGAAGTGTCTGTCATTTCAACTGTTTTGAGTGTGTTCAGCTCCAGGTTGTTATGGCCGCACCAGAGGACCAGCTGTTCAACCTCCCGTCTATATGCAGACTCGTCACCATCTCGGATAAGGCCAGTGATGGTTGTGTCATCCACAAACTTCAGGAGTTTAACAGGCGGGTCACCTGAGGTGCAGTAATTTGTGTAGAGGGAGAAGAGTAGAGGGGAGAGCACACATCCCTGAGGGGCGCCAGTGCTGATTGTCTGGGCGCTGGATGTGATTTTCCCCAGCCTCATCAGCTGCCTCCTGTCTGTCAGGAAGTTTTTAACCCACTGGCAGATGGGGCCTGGCACAGTGAGCCGGGTGAGTTTGGAGTGGAGGATATCTGGGACGATGGTGTTGAACGCTGAGCTGAAGTCCACAAACAGGACCCTTGTGTGTGGCCCTGGGGAGTTGAGGTGTTGGAAGATGTAGTGCAATCCCATGTTGACTTCATCCTCCACTGACATGTTTGCTTGGTAGGCAAACTGCAGGAGGTCGAGCAGGGGGCCTGTGATTTCCTTCAGGTGGGCCAGCATATTTTATAAAACATGCTCAGCTGGCGGTGTGTTGACCACACTAGTGACTGACTCAGACAGTCCGGGGAGGTCCTGAAGGGACAGGTCATGCCATGCCTTCACCTGCCAGCCCTGTCTGCCAGAGTGATGTCAGGTGCTGTGTTATCCCCCCTGCATGTGAGTGTGTGTGTCTTTTTTAGCTTTTCCCCTCAGCAATCTGATGCTCTGTCTGGTGTGTTAGGTCTGTTAGGTCTGTGTTAAGTCTGTTAGGTCTGTGTTAGGTCTGTGTTAGATCTGTGTTAGGTCTAGGTGAGGTCTGTTAAGTCTGTTAGGTCTGTATTAGGTCTGGGTGAGGTCTGTGTTAGGTCTGTGTTAAGTCTGTTAGGTCTGTGTTAGATCTGTTAGGTCTGTATTAAGTCTGTTAGGTCCGTGTTAGGTCTGGGTGAGGTCTGTGTGAGGTCTGTTAGGTCTGTGTTAGGTGTGTTAGGTTTGTGTTAGGTCTGTTAGGTCTGTGTTAGGTCTGTATTAAGTCTGTTAGGTCTGTGTTAGGTCTGTTAGGTCTGTGTTAGATCTGTTAGGTCTGGGTGAGGTCTGGGTGAGGTCTGTTAGGTCTGTGTTAGGTCTGTGTTAGGTTTGTGTTAGGTCTGTTAGGTCTGTGTTAGGTCTGTGTTAAGTCTGTTAGGTATGTGTTAGGTCTGTGTTACACCTTTGTTAGGTCTGTGTTAGGTCTGTTAGTTCTGTGTTAGGTCTGTGTTAGGTCTGTGTGAGGTCTGTTGGGTCCGAGTGAGGTCTGTGTCAAGTCTTTTAGGTCTGTATTAGGTCTGTGTCAGGTCTGTTAGGTCTGTGTTAGGTCTTTGTTAGGTCTGTTGGGTCTGTGTTAAGTCTTTTAGGTCTGTATTAGGTCTGTGTCAGGTCTGTTAGGTCTTTGTTAGGTCTGTTAGGTATGTGTTAGGTCTGTGTTACACCTTTGTTAGGTCTGTGTTAGGTCTGTTAGTTCTGTGTTAGGTCTGTGTTAGGTCTGTGTTAAGTCTTTTAGGTCTGTATTAGCTCTGTGTCAGGTCTGTGTTAGGTCTTTTAGGTCTGTATTAGGTCTGTGTTAGGTCTGTGTGAGGTCTGTTGGGTCTGTATTAGGTCTGTGTCAGGTCTGTTAGGTCTTTGTTAGGTCTGTTAGGTATGTGTTAGGTCTGTGTTACACCTTTGTTAGGTCTGTGTTAGGTCTGTTAGTTCTGTGTTATGTCTGTGTTAGGTCTGTGTGAGGTCTGTTGGGTCTGTGTTAAGTCTTTTAGGTCTGTATTAGGTCTGTGTCAGGTCTGTTAGGTCTGTGTTAGGTCTTTGTTAGGTCTGTTAGTTCTGTGTTATGTCTGTGTTAGGTCTGTGTGAAGTCTGTTGGGTCTGTGTTAGGTCTGTGTCAAGTCTTTTAGGTCTATGTCAGGTCTGTGTCAGGTCTGTTAGGTCTGTGTTAGGTCTGTTAGGTCTGTGTTACACCTTTGTTAGGTCTGTGTTAGGTCTGTTAGTTCTGTGTTAGGTCTGTGTTAGGTCTGTGTGAGGTCTGTTGGGTCTGTGTTAGGTCTTTGTTAGGTCTTTTAGGTCTGTGTTAGGTCTGTGTCAGGTCTGTTAGGTCTGTGTTAGGTCTGTGTTACACCTTTGTTAGGTCTGTGTTAGGTCTGTTAGTTCTGTGTTATGTCTGTGTTAGGTCTGTGTGAGGTCTGTTGGGTCTGTGTTAGGTCTGTTTTAAGTCTTTTAGGTCTGTATTAGGTCTGTGTCAAGTCTGTTAGGTCTGTGTTAGGTCTGTGTTACACCTTTGTTAGGTCTGTGTTAGGTCTGTTAGTTCTGTGTTATGTCTATGTTAGGTCTGTGTGAGGTCTGTTGGGTCTGTGTTAGGTCTGTGTGAAGTCTGTTGGGTCTGTGTTAGGTCTGTGTCAAGTCTTTTAGGTCTATGTCAGGTCTGTGTCAGGTCTGTTAGGTCTGTGTTAGGTCTTTGTTAGGTCTGTGTTACACCTTTGTTAGGTCTGTGTTAGGTCTGTTAGTTCTGTGTTATGTCTGTGTTAGGTCTGTGTCAGGTCTGTTGGGTCTGTATTAGGTCTGTGTCAGGTCTGTTAGGTCTGTGTTAGGTCTTTGTTAGGTCTGTTAGGTATGTGTTAGGTCTGTGTTACACCTTTGTTAGGTCTGTGTTAGGTCTGTTAGTTCTGTGTTATGTCTGTGTTAGGTCTGTGTCAGGTCTGTTGGGTCTGTATTAGGTCTGTGTCAGGTCGGTTAGGTCTGTGTTAGGTCTTTGTTAGGTCTGTTAGGTATGTGTTAGGTCTGTGTTACACCTTTTTTAGGTCTGTGTTATGTCTGTTAGTTCTGTGTTATGTCTGTGTTAGGTCTGTGTGAAGTCTGTTGGGTCTGTGTTAGGTCTGTGTGAAGTCTGTTGGGTCTGTGTTAGGTCTGTGTCAAGTCTTTTAGGTCTATGTCAGGTCTGTGTCAGGTCTGTTAGGTCTGTGTTAGGTCTTTGTTAGGTCTGTGTTACACCTTTGTTAGGTCTGTGTTAGGTCTGTTAGTTCTGTGTTATGTCTGTGTTAAGTCTGTGTGAGGTCTGTGTGAGGTCTGTTGGGTCTGTGTTAGGTCTGTGTCAGGTCTGTGTTAGGTCTTTGTTAGGTCTGTTAGGTCTGTGTTAGGTCTGTGTTAGTTCTGTGTTAGGTCTGTTAGGTCTGTGTTAGGTCTGTGTGAGGTCTGTTGGGTCTGTGTTAGGTCTGTGTTAGGTCTGTTAGTTCTGTGTTAGGTCTGTGTTACACCTTTGTTAGGTCTGTGTTAGGTTTGTTAGCTCTGTGTTAGGTCTGTGTTAGGTCTGTGTGAGGTCTGTTGGGCCTGTGTTAGGTTTTTGTGAGGTCTGTTGGGTCTGTGTTAAGTCTTTTAGGTCTGTATTAGGTCTGTGTCAGGTCTGTTAGGTCTGTGTTAGGTCTTTGTTGGGTCTTTTAGGCCTGTATTAGGTCTGTGTCAGGTCTGTTAGTTCTGTGTTAGGTCTTTGTTAGGTCTGTTAGGTCTGTGTTAGGTCTGTGCTCTGCAGACAGACGACATTCATACCAGTGCTGTGAATGGTTAGACTGTTTATCCAGCTCGCAGGCTGTGAACGCTCAGCTTTGAGACGCGGGTTTGAACTCCGACATGCCAGAGTTTGAAGGTGATTCCTGGCTTCTGAGTGAGAAACTCTTCCCGCATCCTGAGAAATGTGCCTCTGGTGTAGGCTGTGGAAATTTCTAGGCGTTGTGCTCCTGCAGAGTGTGAACTCCAGATGCCCTGAGGCGACGGTGAGATACTGGAGTTCCAATCACAGATCCTGATCCAGTGTCACGGACGTGGTGGTTTTTAGTCACAAGTGAATGAATCGGCAGATCTCCTAACAGACTTTTTTCTAGAACCAGCGAGCTGCCGGGTGTTTGTAGCACCGCTGTCAGGTTTTATTTCTGTGAGATTTAGAGTTTGGTTCATGTGAACTTTACAGACTGTTAAAGTACAAACCCGGTCATGTTACTCCTGATGCTGATTGTGGTTTGTTTTTGGTTTTGTTTTTTTTTTGGGGGGGGGGTCCAATTCTTTTGTGTGTTATATCATTCTGTGGCTTCCTGGTAGTGCTTCCTATGTATTCAGATCCGAAAATTCCAATTTTGGACGAGGGACGTATGTTTTAGTATCAAAATTCTATTTTCACAGGCGTCTGGGTAGCATAGCAGTCTATTCCGTCACCTACCAGAACAGGGGTCGCCTGTTCGAAATCCCCGCGTTACCTCCGGCTTAGTCGGGCGTCCCTACAGACACAATTGGATGTGTCTGTAGGTGAAAAGAAGCAGCTGGCAACTCCACATGTATGGGAGGAGGCATGTGGTAGTCTGCAGCCCTCCCAGGATCCGCAGTGGGGGTGGAGCAGAGACCAGGACGGCTCGGAAGAGAGGGGTAATTGGACGGGTACAATTGGGGAGAAGAAGGAGGGGGAAATCCCCAAATAAACCATTTGTATCCCTGCTCTCTATCTGAGAACAGTTGTTGTGTGTTGGCAGGAAGTAGCAGATCATATCTTGCTTTGTACAACATTTGTGAAGTCTAGAATTCTACCAGGTCCGTGAACGTCATAGCCCGTGAGTTCAAAAACAGTGTGTTAATGTGTTCCCTCAATCCTACGTGGTTTACTATCCGTGTTGCCCTTCTCTGTAGTACACATCACGGTTGTAGGCTGCTTTTGTAGGCGTTCCCCCATACCTCCACACCCAAACTCAACTACCCCATACCTCCACACCCTAACTCAACTACCCCATACTTCCACACCCTAACTCAACTACCCCATACTTCCACACCCTAACTCAACTACCCCATACTTCCACATCCTAACTCAACTACCCCATACCTCCACACCCTAACTCAACTACCCCATACCTCCACACCCTAACTCAACTACCCCATACCTCCACATCCTAACTCAACTACCCCATACCTCCACACCGTAACTCAACTACCTCAGACTTCCACACCCTAACTCAACTACCCCATACCTCCACACCCTAACTCAACTACCCCATACCTCCACACCATAACTCAATTACCCCATACTTCCACACCGTAACTCAACTACCCCATACTTCCACACCCTAACTCAATTACCCCATACTTCCACACCGTAACCCAACTACCCCATACCTCCACACCCTAACTCAACTACCCCATACTTCCATACCGTAACTCAACTACCCCATACCTCCACACCATAACTCAATTACCCCATACTTCCACACCCTAACTCAACTACCCCATACCTCCACACCCTAACTCAACTACCCCATACCTCCACACCCTAACTCAACTACCCCATACCTCCACAACGTAACTCACCTACGGCAATACGAGTGAACGGTACAGAATGTACTATATTAACTGTGTGTGTATGCATGCGTGTGAGTGTGTGTGTGTGTGTCTGTATGTGCACATGCTGTGGTGTCACCGCAGCTTAAGGACCCAGACACACCAAACTGACTAGCGGCAATGGAAGCCGACTGCTGCGTTGCCTCACGTCGCCTGCCGTCTGAGCCAAAAAGTAGCACTTGAACACACCGCAAAGACGACAGCCGACGGCCAGCTAACATGTACGCTCTGCACTGATTTGCTGAGCTGAACAGCCAATCAGAGTGACCTCTCTCACTGACGGGCTCCGCCGATTCAACATGCTGAGTCGGCCAAAAAGCTGCCCACAGGGGACCGCCTAGTGCCGACGGCGTGGGACACACCGCAAAAACTAGGGTCACAGACGCTCACCGATAGGCCAACATTGGCCGTCGGTCGGCCTGGTGTGGCAGGGCCCTTAGACACTACCGGCACACACCGCAAAAACTAGGGTCATGGACACTCACCGACAGCCGACCGTCGGCCTGGTGTGTCAGGACCCTAACGAAGCTGGTGCTGTTTCTTTAGTCGACTCGCTGTGACACTCAGCACAAAGGAACTTAAAGGTTTCCTTTTGCCCCCTGGCTACTAAAGGGACTCCACCACCACCTGCTGAGTGCTTCATATCACGAACAAGAGCTGAACTCAGGCTGCTGTGAGTCGAATCAGGACTGTTGTGTTCAGGAGATTTGATGAGAGGCTGTGTTAGCACTACCCTGTGCTAGCTAGAAAGTAGACATGGAGAGGTACCCAATCGTCTTGGTTCTCCATGCCATTGGACTCTGGCCACCCCTTGCCAAGGACTGTGTGGTGGCTGCAGGCGCATCAGCCACGCCATGTAAAAAGCTGTCACGCACAGGCGTCCTCATTATGCAGCTCCAGGACCAGCCTCTACACCCACCTGAAGACCCAGAGGGAGGACGGTCATACTTGACCCCGAGTTATGAGCCAATGATGATGATGATGTGGGGAGGGGGTTGTGGATGGTTGACCGCAGCTAATGGCTTCTCTAATGGCAACCAGTGGGCCTTGTAGTGTTGGGAATTAAAATAGTGACGCTGAGCCCTCACAGGCAGTCTAGACCTGAACTGCTAGTGTGTGTTGAATGGTAGCTGTGTGTCTGTTGGTTTATGTGCACTTTTTTACATTACCAAGTGAGCCAAGTGTGTATCCATCAATTATCCAAGGCGCTTATCCCAATTAGGGTCGCGGGATGCTGGAGTCTATCCCAGCAGTCATTGGGCGGCAGACAGGGAGACACCCTGGACAAGCTGCCAGTCTATGAAAGGACAGACACAGTCACCCCTAGGGACAATTTAGATTCACCTGACCTACATGTCTTTGGACTGTGGGGGGGAAACCGGAGCACCCGGAAGAAACCCACGCAGACACAGGGAGAACATGCAAACGCCACACAGAGGACGACCCGGGACAACCTCCCAAGGTTGGACTACCCTGGATCTGGAACCCAGGACCTTCTTGCTGTGAGGTGACCATGCTAACCACTGCCACACCGTGCCGCCCTATATGTTTATATATCAGGAATCAGGAACACTTTATTTGTCATTTCACTTCATGCACGAAATGCCATTTCCCCCAGCCCACAGCAGTACAACACAAAGACAAACACACATCCAAAAACAACAAGAACACACATATCCAAACTAACACACATATCCAAACTAAACAAAAATAATCACTGTCCAAGGGAATGAACGCCAGCCAGGATGACTGTCAGAACTGCCAGTCTACATGGGCTAGCAGTTAGCTTAGCCCGCCCCGCTTCCGCATCCTGTCAGACCGCCCTCAGTATTTCCTCCTCGGGCGCAGCTCCAGGCAGGGGCCGTGGTCCCCGGGCCCACTGGAGGAAGCTCTCAGCGCGGGCTCTCCCAACCAGACTCCCTCGACACACCTCCCCGCACTCCTCAAAACACCACAGTCAACGCCAGGTGAGGCCGCCGCCAGAACGCCCTCGGTGTCTGCATGGACTAGCAGTTAGCTTAGCCTGCCCCGCTCTCCCAGACGATCCAGCACCAGCTCTCCCAGCCATCAACCGAAGACAAAACGTAGATGCAGACGTGGACAAAGACGCTGCATGGACGGTGCTGGGTGAGGCCGCCGCAAATGTGAACTCGCGCCGCCATCTTCCCACACCGGCACTGGGTGAGGCCGCTGCAGACGCAAATTCGTTACATTATGTGTATATATTGATGTTACTATGTAGCAGTTCAGCTCTTGTCCACCCGTTAGCAGCCACCCAGGTCTGAAGGCTAAATTACACCTTCAGGTACAGCACATCAGTGGATCACGCCAGTATCAGACACTGTCGCTGCGTATCTCCACCAGTCACTGTCTGCTTGTTTGCTGATCTGAGCTGTCAAAGCCTCCTGCTAGCGTCGTCGTCGAAGCTCCGGTGGCAGTCAGAACCGCATATCTCCTGAGCAAGGTTCTGTCCAAACAGAACCACAACAACGATCAGTCACTCCATCTGCCTCTGACAACAGCAGACAGCCGGTGGAAATAATGCCATCTCTAGGGAGGGTCCTTGGTCTGTCGCACACAGAAAAACAGACACGCACACACGCACACACACAATGCATACGTGTGCACGCCAGCCGAGTTTTTCGACTCCACTCTGTGATGCAGACCATTGCCATCTGCAGTGAGGCAGAACGGGGGGGGGGGGTTTGAATTACTGTAGTAATCACTCCGTGAGGAGCTGCTGCAAGCGCGTCACAGAGGAAATACCCGCGATTAAGATCCCGTAGATTAGCCTAATTGGGGTAAACAAGTGTGGCGTGGAGACATTTCCCACTTTAGACTGAGGACCAGAGATTTTCACTTTTCCCAACACATGGTTTATGTAAAAGAGTGTACTGTGGAGGGTTTGGAAGCTTATTTCGGGATTTGTATTTGGGGGTTTTGGCTGTTTTAATTTTAACTGTGTAGGAGAATATAATGTGGTCAGAGGTGTGTGGGTTTGCCTGCTGGTGGCTGGAATGTGCTGTCCCCCTGTCACTTATATCCATACTACACTACACTACACTACACTACACTACACTGCACTACACTACAGCACACTACACTACACTACACTACAGCACAGCACACTACACTACACTACACTGCACTACACTACACTACACTACACTACACTACACTACAGCACACTACACTACACTACACTACAGCACACTACACTCTACACTACACTACACTACACTACACTACACTACACTGCACTACACTACACTACACTACACTACACTACACTACAGCACACTACACTACACTACACTGCACTACACTACACTACACTACAGCACACTACACTACACTACACTACACTACACTACACTACACTGCACTACACTACAGTACACTACACTACACTACACTACAGCACACTACACTACACTACAGCACAGCACACTACATTACAGCACAGCACACTACACTACACTACAGTACACTACAGTACACTACAGTACACTACACTTCAGCACACTACACTACACTACAGTACACTACAGTACAGTACACTACACTACAGTACACTACACTACAGTACACTACACTAAACTAAAGTACACTACACTACAGTACAGTACACCACAGTACACTACACTAGACTACACTACAGCACACTACAGCACACTACAGTACACTACACTACACTACACTACAGCACAGCACACTACACTACAGTACAGTATAGTACACTACACTACAGTACACTACAGTACAGTACACTACACTACAGTACACTAGACTACACTAGACTACAGTACAGTACACTACACTAGACTACACTACAGCACACTACACTACACTACAGTACACTAGGGGTCGACTGATTATCGGCCTGGCCGATTACTGCATGATATGCAGCATTTTTACGATTATCTGAATCATTACTTCTTCTATCCAGCTGCCAATAAAATAAATACATTTAAAAATGTGCTACTTTGGCTCTGATGCAGCTGTCTGTCACTGTCTGTAGTCGCCACTCTGTGGTCTTGAGCAATGTCCCGCCCACAGCACAATCTGATTGGTTACACATCTGGAGTAATAGCCTATCAACACACACTTGCAGACTGGCGCCGCTCCAGTGAGCAAGCGGAGCTGTGTTTCCCACGTGAGGCAGCAGATATTGCAATAAACACCACAATCCTCATTACTGAAGCTGGAAAAACACCACAATCTTATGACCTGTTTCTATGGTGACAAGCGTGTCCAAATAATAGTTTGTTGCAGTGATATACAGTGAACTATAACGAGGTAATAGAGTTCATTCATGTAGTGATAGCTACAGCTTTGAGTAACGTTGGTGCCAGTGCAACTGGAGCCTAATTTGGCTACCGTATTGTGGATGTACCATTACTGGCCCGTATGAGTTGGTGTTTTTACATGGTACTAGTGCAGTACACATCCATCCAAACTTCACACTCAGCACTCTAGGCAATATGGTTGTAATCACCCCTCCAGCCACAATGCGGCTTGCGGTGGTAGAGTGGTGCTGTTTGTGTTTCCACTCATTGACTCCAAGTGTGAAGAAGCAGAATTTATTATTACTAACTAACTTTACTCCTCACGGCATTCTCGAGATCCACTCATACAATTTCACACTCGACACTGCACTTCCACAAGTGTGAAGTCGATTGGATGAACGGTTGTTGGGGAAATCCTGTCCCTTATAATACGGGATCGTCCTGTATGGGAAAATACATCTTATGTAGGAGGTGCAGTCTGAAAGAGATTAGAGACTGCAAGGTGGTGACATGGGAGAACATAGCTAGGCATCATCGGATGTTGGTCTGTAGGATGACTTGTGAGATCAAGAAGAGGAAGACGGTGAAAGCAGAACCAAGAATTGCATGGTGGAAGTTGAAGAAAGGAAGACTGCTCATCACTGCCAGCTGTTTCTGGCTTCCGCCTTCGTGAGAGTCGGCTTCTTGAGATTGATAACAGCTGTTTATTCTCTTGCTATATCTTACCTATATGCTGCCCTAACCTCTTCACTTGGCCTACTAATTTAGCTCTTTTCTTTGCTTGGTTCACTTATCGCTATATTTTCTAGTTCTCTTTCTCAAGCGACTATTTTGTTTAGTAGGCAGCCTCTTGTTCCTGGTTTGTTACTAGCTGCAAGCTTAGCCTAGCTTAGCAGTTAGGTCTATTGCATTTGCAGTCAAAGCAGCCTCGTTAAAACAATGGTGTGGTGACTGTTCTTCAGTTACAGATAGGTTGTCTCTGCTAGAGAGATGTGTCCGTGAGTTAGAGCAGCTTCTTTGGGCTAGGATTATGGTGAGTGTGACGGGCCCTCCAGATAACCTTAACCCCGGGCCTGACAGCAGACCTGCTATTGTTAGCACTAGCTCAGCCTCATCGGCAGATGTGGCGGAGTTTGTCTCTGTTTACCGACATGGGAAGGCTCGCAAGAGCAAGCCACTTGGTCATGTGGCCTGGTCTGCAGTCACTTCCCCTGACTGCAAACCGATTTTCGCCCCTCACCAGCCCTGTTGGTAGGCCTACCAGCCAGCGTCACTCTCCTGCTCCTGTCGACAGAGTAAGGTAACGCATGCTAGTGATAGGAGACTCCATTACCCACAATATCAGATTAGCTTCACCAGCCTTGGTTCACCGTTTACCCGGGGCCAGAGTCTCCGACATAGAGGATAATCTTAGGGTGCTGGCGGCACGGAGGGAGAGTCAGGGAACCCAGGCACACAGCACCGCTACTTTCAGCAACATTGTTATTCATGTCGGCACCAATAATGCTAGGATGAAGCAATCAGAGATCACAAAAGCCAGCCTAGTCAGAATGCTTGAGTTTACCAGAAGATGTGTCGGCATCAGTTAGTTGTCTCTGGTCCCTTACCTGTGAGGGGTAATGATGAGATGTACAGTGGGCTCACCTCAATGAACCGCCAGCTGGCTCATTACTATAATGAGCAGGGATTCGACTTTGTTGATAATTGGCCTTCTTCTTGCCGCCCTTACCCGCTGAAAGCGGATGACATTCACCCTACTGGGGCGCGGCGCCGCTCTTTTGTCCAGCAATATAGATAGCTGTTTACGTTTAGTTTGACACTAGGGACTTCTCATTCAGCAGGTTGCAGGTGATTAGAGAGCCTGCTAGGTTTACATCTAGTGCGGCTGTGGAGTCAAGTAGTTTAATTGATATGTGTAGTCAGGGAATGTCTCATAATATCAGACTGGCAGCTTGGTCTATAACATTGAGACCATCTCTCTACCCTGCTGTATTGCTCCCAAGCTCTCCTCTCCTAAATGTGTGACTCACGTTATCAGCTAACGTTATCAAAAGTGTGACCACATATCGTCCAAAGCGTGGGTCATCAAAGCTGTCAACTTATAACACAAGGTGTCTAATTCCAATTAATATTTCACCTGTTGGTAGATCTCAAGTCCTGCCTACTACGGATCACTCCCACCACGTGCTTGAATGTGGTTTCATAAATATCAGATCATTGTCTGTCAAAGCCTTACTGATAAATAATCTGGTTCTGAACATAGTTTCCATATGATTGGGTTATGTGAGACATGGCTGAAACCAAATGTTTTCCTTCCCTTAAATGCTATCGCTAGCCCCTACCCCCCGTCTCCATCGCTGTGTTGTAACACAACTCCCCTCTCCTCCATCTCACATCTACTCTACACCCACCAGCGATGACCCATCTACCATTCATAGTTTCCTCCACAGAGCAGCACAGCGTCACACGCGGGGGAGGGAGGAGAGGAGGAGGGGAGGGGATGGGATGGTGGTCCTATCTGCCGGAGGAGTGTGAGATGAACGCTCCGGAGTAGAGCCCAATAAGCGAGAGTTAAAACCTCCCGGGCTACAGGCTCCTTTTAGTCCCTTTCCCCCACCGGTACCGAGGGCTGGTGACTCCACATGTATGGGAGGAGGCATGTGGTAGTCTGCAGCCCTCGGCAGAGGGGGTGGAGCAGAGGCTCGGAAGAGTGGGGTAATTGGCCAAGTACAATGGGGGGGGGTGAATATATATACATATATATATAAATCTAGACTTAAGTGGGTAACAACTGTGGACAAAGGGTTGAATTGGGTATGACTGAGATCCATGTATGCAATAATTATTTAATTTCACCATATCGTCTCTCCTATGTAAGTGCTGTGCCCCATTTTTCATTAATTTGTTTCTTTTTCCCCTTCTTTTATGGACCAGTCCTGTAACATTGTGTTTTGTATGTATGTTTCTTAAGAAAAATTTGAATTTAAAAAAATCGACATTATTTATTATAGTTAATGAAGAAAAGCCTAGAAAAAAATAAAATAAGGCAAAGGTGGTTAAAACGTTTATTAGCCGCAATAAATAAAGCAAGAACAGAGTAAAAAATATTTTTAATAAAGCGATGTGAATTAACAAAATAGCCTCGCCAGCTGACCAATTCTAGTGATCTTATTGCAGAACAATGACAGTGGTACCGATTTCATGCGACGCGTCGCCAGCAGTACTCCCTCTGACCTGCTGGTGGCAGCCGAACTGAGAGGCGCTAATGGAGCCGTGGCCTGGCGGCCTGTCCAGGGTGTCTCCTCACCTGTCGCCCAGTGACTGCTGGGATTGGCTCCAGCATCCCCGCCACCCTGAGAGCAGGATTAGCGGTTTGGATAACGGGTGGATGGATGGGTGGATGGGTGGATGGGTGGATGGGTGGATGGGTGGATGGTAGGATGTTCAGAGCAGACAAGAGCTTCATTCTCTGACATGGTGGCACAGTGTTTCACTGTTTAACTGATCCTAAACCTTACAACAGTCAGAACGTTCCTCTTTTCTTTCTCTTCTTTTCTGCAGGACCACATATGTAATGTGGTTTTCTCATAATTACAATATAATTACTAAGTGCTTGTGTTCTTAACGTGATTTGTTGTTGGAAGACTTTTATAGTTCACAGAATATCTTTTCTGGCACACCGTCTCCTCTCTCTCTCTCTCTCTCTCTCTCTCTCTCTCTCTCTCTCTCTCTCTCTGTCTGTCTGTCTCTCTCTCTCTCTGTCTCTCTCTCTCTCTCTCTCTCTCTCTCTCGCTCTCTGTCTCTCTCTCACTCCCTCTCTCTGTCACACACACTCTCTCTCTGTCTCTCTCTCTCTCTCTCTCTCTCTGTCTGTCTGTCTCTCTCTCTCTCTGTCTCTCTCTCCCTCTCTCTCTCTCTCTCTGTCTCTGTCTCTCTCTCTCTCTCTCGCTCTCTCTCTCTGTCTCTCTCTCTGTCTCTCTCTCTCTCTGTCTCTCTGTCTCTCTCACTCTCTCTCTCTGTCTCTCTCACTCTCTCTCTGTCTCTCTCTCTCTCTCTCTGTCTCTCTCTCTCTCTCTCTCTCTCTGTCTCTCTCACTCTCTCTCTGTCTCTCTCTCTGTCTCTCTCTGTCTTTCTCTGTCTCTCTCTCTGTCTCTCTCTCTGTCTCTCTCTCTCTCTCTCTCTCTGTCTCTCTCTCTCTCTCTCTCTCTCTCTCTCTCTCCCTCTCTCTGTCTCTCTCTCTCTCTCTCTCTCTCTCTCAAGTACCATAGAAAAATACTCTCCAGTGACATTAAGGTACACCGAGTCCAAATTCTAACAAGTGAACATCTCTTTCTCTTTCTATCTCCATCGCTCCCTCTCTTTTCCATCCTTGCTTTGCTTTGCCCGTCAGACCTCACCAGTGAGCCAGCAGAGGACGCTCCGTGACAAATTCTCTACATTCTTTTGTATCTATGTACGTTCCGCCTCGGGGTGGCGCTGCTGCTCTAGCCAATTAGTTGGGTAGTGACGTGTGTTGGGTTTGTTGACATGGGCATAGATGTTCCACACAGGATCAGAATCAAATGCACAGTTGAAGGCTGGGGTTCGGTCCACTAGAAACAAGTTCAAAGTATGTAAACCTGTTACCCTGTTTGAATACGTTGACTTCATCAGCACGGTCCAAAGCGTTGGTCTTGCAGATTGTCGAGGAGTTTGAGCTTGTGACTGCTGTCATGTTTTGTAACGATACCTCAGGTTGATGCAATCTGGAAGCTTGCACTGTTCGTACAGTTGGTTTCGTCAGAAGAACTGAGTGCCCCTTTAGATGGGAAAATAATGTCTAATGCAGTGTTTCTCAACCCAGTCCTCAAGGAACCCCTATCCTGCAGATTTTCACTGTAACCTTGCTTGTACTTACTCGACCAATCATCTCGCAGCACTTAATTATGCAAGGTGTGCAACATCTGACAAAATGCATTGCTGATTGGTTGAATAACTACAAACAGGTACCTATTCAGGGTTGCAAAGAAAATATGCAGGATAGGGGTTCCTTGAGGACTGGGTTAAGAAACACTGGTCTAATGAATATAATGTCAGCTGTCTGCAAGCTGTCACCCCAGCAGTGCTTAACCTGACATTTGAAGATGAGGGCTAAATGAAGAGAACAGCAGCAGTTATGCTGGTCCCGTAATGATATCAGCTAACGTTTCTGTCTGGTTGGGGTCTCCTCGTTTCCTATAGAACAGTGTTTCAGTCTGCGGTGAAGGTGTACGTCATATGTCCAGTACCTCGTCCACATTATACAACGTGAGAAAGACTCCTCTTTATAACTCGGGAAAGCTGGCCCTCACGACTAGCTTGCTCCTCAAAGTGCCGTGGATCTTCTGGGCTGTCCTTTCACATTTTTCCAACTCTCGGGCTCTACTGTGGAGCTACTGCTGCTAGCCCCACCCTCTCTCTCAAATAAAGCACTGCTAATCAGTTGCAGCACCTCCTTCCTCATCGACGAGGACAACAGAAAGTACATGACAGGGTCCAGGCAGCTGTTGAGGGCAGAGAAGAGCAGAGACACCTCGTTGGCTTGGTTGGCCACCCTCCGCCAGAAACAGGAGGTGTCTGTGATCTGGGAGATGATGTAGAACACCCTCACGATGTGATAGGGGACAAAGCAGACGGTGAAGAGGAAGAGGATGAAGAAGGACTTCTTGGCGGTCCGGCCGTAGCGAGTCGCGTTGGGCAGGTCTGGTTTGTCCCTCGAAGTTCTCAGGAGTTTGAGGGCGATCCTCCCGTAAGACATCACCAGAGAGAAGAAGACCAGCCAGAAAACGATGACCACAAAGAAGTTGATGTATCCCTTCCACTTGGTATTTATGAGCTGCTTGTACTGGAAACACCTGCTGGTGAGAGATGCGGTGTCAGTGGCTGCGATTTATACACATGCATGGGGCCTTTACATTGGAGAATTTCTAGGTTCCCAGGGTTTCTAGGCTGCGTCCTACGTACTCGGACAAACTCATGGATTCCTTGTTTTATAGCTGTGCTTGCAGTTTGAAGGCACATTGAGCAGTGAGTTTAGCCTAGCTTTGCTCAACTGCTGGGTTTCTGGCAGATCATTAGCAGCTCCTTCTAAAGGAAGGGGAATACACCCTCCCCGAAACCCATTATTAATTCTTTGTACTTGTTGGCCTGGCGTTGACAGTTTTTCTTAACTGGCGTTTCACGAGAACATCCTAAAAACGAGATTATCGTTCGCTCTCAGCCTCACTCTCGTGAGACTTAGAAGCTGAATAAAAGTTACCTCAGCCAAGGATGCGGAAGTGTTTATGAAGTGTAGTGTTGTCTCATTTCTTTTTTCTTTGTTTATAGTGGAATTAGCAACTTTATGAATACAAACATTTTGTTTTTTTGTTTTTTTACGCCAGCCTTCCATCTTAGGTGAAATTTTAAGATGCATTTCCCATTTTTTTTTTGGATTTTCCTCCCTTTTTCTCCCCAATTGTACCTGTCCAATTACCCCACTCTTCCGAGCCGTCCCGGTCGCTGCTCCACCCCCTCTGCCGATCCGGGGAGGGCTGCAGACTACCACATGCCTCCCATACATGTGGAGTCTCCAGCCGCTTTTTTTCACCTGACAGTGAGGAGTTTCACCAGGGGGACGTGGCACGTGGGAAGATCATGCTATTCCCCCCCAGTTCCCCCTCCCCCCTGTACAGGCACCCTAGCCGAAAATAGGAGGCACTAGTGCAGCGACCAGGACACATTCCCACATCCGGCTTCCCACCCGCAGACACGGCCAATTGTGTCTGTAGGGACGCCCGACCAAGCCGGAGGTAACACGGGGATTCGAAGGCAACGGAATAGACCGCCACCCAGATGCCCCCTGCATCTCCCTTCTTTTGAAGGGAGCTGCTAATGATCCCAGAAGACATCCAGCAGTTGAGTAAAGCTAGACTAAACTCACCCGTCAGCGTACCTTCAAACGTCATACACAGACATACAAAAGTAATCCATGAGTTTGTCTGACTGTGTATGTAGGACACATAACAAAAAGCCCAAAAACTGATGTATCAATTTAACCATATCACCAACCTGCTTGACACTTTGTGATCCATTGAGAGAAAGTAGGGTAAAGTCAGAGCAAAGGCCCCAACCCATATGATTGTGCAGGTGGCAGCGCTCCACCTTGTGGCTTGCAGTCTGCGGTACATTCCCATACCATGATTTATCTTCAGGTAGCGGTTCACGCTAATCAGCCCCAGCAGCATGATGCTAATGTACATGTTCATGTAGAACAGGGTGCCCACCACATTGCACATGGTGGGGCCCAGGCTCCAGTGGTTTCCTTTGCTGTGGTAGAACACTCTGAATGGAAGACAAACCACCAGCAGCAGGTCTGCCAAGGCTGTGTTGATGAGGAACGTGTGCACCGAGTTCTTCTTGGACTGGACGCAGAAGAACGTCCAGAGGGCAAGCAGGTTGCCTGCCAGACCCAGGATGAAGATCAGAGAGTACAGCAGTGCCAATGGTATCCTCAGTGAGCTATCGTCAGAAGGACAAGGATTGCTGAGATCGGGGGTCACGCTGAGGTTGTCCTGGCTGGCCCTGGTGGTACCTAATGACAATGAAAGCGAGGAGTGTGGAAGCCAAATGCTGGTCATGGCAGCTGCGGTGATGTTGGCTGTCATGGCAGTTTTCGGGTTGTTCTGCCTCTTAGCCCTGCATTAAGACAAAATGGGGAAGCGGTGACGTGCATATCTCAACATTAAAACAAGCCAACACGTTTTTTGGGGAAGTTGTTGAACAATTGTGTGTCGCTGCAAGTCATTTGATTCAAATGGAGCTTTGTGTTGTGTTTTTAGCAGTTGTTCGGGTTACTCTCACGAGATAGTCTTTGACTTTCATTAGTTCTGGTCACTTGTGTGCTTCAGTGACGTCCAGAAGCAGCCAAGGCCCGCTCGGCTGACCACCTTGCTAACCGCCGTCAGAAACCCGCCAAGGGGCTCACAGCGGTACTCTCTCCCCAGCTACAGAGAAGTTTCAGTTTGATGACAGAGATAAGCTGGCTTAACTTTAACACTGATGGACAGTCAAAGGTCACCCAACCTTCTACTGTACTACATGTACTCCCAACCTTCTACTGTACTACATGTACTCCCAACCTACATGTTCAGCCGACCTTCTACTGTATTACATGTACTCCCAACCTACATGTTCAGCCAACCTTCTACTGTACTACATGTACTCCCAACCTACATGTTCACCCGACCTTCTACTGTACTGCATGTACTCCCAACCTACATGTTCACCCGACCTTCTACTGTACTACATGTACTCCCAACCTACATGTTCACCCGACCTTCTACTGTACTGCATGTACTCCCAACCTACATGTTCACCCGACCTTCTACTGTACTACATGTACTCCCAACCTACATGTTCACCCGACCTTCTACTGTACTACATGTACTCCCAACCTACATGTTCAGCCGACCTTCTACTGTACTACATGTACTCCCAACCTACATGTTCAGCCGACCTTCTACTGTACTACATGAACTCCCAACCTACATGTTCAGCCGACCTTCTACTGTACTACATGTACCCCCAACCTACATGTTCACCCGACCTTCTACTGTACTACATGTACTCCCAACCTACATGTTCAGCCGACCTTCTACTGTACTACATGTACTCCCAACCTACATGTTCACCTGACCTCCTACTGTACTACATGTACCCCCAACCTTCTACTGTACTACATGTACTCCCAACCTTCTACTGTACTACATGTACTCCCAACCTACATGTTCACCCGACCTTCTACTGTACTACATGTACTCCCAACCTACATGTTCAGCCAACCTTCTACTGTACTACATGTACCCCCAACCTACATGTTCACCCGACCTTCTACTGTACTACATGTACTCCCAACCTACATGTTCAGCCGACCTTCTACTGTACTACATGTACCCCCAACCTACATGTTCACCCGACCTTCTACTGTACTACATGAACTCCCAACCTACATGTTCAGCCGACCTTCTACTGTACTACATGTACTCCCAACCTACATGTTCAGCCGACCTTCTACTGTACTACATGTACTCCCAACCTACATGTTCAGCCGACCTTCTACTGTACTACATGTACTCCCAACCTACATGTTCAGCCGACCTTCTACTGTACTACATGAACTCCCAACCTACATGTTCAGCCGACCTTCTACTACATGTACTCCCAACCTACATGTTCAGCCGACCTTCTACTACATGTACTCCCAACCTACATGTTCAGCCGACCCTCTACTACATGTACTCCCAACCTACATGTTCAGCCGACCTTCTACTACATGTACTCCCAACCTACATGTTCACCCGACCTTCTACTGTACTACATGTACTCCCAACCTACATGTTCAGCCGACCTTCTACTGTACTACATGTACTCCCAACCTACATGTTCAGCCGACCTTCTACTACATGTACTCCCAACCTACATGTTCAGCCGACCTTCTACTACATGTACTACTGTGAGGCTGTGCGAGCCCAGTGTAGTGTATTCATATCTTAAAATCAGAATCCGAACTAGTCGTGTAAGAATAAATGTTGTTGCTAGCAGCCCTGTCCATAAGAACAGGTCATGTTTCTTGTGAACTTGCCAGAGTACTTACTCAGTGAAAGAAGTGCGGACTCGGTTACTCCTTTGTGATGTGCTTCAGTGGCAGGAAAGGGTCCAGTCTGGCTCTTACGCATTCACTCCGTCCTGCAGAATCAGAGCTCACTCGTGGCTTCGTCGTCCTTTTCTTTTCCTCCCCTGTCTGACTCATTCCAAGATTTTCCCTCCGGTTGGATAGATTGGAAAAACCTTATAGATCTCCCTGCTGAGGAGGCACGTCATTCTCTTACTCCTCTTTTGTTCTGCGAGTAACCTTCTCCCACCGCCGGTGAGGCTTTACTGACTTTATTGCCCTGGTGTGAAAAGCTAATACTGTGTAGACTCTCTCTCTCTCTCTTTCTCTCTCGTGCTCTGTCTCTCCCTCTCCCCTCTCTCTCTCTCTCTCTTTCTCTCTTTCTCTCTCTCTCTCTCTCCCCTCTCTCTCTCTCGTGCTCTGTCTCTCTCTCCCTCTCTCTCCCTCTCCCCTCTCTCTCTCTCTCGTACTCTGTCTCTCTCTCCCTCTCCCTCCCTCTCCCCCCTCTCTCTCTCTCGTGCTCTGTCTCTCTCTCCCTCTCTCTCCCTCTCCCCTCTCTCTCTCTCGTACTCTGTCTCTCTCTCCCTCTCACTTCTCTCTCTCTCGTGCTCTCGCTCCCCTCTCTCTTGCTCTCGCTCCCCTCTCTCTTGCTCTCTCTCACGCTCTCTCTCTCTCTCTCTTGCTTTCTCTCACTGTCTCTCTCGCTCCCTCTCTCTCTCTCTTGCTCTCTCTCACGGTCTCTCTCCCTCTCTCTCTCTCTTGCTTTCTCTCACTGTCTCTCTCTTGCTCTCTCTCGCTCCCTCTCTCTTGCTCTCTCTCGTGCTCTGTCTCTCTCTCTCTTGCTCTCTCTCGCTCCCTCTCTCTTGCTCTCTCTCGTGCTCTGTCTCTCTCTCTCTTCCTCTCTCTCGCTCCCTCTCTCTTGCTCTCTCTCGTGCTCTGTCTCTCTCTCTCTTGCTCTCTCTCGCTCCCTCTCTCTTGCTCTCTCTCGTGCTCTGTCTCTCTCTCTCTTGCTCTCTCTCACTGTCTCTCTCTGTTGCTCTCTCTTGCTCCCTCTCTCTTGCTCTCTCGCTGGCTCTCTCTCTCTCTCTCTCTCTCTCTCTCTCTCTCTCTCTCTTGCTCTCTCTCTCCCCCTCCCTCTCTCTCTCCCTCTCCCCTCTCTCTCCTCTCGCTCTCTCTCTGTCTCTCTCTCCCTCTCTCTCCCGCTCTCTCTCTCTCTCTCTTGCTCTCTCTCGCTCCCTCTCTCTTGCTCTCTCGCTGGCTCTCTCTCTCTCTCTCTCTCTCTCTCTCTCTCTCTCCCCTCCCTCTCTCCCCCCCCTCTCTCTCTCGTGCTCTGTCTCTCTCTCCCTCTCTCTCCCTCTTGCTCTCGCTCCCTCTCTCTTGCTCTCTCTTGCTCTCTCTCACTGTCTCTCTCCCTCTCCCTCTCTCTTGCTCTCGCTCCCTCTCTCTCTCGCTCCCTCTCTCTCTCGCTCCCTCTCTCTCTCTCTCTCTCTCTCTCTCGCGCTGGCTCTCTCTCGCTCCCTCTCTCTTGCTCTCTCTCACTGTCTCTCTCTCTCTCTCGCTCCCTCTCTCCCTCTCTCTCTCTCTCTCTCTCTCTCTCCAGCTGTGAGTAGCTCACTTCCGCACTTGTGCTCTCGAGAGGAAACAGAGAAACGTCACATCAAGTTCGGTGAGGTGAGACTTAATAGAGGAAAGCAGTGGTCAGTGGGGGGGTCGACCAGATTTTGAAACCGCCAGGCAGAGCGGAGTCGGGTGTCTGGGCTCGGTACAGATCTTGTGATTACACATCCAACCGCTGAATCACACCACGCTCGGTGCCTGTGCACACAACATGCTCTCCTTGTCTACCTCCCAATACAGAGATCCCCTTCTAGGTGTAGTCGAACAGAAACCATCCTACGGTACCAGTCTGTGGACGCCCCCTTGATGGTCAGAACAGAACCGGGTCTCGTGTTGGTTGTGCTCGGGGAGCTACGTGCTCACACAGCAGCAGCAGACGATACAGGGACCAGTGAGACGAGTTGTGTTTATTCTGGTCTCCCAGTAGGCTGCTGGTCGTAGGAGCCTGAGCCCTGAGACGCTTTCAGAGCGACGTCATAGTCCGCCGGCCGCCCAGACGTCCTGTTTTTAGAAGCCCGGTGGTTTTCCGGAGTCTCCGCCACATCGGTCACATCAGGGTGGAGGAGGACCTCGTGCTTCTACCAGAGTGTTACATTCTCTATGCAGCCCGCTTTCCCTGCTGTTGTTCAGCCACCGTGTAATTAGTGCCACAACCTCCAAACACCTCATTAGCACTTTATTTCGATGAAGGCTTCGATAATACTCTGATAATACTTCGAGGGTACTTTGATAATACTGTAGCGAATTCGGGGGACGACGCAACCGCAGGAACTGCCGCGGCCGGGACGCGAACCCGTGTCGCCCGCACCGCAGGAGGCGTCGCTAACCGCTCGACTAAAGGCTCGGACCCGCCCGCCAGCGGCCCGCGTGTCTTCTTATCCGTACACGTTACACTGCTTTTGTCTACACACTTTTCTAACACGATACAAACTAAATATACGCCAGGTGTCCAGATATTGACAACACAACGACGACACTGAAACAACTTGACATTTGTAAAGCATCGAAACCGACAAGGGAGAAATGGTTGTACAGGATAGTGGCTATGACGGGCCTCCGGGTGGCGCGGCGCTCTGTCCCCTTGCCTACCAACACGGGGGTCGCCCGTTCGAATCTCCGTGTTACCTCCCGCTGGGCTGAGCGTCGCTACAGACACAATTGTCCGTGTCTGCGGATGGGAAGCCGGATGTGGGTATGCGCCCTGGTCGCTGCACTAGCGCCTCCTCTGGTCGGTTGGGGCGCCTGTACAGGGCGTGACCCTCCCACGCGCTACGTCCCCCTGGTGAAAGTCTGCAGCAGAGGGGGTGGAGCAGCGACCGGTCCGGCTCGGAAGAGTGGGATGATTGGCCGGATACAATTGGATACAATTGATTGGCCGGATACAATTGGATACAATTGATTGGCCGGATACCCCACTCTTCCGAGCCGTCCCGGTCTCTGCTCCACCCCCTCTGCTGATCCGGGCAGGGCTGCAGACTACCACATGCCTCCTCCCATACATGCGGAGTCACCAGCCGCTTCTTTTCACCTGACAGTGAGGAGTTTCACCAGGGGGACGTAGCGCGTGGGAGGGTCACGCTATTCCCCCCAGTTCCCCCTCCCCACCACCACCGAACAGGCGCCCCGACCGACCAGAGGAGGCGCTAGTGCAGCAACCACGACCCATACCCACATCCGGCTTCACGGCCAATTGTGTCTGGAGGGACGCCCGACCAAGCCGGAGGTAACGCGGGGATTCGAACCGGCGACCCCCGCGTGGCGGGCAGCTATCCAGACACCCGAGGCTCGTGTTTCTGTCAGATCCTCGTCTGAGCGTGAGACCTTCTGAGATGCGTGGACACGTGTCCCTGATGTGTGTGTGGGGATACTAGAGTTTCAAGAGGATATGGGGTGACAGAGCCTTCTCCACAGCTGCCCCCTCCCCCTGGAACCCCCCCCCCAACACACCTGCACCGATCTGCCCACCTTCACGTCACAACGCTCCTCCGCAGAACTGCCTTTAATGTGTGAGTAATGTTGTGTGTAATGTTTGTGGTGGGTCGTTTTTATGCTTATTTGTACACGTGTTACGCGTGTGTGACTATTGTGAAAATCACTGTGTCAATAAAATGTATTATTGTTGTTGTTGTTATTGTTGCTGTTATTGTTATTATTATTGTTGCTGTTATTATTATTGTTGTTGTTATTATTATTATTGTTGCTGTTATTGTTATTATTATTGTTATTATTATTGTTGCTGTTATTATTATTGTTGTTGTTATTATTATTGTTGTTGTTCTTGTTATTATTATTGTTGCTGTTATTGTTGCTGTTATTATTGTTGTTATTATTATTATTATTGTTGTTGTTATTATTATTGTTGTTCTTGTTATCATTATTGTTGCTGTTATTGTTGCTGTTATTATTATTGTTGTTATTATTATTGTTGTTGTTCTTGTTATTATTATTGTTGCTGTTATTATTGTTGTTGTTGTTATTATTGTTGTTGTTGTTATTGTTATTATTGTTGTTGCTGTTGTTATTATTGTTTTTGTTATCATTGTTGCTGTTATTGTTATTATTGTTGTTACTATTATTGTTGCTGTTATTGTTATTAGTGTTGTTGTTACTATTATTGTTGCTGTTATTGTTATTATTGTTGTTGCTGTTATTGTTATTATTATTATTATTGTTACTGCTATTGTTATTATTGTTGTTGTTACTATTATTGTTGCTGTTATTGTTATTATTATTGTTGTTATTATTGTTGCTGTTATTGTTATTATTATTATTGTTGTTGTTATTATTGTTGCTATTATTATTGTTGTTGTTGTTATTATTGTTGCTGTTGTTATTGTTGTTGCTGTTATTGTTGTTGTTGTTGTTGTTACCATATGTAGTTATTATTGTTATTATTATTGTTGCTGTTGTTGTTATTGTTGTTATTATTGTTGTTGTTATTGTTATTATTGTTATTATTATTGTTGCTGTTATTGTTATTATTGTTATTATTATTGTTGCTGTTATTGTTATTGTTGTTGTTATTGTTGTTGTTATTGTTACCATATGTTGTTATTATTGTTGTTGTGTTGTTATTATTGTTGTTATTATGATAAGAGTCTCTTTCTGGCGTTGACGCTCGAAGCGCTGTTGGGCGGGCACGTGTTAAGACCCAGATGATTTAATATCACGTCAAACTAAAATGGGCAAAATTAACAAATGGCGACCGGAACCTTTTGACGCTGTAATGAAAAGCCACGTGCGCTGGGGAGCGTGAGTTATGCGACTCGCTGCTCCCCCGCGGCTTCTGACTCGGGGTTCTGCTGGGTGCTGTGTGCAGGTCTGAAGGCTTTGCGGGTCCGGGGTTGGGGCGTGTCCTGTGTCCGGCCCGTGTCTCTAATTAGCGGAGACGACGCGAGGTCTTGCACGCGCTCACGTCTGTCCGTCGTTCTGTGTCTCCCTCAGCCGCACTGCGTGTTGCTGGCGTCCAAGGAGAACTCGGCCCCTGTGAAGCTGGGGGGGTTCGGCGTGGCCATCCAGCTCGGGGAGTCGGGACTGGTGGCAGGAGGTAAATGTCAAAAAGCACAACACAAACACTGTTTGCACAATAGCTTCCCCTCTCGCGGTGAGGTTCACCGGAAATGGAGTCTATTCTTCGTTTCCTCTATTAGTACTGCACAAACCTGCAGAGTTTGTTTTGTTTTTTTTTCATTTTTGATTCTTGCTTCAGCTTTGTAAGATCGAGTGAGAGATTTTACATTTAAGTTAGATTTACATTTCATATCTGTTATGTTTAAGTTGCATATCTGTTATATTTAAGTTATGTTAAAGTTTCACATGTGTGCCACAGTTGGCTGACAACTCAGAATTATTCACGTCACCAGTCGCAGCTCTTCTCGTTTAATCAGCCCGCGTCTGCTTCAGCCACTATGTAAAACCCTGTGTTGCCTCCGGCTTGGTCGGGCGTCCCTACAGACACAGTTGGCCGTGTCTGCGGGTGGGAAGCCGGATGTGGGTATGTGTCCTGGTCGCTGCACTAGCGCCTCCTCTGGTTGGTCGGGGCGCCTGTTCGGGGGGGGGGGAGAATAGCGTGATCCTGTCACGTGCTACGTCGTGAAACGTGAAACGCCTCACTGTCAGGTGAAAAGAAGCAGCTGGTGACTCCACATGTATCGGAGGAGGCATGTGGTTAGTCTGCAGGATCACGAATGTTTTTTTTCCTAGGATGAATACGGAAAGTGCTCGCCCTCAGGCGCTACGATTGGCCAGATCTGCCTGTCAGTCAAGGCCGATGCGAACGCGCGACACCCTAACCCTAGCCACGTTTGCTAGCTTACTGTTAGCCATTAGCCACGTTTGCAACCAAGCTAACTGTGTCAACTTAACTGTGTATTTTTTTCCTAGGGTGAATCCGGAAAGTTGACTGACAGGCAGATCTGGCCTGGCCGATCCTAGCGCCTGAGGGCGGGAACTTTACGGATTCATCCTAGGAAAAAAAAACATGTGCCCCCGGATCAGCAGAAGGGTCGGAGCAGCGACCAGGCGGCTCGAAATAGTGGGGTAATTGGCCAAGTACAATTGGGGAGAAAAAGGGGGGAACCCTCCCCTCCCAAAAAAATACCCACTGGGTGTCATCGGTGTCCCTCCCAAACAGAAAGGAAGCAGTTGCTCCGTTTTTCTTGGTTAAGCTGTGTTGTCTCAGGGTCAGAAGGTAAATGTTCACATGAAATAAAATGTGAGCTGTTCTGGACTCAGTAACGTGTCACATGAACGGGTCTCATACGTTGTGTGACACATTTGGGAACAGGGGTGTGTGGAGATGATACAAGGGATCTTAATTATAGGGAAATTAATTAATTCCTCTTCTAGCTCGGGACCAACCATCCGCCCACAAGGACCACTGTTGGGACCCTGACCCCACTTTGAACACCATGTCTGCGGACAGCTTACCCAGTCATCACAAAACCACAAGGAGACGACTCGTGACAGTTGCTCTGCAACGTTCACTCAGAGAAGCAGACATGCAGGAAGTTCTTCCCCTCTCACTTCCGCAGAGACACGAGCTTAGAAAAGAGGAAACTTTCTGTCAACTATATACAGTGCATCCGGAAAGTATTCACACCCCTTCACTTTCCCCACATTTTGTTATGTTACAGCCTTATTCCAAAATGGATTAAATTCCTTTTTTTCTCATCAATCTACACACAATACCCCATAATGACAAAGTTAAAAAGGTTTTGTGGAAAGTTTTGCAAATTTATTAAAAATAAAAAACTGAAATATTGCATGTACATAAGTATTCACACCCTTTGCTATGATACTCAAAATTGAGCTCAGGTTCATCCTGTTTCCACTGATCATCCTTGAGGTGTTTCTACACCTTGATTGGAGTCCACCTGTAGTAAATTCAATTGATTGGACATGATTTGGAAAGGCACACACCTGTCTATATAAGGTCCCACTGTTGACAGTGCATGTCAGAACAGAAACCAAGCCATGAAGTCCAAGGAATTGTCTGTGGACCTCCGAGACAGGATTGTATCGAGGCACAGATCTGGGGAAGGGTACAAAAAAATTTCTACAGCTTTGAAGGTCCCGAAGAGCACAGTGGTCTCCATCATTCGTAAATGGAAGAAGTTTGGATCCACCAGGACTCTTCCTAGAGCTGGCCGCCCAGCCAAACCGAGCAATGGGGGGAGAAGGGCCTTGGTCAGGGAGGTGACCAAGAACCCGATGGTCACTCTGACAGAGCTCCAGCGTTCCTCTGTGGAGATGGGAGAACCTTCCAGAAGGACAACCATCTCTGCAGCACTCCACCAATCAGGCCTTTATGGTAGAGTGGCCAGACGGAAGCCTCTGCTCAGTAAAAGGCACATGACAGCCCGCTTGGAGTTTGCCAGAAAGCACCTAAAGGACTCTCAGACCATGAGAAACAAGATTCTCTGGTCTGATGAAACCAAGATTGAACTCTTTGGCCTGAATGCCAAACGTCACGTCTGGAGGAAACCAGGCACCTCTCATCACCTTGCTAATACCATCCCTACAGTGAAGCATGGTGGTGGCAGCATCATGCTGTGGGGATGTTCTTCAGCGGCAGGAACTGGGAGACTAGTCAGGATCGAGGGAAAGATGAATGGAGCAAAGTACAGAGAGATCCTTGATGAAAACCTGCTCCAGAGCGCTCAGGACCTCAGACTGGGGCGAAGGTTTACCTTTCAACACGACAACGACCCTAAGCACACAGCCAAGACAACGAAGGAGTGGCTTCGGGACAAGTCTGTGAATGTCCTTGAGTGGCCCAGCCAGAGCTCAGACTTGAACCCCATTGAACATCTCTGGAAAGACCTGAAAATAGCTGTGCAGCGACGCTCCCCATCTAACCTTACAGAGCTGGAGAGGATCTGCAGAGAAGAATGGGAGAAATACCCCAAATATAGGTGTGCCAAGCTTGTAGCTTCATACCCAAGAAGACTTGAGGCTGTAATCGCTGCCAAGGGCGCCTCAACCAAGTACTGAGTAAAGGGTGTGAATACTTATGTACATGCAATATTTTAGTTTTTTATTTTTAATATATTTGCAAAAATTTCTACAAAACCTTTTTCGCTTTGTCATTATGGAGTATTGTGTGTAGATTGATGAGGGAAAAATGGATTTAATCCACTTTGGGATAAGGCTGTAACATAACAACATGTGGGAAAAGTGAAGGGGTGTGAATACTTTCCTGATGCACTGTATATAGTTTGTGTTTGCATGTCTGCGCAAAGTGTATAATTTTACAACTTGAGTACTCCTTTCCTGAAAAACTCGAGGTCTCGAGTAGTCAGGGGAGGGGGTCTTGCATCGATGAAGAGACCATGTAACTATGACGGGGCTGGTCTGAGCACACAGAGCAAAGCATAAAAGTCATCATGTGATATGAAGATGACACCTGGTCTTCATGGCCGGATTAACCCACCAGGGGGCCCCGGGGCATGCACGTCCATTGCCCCCCCCCGCCCCATCAGATAGGCTACACAAACAATACTAAACATTGCTAAATGTAAAACTAATGCAAATACCCAACATGGTAGTTAATGCTATGCCAATCTGCATGGGATTTGGATGGCGACTACAAAGTACAACACAATTTTGAATCACATCAGTAGAGACTGTAGCTTGGGGCCCCACATCAATAGAGACTTTGTAGCTTGGGGCCCCGCATCAATAGAGACTTTGTAGCTTTGACCCCACATTAATAGAAACTGTAGCTTGGAGCCCCCGCATCAATAGAGGCTTTGTAGCTTGGGGCCCCGCATCAGTAGAGACTGTAGCTTGGGGCCCCTGCATCAGTAGAGACTGTAGCTTGGGGCCCCCGCATCAATAGAGACTTTGTAGCTTGGGGCCCTGCATCAGTAGAGACTGTAGCTTGGGGCCCCTGCATCAATAGAGACTTTGTAGCTTGGGGCCCTGCATCAGTAGAGACTTTGTAGCTTGGGGCCCCTGCATCAATAGAGACTTTGTAGCTTGGGGCCCTGCATCAGTAGAGACTGTAGCTTGGAGCCCCAGCATCAATAGAGACTTTGTAGCTTGGGGCCCTGCATCAGTAGAGACTGTAGCTTGGGGCCCCCGCATCAATAGAGACTTTGTAGCTTGGGGCCCTGCATCAGTAGAGACTGTAGCTTGGGGTCCCCGCATCAATAGAGACTTTGTAGCTTGGGGCCCTGCATCAGTAGAGACTGTAGCTTGGGGTCCCCGCATCAATAGAGACTAGATTGGGCCTTGTGTCGCGACGCAGGGTTTGAACAAACGTCCCTTGTAGGGTATGATTGGGGATCCCTACTTACATGCGACCCCTGACCTTTTGGAGCCCTTCGTGGTCCGGGGCCCCGGGGCACTCGCCCAGCATGGCCGGTCCGTAATCCAGCCTTGCTGGTCTGACCTCACGCAGTGGTGAAGTATGGATGATGCTGGCAGTATTTAATGCTATTGTTACCAACATCCTACTCAACACAGAAGGTTCAGCCAACAAAGTGGGTTTTTCGCTGTGTTGTTGTGTTTAGATATAGCGCCCTTTTTTTTCTGTGAACTCGGTTAAACCTGCTCATCATTAGTCATCTTAACCAGTTTAAACATGAAATGATTCATATTTGCTTCCATCTGTTTCATAACAACATGAAATCGTTTAATGTAGTAACCTCGTCTGTCCACAACTCACAATCCCCCCCCCTTTTCTCCCCAATTGTATCTGGCCAATTACCCCACTCTTCCAAGCCATCCCGGTCTCTGCTCCACCTCCTCTGCCAATCCGGGGAGGCCTGCAGACCACCACATGTCTCCTCCCATACATGTGGAGTCACCAGCCACTTCTTTTCACCTGACAGTGAGGAGTTTCACCAGGGGGACGTAGCGCATGGGAGGATCACGCTATTCCCCCAGGAGGCGTCCCGACCGACCCGAGGAGGCGCTGGTGCAGCAACCAGGACACACACCCACATCCGGCCTCCCACCCGCAGACACGGCCAATTGTGTCTGTAGGGATGCTCGACCAAGCCGGAGGTAACACGGGGATTCGAACGGGCGATCCCCGTGTTCGTAGGCAACAGCCTGCCATGCGACCCGGACGTGTACAACTCACAACAGTCACTCTTGTTTACCAAGGGCTCTAACTGGAAGCTGAGTCCGTACAAAATCTGGCATCACGTGATTAACGAGTACTCAGTGTTACTGTAGAAACTCGAGAATTGATTTAACGGCTCCAGAACTCGAACGCTCAAGTTCGCCTCAGACAAAATTAATGCAGAACTTTTAGTTGATTTAGTTTATTAATCATAAGGAGACATGTGGTAATATGCAGCCCTCCCCGGGTCGGCAGAGGGGGTGGAGCAGAGACCGGCACGGCTCGGAAGACTGGGGTAATTGGCCGGGTGCAATTGGGGAGAAGCACAAAGCAGTTTTTGGTGCGTTTTCTAAAAGAAGTGCTGCCATTAGCTCCTAGGAGTGCTGTCGTCAAACTGCCCTGAAAGAGAATCGGCTCGGACTCGTACTCGTACGCTCTCTCTTCTGGTGAACGGGACCAAAAGAAATGCTCACATGACCGGGTTCAAAAGCACCGGCCTTCCTCTTTTCAAGCCTCTTCGTGATTACACACAGGGCCCTCACGTCCCCTGGCAGAAACTTTCTGACCAAAGACTTACTGACTAGTAAAATACAGAAGACAGACGTCTGGCTAGGTCAGCCAGGGAGTCTGTGGGCTGTTCAAAGATGGCGGAGTTTTAAAGGGGAACTTAAAATGTCTTGTTTTACATTTTTATTCATGTCATTGACGCTGTTGTGTTAACTGGGTTTGTGTCCGTCGTCCTGCAGGGCGGGTGGGCACCCCTCACTTCATGGCCCCAGAGGTGGTGAAGAGGGAGCCGTATGGAAAGCCCGTGGACGTGTGGGGTTGCGGAGTCATCCTCTTCATCCTCCTCTCTGGCTGTCTGCCTTTCTATGGCACCAAGGAGCGCCTGTTCGAGTCCATCTGCAAGGGTAAATACAAGGTAATACCACTACCCGGGAAGATTTGCCCCGTAACCATTTCTGGCAATTTCAGAAGACGTTTTCCCAGCAGAGGAGATGCCGAAGAGAAACCCCAGAGTTCATCTCCCTGTGAAAGGGTTAAACGCGTCGTGGGCCGATAATCGGTTGGCGCTGGGGGGTCGGCCGATTATCGGCCTGGCCGATTTTGGGAGCCGATATTCAGCATTTTTACAATTATCGGAATCATTACATTTTTTATCTGATGGCCGGTAAGAGGAATTCATTTAGAATCACGCTACTTTGGCTCCGCTGCAGCCGTCTGTCGCTGTCTGTACTCGCCAGTCTGTGGTCTCGAGCAACGTCCCGCCCACAGCACGACTTGATTGGTTACGCGTCTGGAGTAATAGCCTATCAACACGCATTTGCAGACTGACGCAGCTCCAGCGAGCAAGCAGAGCTGGAGCAGTAAACATCACAATCCTTCTCTACTGAGGCCGGAAAAACACCACAGGCTTATGACCTGTTTCTATGGTGACGAGCATGCCGTTTCCACGTTACGCCACTGAAAAGTCCGGATACTCTGTTGCAGTGATATACAGTGAAGTATAATGAGGTAATAATTGATGTGGTGATCGCTATACATATGTTTGAGTAATGTTCGTGCCAGGGCAACTGGAACTGAACTTGGCTACCGTACTGAGGACAACAAGTATCTTTAAGGGACCTAAAAGATGTACAATAAGAACATTAATGGGTAGAAACAGCATTTGTCCCATTTTTATAAACACACACATACATATATATATACTATATGTATGATGGTCGACAAGGAGCAGAAGGCAGCAGTAGTGATGGATGTAGCGATCTCGAGTGACGGCAACATCAGGAAGAAAGAGCTTGAGAAGCTCGAGAAATACCAAGGGCTGAGAGGGAAGAGCTAGGTCAGATGTGGAAGGTGAAGTCCACAGTAGTCCCAGTGGTAATAGGGGCTGTGACCCCCAAACTGGGAGAGTGGCTCCAGCAGATTCCAGGAACAGCATCTGAGGCCTCTGTCCAGGAGAGTGTGGTCCTAGGAACAGCTAAGATACTGCTCAGAACCCTCAAACTCCCAGGCCTCTGGTCGAGGACCAAACTTGAGGAGGACATACACCACCCGAAAAAGGGTGAGAGGTTTATATATAGGGTGGCACGGTGGCCCAGTGGTTAGCACTGTCGCTTCACAGCAAGAAGGTCCCGGGTTCGGACCGCAGGCCATCCCAGGTCCCTTCTGTGTGGAGTTTGCGTGTTCTCCCCGTGTCTGCGTGGGTTTCCTCCGGGTGCTCCGGTTTCCTCCCACCGTCAAAATGACAAGTATGTTAGGGTTAATACTCCTGCCTGTGCCCCTGAGCAAGGCGATGGGAAGAAGAACTGTATTTGGCCCCCGGGTGCCGCAGCTGCCCACTGCTGCTACACAATAGGATGGTTACATGTAGAGAACACACTCACTGTAACCTACAATTTCTATGTAACCTACAATGACAAAATAAAGTGGCTTACACACACACACACACATACATACATACATACATACACAAAATAACCTAAAGAAGAAATAGAAAATAGAAAAAATGGGGGGGGGCAAAAGGGGAGGGGGGTTCCTTCCTTTACACAAAGCAGATTGTAAAGATGATTGTGTAGTATATCAGTTGTGTGGTTAGGTCTTTGTTATTCAGTCATTTGGAGCGATATGTCACATCTGCAATTGAATACTCATCTAAGAACAATTTGCCTGTTGTACATCAGTCTTACGTGAATCTACTACTACTACTACTACTACTACTACTACTACTACTACTAGTGTTGGCTACTCCGGTTAGGGGGCGCCACAGCGGATCATCTGTTTCCATCTCTTCCTGTCATGTACATCTTCCTCTGTCACACCAGCCACCTGCATGTCTTCCCTCACCACATCCATAAACCTCCTCTTTGGCCTTCCTCTTCTCCTCTTCCCTGGCAGCTCCATATTCAGCATCCTTCTCCCAGTATACCCAGCATCTCTCCTCCACACATGTCCACACCATCTCAATCTTGTCTCTCTTGCTTTGTCTTCAAACTGTCCAACCTGAGCGGTCCCTCTAATATACTCGTTCCTAATCCTGTCCTTCTTCATCACTCCCAATGAAGGTCTTATCATCTTCATCTCTGCCACCTCCACCTCCACCTCCTGTCTTTACTTCAGTACCACTGTCTCCAAACCATATAACATAGCTGGTCTCACTACCATCATGTAAACCTTCCCTTTAACTCTTGCTGGTACCCTGCTGTCGCAAATCACTCCTGTCACACTTCTCCACCCACTCCACCCTGCCTGCACTCTCTTCTTCACCTCTCTCCTGCACTCCCCGTTACTTTGGACAGTTGACCCCAAGTATTTAAACTCAAATGCCTTTGTCACCTCCACTCCTTGCATCCTGACCATTCCACTGTCCTCCCTCTCATTCATGCATAGGTATTCCGTCTTGCTCCTACTGACTTTCATTCCTCTTCTCTCCAGTGCATACCTCCACCTCTCCAGGCTCTCCTCCACCTGCACCCTACTCTCACTACAGATCACAATGTCATCCACGAACATCATCTTCCACAGAGACTCCTGCCTGATCTTGTCCGTCAACCTGTCCATCAGCAGTGCAAACAAGAAAGGGCTCAGAGCCGATCCTTGATGTAATCCCACCTCCACCTTGAACCCATCTGTCATTCCAACCGCACACCTCACTATTGTCACACTTCCCTCACACATATCCTGCACCACTCCTACATACTTCTCTGTAACTCCCCACTTCCTCATACAATACCACACCTCCTCTCTCGGCACTCTGTCATATGCTTTCTCTAAATCTACAAAGACACAATGTAACTCTTTCTGGCCTTCTCTATGCTTCTCCATCACCATTCTCAAAGCAAACATCACATCTGCTTTGCCCGTTTCATAGTGATCACATGTTTCATCAGTGTTTGGGTACATGTCAGCTGTTTGGGTCTTACTGTAGTGAGTACGGTGGAGGACTTCAAACTGAACCAGATTAAAACGTGCACAGGAAGAGGGACTAGTCCCCCTGCTCAGAGCTTTGGCCCATGTACTGCCAGATGTGTTAGTTCCTAGTTACTCTTCCCATTCTGCTTTGATGTTTCCTAGGGACACATTTTTGAATTACATGATTGCGTTACGTGTGATAGATATTTGGCCCTTTAAATATAAAGGAGTCTAAAGTATGACATCTAGTGGTAACACTTTAGTATGGGGAACATATTCTGAGTAACAAAAACTTAATTTACAGTAATTTAACACTATGAACACTTGTACTTCTGTGTGTTGTTATGTAAGAACAGAGCATATTCATTAAGTGTTAGTAAGGGAGAATAACTCTTCTTGTGGTACTACCACCTTATAAAGGCCATACTAAGCAAAGCATATTGAGGTGGTGCTACTAATAAGCAATACTTCTGAGGTTATAGAGGGAAAACTCATAGTTAATGGCTTACTGGTTGTATAATAAGGCCATGCAGAATACGGCATTAATAAGTGCTTAATAACGACCAATGAACAGCCAATATGTTGCTAATTTGCATGCTAATACGCACCTAATTAATGGTGTCTACGTTCCCCATACTAAAGTGTTACCCCTCTAGTCTTGATGTCTCAAGTGGCTGAGGGAAAGAGGAACTCTGAATTTGAATGAAGTAACGAATCTGAAGACAGCGGAAAATGTTTGATCTTGGAATGTTGAATTAGTTGACTTAAAGTGACGCTTTCATGCTGTTTCTGAACACATTTTTAACAGTGGGTGGCCTGAACACTGGCTCTAAACCACTTGCTGCAGAAAAACGAGGAAAAAATGGCGAGGGGCGAGACCGCCGACAGCAGCTCTGAGTTTGAGGATGTGGAAGTGGAAAACGGTTCCTCTTTCTCGGTGGAAGTTGACTACTCGCCTCACACATATGTTGCTCAGCCAACACAGCCATAGTCCTCTGAGCCAAAAGGGTGCGACTCTGCTTTTATAGCGCCCCGCTACGGACACGCCCTCTATGCTAATGTAATTCGTGACGCGGGAAGTTGCCACGTTTTCGCCAACCGGAAGTCAGTTACTCGACCGCCGATACCTCTCATCTGGCCGTAAATGTGATTTTGGGGCTACCATTTGTCTCATCGATCACATCCGCACTCCTTACATGGATTAACAACAGGAAAGGTCAGATTTTGACGCAAGTGTCTCTTTAAATCATTGACGCTTGCAAAGATATTGCAACGTGCATGGATTAGTAGACACGCTGGCCGCTGGCTCGCGGGTCCGACCCTTTAGTCTAGCGGTTAGCGATGCCTCCTGCGGTGCGGGCGATACGGGTTCGCGTCCCGGCCGCGGCAGTTCCTGTGGTTGCGTTGCCCCCCGAATTCGCTACGGTATTGTAACGATCGCGGATGATTAGGCTCGGTAGCCCTTGGCTAAGCGGTCGGGCCCTTTAGTCGACTGGTTACGGTCGTCGCCCGTGGTGCGGGAGACACGAGTTCGCTCCCCGGCTGTGACAGTCCAGCCGGGGATGCCCTTCCCAAAGAAAAAGGGCAATACAACGATCACAGATGAATAGGCTCGTTCGCCCTTGGCTAACGGGTCGGACCCTTTCGGGTTCGCGTCCCGGATGCGGCGGTTCCCGACTGCCCCCCCAAATTCGCTTCATTGGTGTCAGAAGTGAGATAGTGAGATCATGAAGGTCGTGAGGCCCTCGGAAGCATTTCCCGAAGGAGGGGGGTAGTGTAACATGCACGGATAAATAGACTCGGTAGCCCTTGACTAAAGGGTCGGAACCTTTAGTCGACTGATTAACACCCGTGGTGAGGGAGATCCGGGTTCGTGTCCTGGCTGCGGCGATTCCTGGACTGTCCCCTGAATTCACTACAGTACAAGTCACTGCACTTTGCAAGGCTCGTGCCCTCCCATTGTTTAAAGGTGCAGTCTAATTCAGCAGCTGGAAAAAGGTGGTTGCTACATAGTATGGGGCTTAACAATGAAAAGTCAGTCAAATGGAATGTTTGTTTGAATCTTGACTCTAGATCTTACTACTGGGCTGGAGGTGGACTGTGACAGAGGAATCCGTGTTGTGATTTTATGCAGAGAGACGCTGACATACACAATTCAGACTCGGTGACACACCAATCTGTCTCTGGGGCCTGAAACCGGTAGACAATTTTGTGTAAGTTTGCTGCCCAATAGCAATGCATCAAATTTGGGAGAGCAAGCTCAGCCTCTTGCCTTTGTCTTTCAAGAAGTTCCTTATGTAGTCTTGAACTTTTACCCCCGTAGAAATTTGGAAGGAGTTTATATGTTGAGCAGAAGAAGAACTTTGGAAGGAAAGCTGGAAGACATTGAAACAGGTATTATAGTCTAGGCATTAAACTTATTTTAATGCAATTAATTTTACAGCCAATGATAGATAAATGGCGCTCCATCGTTGGAGGTCTAATTTCAGATTTTCGAGTATAGGTGTAAAATTGGCTTTAAACGCGTCATTATTGGACAGGGTGATATTAATTCCTAGGTACTTAAATCCTGAATTTGATATACAAAAGGGTAAGTCTGTATCTGAGATTTGGGCAGCATTGCCATTAATAGAAAAACATGTGCTTTTTGTGAGTTACGTTTATAGCCTGAAAACCCACCGAAGTCACTCAGTATCTCCAATACCTCAGGTGCACAGGACAGTGGCTCTGAATCAGAACATTGTCGGCAAAAAGAGAAACCTTGTATTCCATCCCCAGCCCACTAATACCACGCATGGACTTTAACGTTCTTAACTTTACTGACAGTGATCATAACAAAATGCGTAAACCCTGGATTGGGCAAATATTCTATTCAGCTCTTAACAGTAAATCCAGGGGCGCTGCTATTTTGATTAACAAACGTGTCCAGTTCTCCCCCACACAGATTATTTCTGACCCCGGAGGGCGTTATGTCATAGTAAGTGGTACATTATATCAGACTTCAGTGGTGTTGGCAAGTGTTTATGCCCCTAACTGGGACAACCCACATTTTATGACCTCCCTTTTTTCCAATATTCCAAATTTGGATACCCACCATCTTATTTTAGGGGGGGACATGAATTTAGTGATAGACCCTAAACTTGACCGCTCACACCCTAGAACACTCACACCTTCCGCCATGTCAAAGACACCGTCATCCCTCATGAGTCAGTTGGGCTGCATAGATCCCTGGCGTTTTTTTCACCCAGTCACAAAGGAATTCTCCCATTTCTCGAAGGTACACCAAGCTTATTCTCGTATTGACTATTTTTGTATAGACAGGGCTCTTCTCTCTGCTGTGAAATCTACTGAGTATTCTGCTATTATTATTTCCGATCATGCTCCGCTTATTTTGGATTTAGCACTCGCGCCCAACACTAAGAGCCAATGGAGATTCGATACAGGTCTACTAGCTAGTGAGGAGTTCTGTGACTTTATCTCAAAAAGAATCAGTGCCTTCCTTGAGATTAACAATACTGAGTCAACTTCACCCTCTTTATTATGGGAAACTTTAAAAGCAGTAACGAGGGGAGAAATTATCTCGTACAGCATACATCTAGCCAGGAAAAATAAACTAAAACACCAGGAGCTAATTGGTGCAATTCTCAGCATAGATGGAGAGTATTCCAACTCTCCCAGTCCAGACCTGTATATCAAAAGGGTTAAACTACAGTCTGAATTTGATTTGCTCTCCACAAGCAAAGCAGAATACCTCTTGAGACCTACTAAAGGGACATATTACGAATATGGCGACAAGGCTAGCCGCCTTTTAGCTCTCCGACTTAAACGCCAGTCAGCCTCCCGCTTCATATCTCAATTATATGACCCCTCCCACTCCCTAACTGCCGATCCAACTGAAATAAACTCTGTCTTCACTTCGTTTTACTCCAATCTCTATGAATCGGAACCCCCTTTAAACGAGACTATAATGGATGACTTTTTAGATAGTTTAGATTTCCCTACTGTAGAGGCCGATAATAAGAGGGATCTAGACAATCCTATACAGCTAGAGGACATAGTCACTTGTCTTGGATTAATGCAAAATAACAAAGCACCAGGTCCACACGGATTTCCAGTTGACTTTTACAAGAAGTTTTCCCACCTTATTGCCCCTTTATTATTAGACATGTTCAACGATTCGATGGAAAGAGGATCCCTCCCCCCTACCTTAAACCAAGCTTCAACTTCGCTTATTCTTAATAAAGACAAGATACCTGAAGAATGTGGCAGCTGGAGACCAATAAGTTTGTTAAATTCGGATGTAAAGCTTCTAGCCAAGGTCTTGGCACGCCGGTTCGATCCTTGCTTGGCAGACATAGTTTCTGAAGATCCAACAGGGTTCGTTAGAGGTCGGCATATTTCTTCTAACATTAGAAGACTTCTAAATATTGTGCTTTCTCCTGGTGCTTCTCAATCTGCTGAAATGGTTATATCATTGGATGCAGAGAAGGCCTTTGATTGGGTTGAGTGGGCTTACTTGTTTTCTGTTCTGGAGAAATTTGGTTTTGGGTCTAAATTTATTTCTTGGATACGACTTTTATACTCTGCTCCTACTGCTTACGTGGCGACTAACTCACAAAGGTCTGACTACTGACTCCTCTAACAAGAGGTACCCGTCAAGGTTGCCCGATCTCTCTGTAGCTATAGAACCTCTCTCCATTGCTCTCAAATCCTCCCCACTCTTCACTGGTATTGGCAGGGCTGGACAGGAACATCACACTTCTCTCTATGCTGTTAAACTTTAGCAAAAGCGAGTGTTTCCCTATTAATGAGGTGGCGAAGCAAATCTCACCAGGTACCCTACCATTCCGACTGGCCCACACCACTTTATCTGGGTGTCAACATTGCTCTCTCCCTCCCGTCTCTCCATAAACACAACTTCATGAAGTTGGTTTTGGAAATTAAATCTGATTTGAAGCGCTGGGATTCACTCCCTCTCTCTCTGATGGGCAGAATCAACTCTATTAAAATTAACATTCTGCCCAGACTCTTGTTTCTTTTCCAGTCCCTTCCAATATTTTTGCCAAAATCATTTATTCGAATGTTAGACAAAACAATTTCACAGTTTATTTGGACTGGCAGGAGTCCGAGGGCTCGGAGATCGGTGTTGCAGAGGGGCAAACGGGATGGGGGCCTTGCGTTGCCTAACCTTTTATTTTATTATTGGGCAGCCAACTTTCAAAAAATGCATGCTTGGTGTAACTCTCCCAACCTCGATTGGTGCATAATGGAGGATAACTCCTCCCGTCCTTCATCTCTGAGGGCTTTGGTCCATGCCCCTCTGGCTTCTTGCTGTCCTAAATACATTAAAAATCCAATTGTACTCTCTACTTTGAAAATTTTGAAACAATTTAGGCAACATTTCAAACTTTCTGCCCCCGCTCCATGCAGCCCCATTTGTAATAACCACTTGTTTCCTCCCTCTAATTTAGATACAGCTTTCGATCTGTGGAGAGAGAGAGAGGCCTGGCCCATTTCTCAGATTTATATTTAAAACGCTCATTCAACACTTTTAATGATCTCTGTGTAAAGTACAATTTACCTCAATCTCATTTGTTCCGGTATCTTTAAGCTCTTAATTACGCTCACACACATTTCACATCTTTCCCTCAGCTTCCAGTAGGCTCTCTTGTCTCTAAGGTACTTTCTCACCCCAGGGCACATAGCAGGATCTCAATTTTATATGACCTTATATCATCCTTGGATTTGACTTCTCTAGCAGGGGTTAGGGGTAGTTGGGAACAGGAGCTAGAACGTGATGTGACAGATGAATGGTGGGACAGGGCACTAGCCAGGGTCAACTCTACATCCTCATGTCCCCGTTTAAGTTTAATTCAGTTTAAGGTCTTGCATATGGTTCCTTTTACAACAGCTAAGCTTTGTAGGCTGTTTCCAGGCGTGAGTGATACCTGCGATAGATGTGGCTCATCACCGGCGGATCATAGTCATATGTTTTTCTTCTGTCCAAAATTAGTTGAGTTCTGGTCCCTTTTCTTTAAGATGATAGGAGAAGCCCTCAAAATTACACTGGATCCCTGCCCCTTGATAGCCATCTTTGGGGTACCCCGTATGCCAGCCAGTGTTGCCAAGGAAAATTCTGATGTTGTTGCCTTTGCCTCACTCATTGCCCATAGACACATTCTGTTACAGTGGAAAGCCCAAATCCACCTTCCGCTACCTCCTGGTTAAAGGATTTCATGTAATTTCTCCCATTAGAGAAGTTGAAGTATTCTTTAAGAGGCTCAACTGCTAAGTTCTACAAAAAATGGCATCCTATTGTCTCATGTAAATTCTCTTACCTCTCTCTGGACCCCAACTGATTATGAATCCATTCCTTGGGGTAGGCATCCCGAGCATCCTTTTTATTGCATTGACCTCCCTACTTTATTTTATTTCATTTTATCAACTCCCTGTGTGTGTGTGTGTGTGTGTGTGTGTGTCTTATTTACTTACTCAGTTCTGTATGTGCATTTTTTTTCTTCTTCCCTGTTTTCTTTAAGAATTTGGGATGGATGGGGGGTTGGAACAATGTGTTATTGTAGTTCTCTGTTCTAACACACCAAAAAAGGGGGAAATGTTGTGAAACACTGATCTGTTCTTTGTGTCTAACATGTATGTAACACTGGTTTCCAATACAAAAAAACTTTACTGACAGAGGTTCTATGGCTAACGTGAATAGTAAAGGACTTAGAGGGCACCCTTAACGTGTTCCTCTGGATAGGGGATATTGTGAACATACTTTATTAGTGACTACAACTGCTTTTGGGGATGAATACAGAAGTCGAACCCAAGAAATAAATGATGGGCCAAAGCCAGATTTGTCCAGTACAGCAAACAGATAGTTCCATTCAACTCTGCGGAATGCTTTCTCCGTGTCCAGGAACACAACCACTTCAGGTTCGTCCCCAAACGCGGGAGAATGCACCACATGTTGGAGTTTATGAATGTTGATGAATGAATGACGCCCTTTAAAAAAAAACCTGTCTGATCGCTTGCGATTATGTCTGGTGGCAACCCTAGGACAGACATACAGATTGAGACTCCTTCCATTTTAGTTTGGTAGGTCATAATAACATAAGCTAACATTGAGTCTCGTAGAGCTAACGCATAGCAAACATCAACAAGTTCATTTGTTTGTTCATAATTTAGCCAGCTGGCTAGCAAAAAAAAACATCATCGGCTACGAAGTTATTTCTTGCTGCTGCACTTTTTTTTTATTTTAAGATAATGAAAAGTTGTCTTTTAATTGAACATGTGCTTAAAGGCATTTCAATTACGTTTTGTGTCAGACTTTGTGTTGTTCTAAATCTTGAAACCAATATTGTAATTTTTACTTCAAATGTGTATTGGTTCCAAATATCGGTTATCAGTCCCCTTGATTACTAATAGTTGGTTTCGGTATCGGCCCTGAAAAAAACCCATATCGGTCGACCTCTTGTCTACACCCCCTGGATGAGAGACCCCACATGAAAGTGATTTTGTGTGTGTGTGTGCGTGTGTAGATGAATCCACGCCAATGGAGCCACATCTCAGAGAGTGCTAAGGACCTGGTGAGACGCATGCTGATGCTCGACCCCGCTGAGAGAATCACCGTCTATGAGGCCCTCAACCACCCCTGGCTGAAGGTACACAAGGACAGCTGGAGTTCACACTTGCACTCCCAGCCCTCCCCACCTCTCTCCCTCGCTCTCTTTTGCTCTCGCTCTCTCTCTCTTTCTCTTTTTTTTTTTCATTATCTCATTTACTTTCTCGTACCTTGACGTTAGGACTTTGGGCCGAAGTTCCAGCTGATTTCATTGTTGTTGTTCTGCAGAGCTACTGAAAACCCACAAACAGCAGAATGCATTCCAGCTCAGTGTGCTTTAAAGAAACATAGGGTTATACGATACGACACAACACAACTTTATTTTCAGTTTGCACTGAAATTCATTTTGCATCCTTGGGCAGTTACATTCAAGAGATTTACACACAAATTAAACACACAGTTACCTATGTGACACTTATCATAGACGCACATCAAACAGTCGTGACAAACAGTCATATCACATGTCCTCTGAATTCAGATGTCAAATAGCAGCGCACTGATTTTGGTTTAGCAACGGGGTAGACTGATATGTAAAAGAATTCTAAAGCCCTGTACCCTAAAGGAGAGGAACGAGGTTCAACACATGTTGTATGGGATATAACACCTTCTTGAGTCTGGCTGAAGACACCTCTGTTCACGCGCGAAAGGCAAATGACACGTTGTGGCCTGGCCCCTCCTCCTAGGCCTCCTCCAGCAGCATCTCTCAGTTCATCACACCACTCTTCACCAAGCTCTCCTGGCGAAGCATAGCGAATGAATGTTGTATTCATAACCTCTACATTCCCTTTCAGTTGTTTCACTCGGTACAACACATATTGTACGGGACATATATTCAGGCCCCACTGAGCAGGAACGAACCACCCCACTGGGTTCCAAGTAAAGTAGACCCAGCAGAGAGCACAGAGTGAGCCACTGAAGGGGCCACTACATATAAACCCTTAAACAGGCCCAAAATTAAGCTCTTCCTCTGGCAGAGTATGCCCGCTCTCTCCCAGGTAAACTCAAACCCTTGCAGTGGCGGTTCTAGAGATTTTTTCCTACCACGCAGTTACACACCTGATCCCACTAATCAATCAGTAGTCTTTGCTGAGGAACTTGATTAGGAGACACAGGTTCCAACCAGCTGTTTGGCTGGAACAAAAACCTTCACCCACACCGGCCCTTTCTGGATAAGATTGCCCACCCCTGCTCAAGAGGGTATTATATCTTGTACAACACGTGTTACTCAGAGTGAATCGACTGAAAGGGAGCACATGTCCGAAAACAAGAACCTTGTGTTGTGAATCAGCTTGGTTTCCTCAGTATGTATGTGTGTGTGAGGGAGAGAGAACGATAAACATACTGCTGTTTACTGATTTTGCCAAGGAGAGAGACCGCTATGCCTACAAGATCCACCTGCCAGAGACTGTGGAACAGCTGAGGAAGTTCAACGCCAGGCGGAAGCTAAAGGTGCTCTCTACACACACACACACATATCCATATTGTACAAGCATGAGTGGATGAAGACATTAGCGTTACAGTAAGCTGAGGCTTGTGTTGTCTTTCCACCCTGTTCCTCTGACACATGACTAGTCGGTGATTGTGGGTCCGTTTGTGTAAGTATGTGCTGGTGTTTCTTCAGGGGGCAGTGCTGGCTGCAGTCTCCAGTCACAAGTTTAACTCCTTCTATGGAGATCCTCCCGAGGAGCTGCACGACTTCTCCGAGAATCCAACCTCCTCAGGTACACACCCACACACACACATGCACGGACAGTCGGTGGTGCAGAGTGTAGCATTTATCAACACTTCCCTCTCCAAAGTTGTGCGGCCACACGGTTTTTCTCCTCTGCTGTGTCGACTTTTCTCTGACGGGCCGGGCAAAGCTCGTCCTTCTCTCAGCAAGCCGTTTCTAAGCTCCGGTCGTTGCCAGGACAGGACAGTGTGGTCATCCTTACATAGCTTCTGACTGCTGGAACACGGTGACTGCAACAACAGAAGGAAGAGTAACAGTCCCACACTCGTCTGTTGCTGAGATCATGTGACCGTTGTTGCACATGCAGATGTCCTCATATGACACGCCGGTGATGGCGCTGTGGTGCTCGATGTCCCCAACCGGAAAGAAGCGCGTGCTGCGGTTATTGCTCGATTCATATCAACTAATATGAAACATGACATCTGTTGTCATTGGAGTCCTGTTGTCCAGCCTGGTGGACTTGTGTGAAGAGCAACTTCCTCGGTGGTCAGGACATGTAGGACGTGTCAGGAACATCTGCAAGTTAATTAACCTTCTAGACAAGTCGTCACAAGTGTGTTAAATCACAGCTGAGTTTCAGATTACTCACGTGTTACCTCCAGCTTGGTCATGTGTCCGGGTCGCTGCACTAGCACCCCCTCTGGTCGGTCGGGGTGCCTGTTCGGGGGAGGGGGGACTGGGGGGAATAGTGTGATCCTCCCACGCACTACGTTCCCCTGGTGAAACTCCTCACTGTCAGGTGAAAAGAAGCAGCTGGTGACTCCACATGTATGGGAGGAGGCACGTGGTAGTCTGCAGCCCTCCCCGGATCAGCAGAGGGGGTGCAGCAGCGACCGGGAAGAGTGGAGTAATTGGCCGGATACCATTGGGGAGAAAAGGGGGGAAATAATCCCCAAAAAAAAATAAATTCCATCAGACTAGCTGTTGTGAAGCGAGTTTTACTGGGGTGCAGTACTGAACATGGTGTGGACATGTGTCTCATGAAACAGTGCAGTTAACACCACACTGTCTCTGTGCTTGACTTACTGCTTCCTCCCTGCCAGGACTGCTGGCAGCAGAACGTAGGTATCCCCCGGCTCTCTGTGTGCACCCATGCATGTTCCCTTATCCCCCCCCCCCCGGTTCCTCTGTGCTGGTGTCTGTGTGTGACATGGTGGTCCTGTCTTCACTAACTTGTCCTGTCTTCACTAGCATGCCCTCGTCACTCCTGTAGTCAGTCTGTCTTCATTAGCTTGTCCTCTTCACTCCTGTAGTCAGTCTGTCTTCACTAGCTTGTCCTCTTCACTCCTGTAGTCAGTCTGTCTTCACTAGCATGTCCTCTTCACTCCTGTAGTCATTCTGTCTTCACTAGCTTGTCTATCCTCTTCACTCCTGTAGTCCCTCTGTCTTCACTAGCATGTCCTCTTCACTCCTGTAGTCAGTCTGTCTTCACTAGCTTGTCCTCTTCACTCCTGTAGTCACTCTGTCTTCACTAGCTTGTCCTCTTCACTCCTGTAGTCAGTCTGTCTTCACTAGCTTGTCTGTCCTCCTCACTCCTGTAGTCAGTCTGTCTTAACTAGCTTGTCTGTCCTCCTCACTCCTGTAGTCAGTCTGTCTTCACTAGCTTGTCCTCTTCACTCCTGTAGTCAGTCTGTCTTCACTAGCTTGTCTATCCTCTTCACTCCTGTAGTCACTCTGTCTTCACTAGCATGTCCTCTTCACTCCTGTAGTCAGTCTGTCTTCACTAGCTTGTCTGTCCTCCTCACTCCTGTAGTCAGTCTGTCTTCACCAGCTTTTCTGTCCTCTTCACTCCTGTAGTCAGTCTGTCTTCACTAGCTTGTCTGTCCTCCTCACTCCTGTAGTCAGTCTGTCTTCACCAACTTTTCTGTCCTCTTCACTCCTGTAGTCAGTCTGTCTTCACTAGCTTGTCTGTCCTCTTCACTCCTGTAGTCAGTCTGTCTTCACCAACTTTTCTGTCCTCTTCACTCCTGTAGTCAGTCTGTCTTCACTAGCTTGTCTGTCCTCTTCACTCCTGTAGTCAGTCTGTCTTCACTAGCTTGTCTGTCCTCCTCACTCCTGTAGTCAGTCTGTCTTCACTAGCTTGTCTGTCCTCTTCACTCCTGTAGTCAGTCTGTCTTCACTAGCTTGTCCTCTTCACTCCTGTAGTCAGTCTGTCTTCACTAGCTTGTCTGGCCTCCTCACTCCTGTAGTCAAACTGTCTTCACTAGCTTGTCTGTCCTCTTCACTCCTGTAGTCAGTCTGTCTTCACTAGCTTGTCTGTCCTCTTCACTCCTGTAGTCAGTCTGTCTTCACTAGCTTGTCCTCTTCACTCCTGTAGTCAGTCTGTCTTCACTAGCTTGTCTGTCCTCTTCACTCCTGTAGTCAGTCTGTCTTCACTAGCTTGTCCTCTTCACTCCTGTAGTCAGTCTGTCTTCACTAGCTTGTCCTCTTCACTCCTGTAGTCAGTCTGTCTTCACTAGCTTGTCTGTCCTCCTCACTCCTGTAGTCAGTCTGTCTTCACTAGCTTGTCTGTCCTCTTCACTCCTGTAGTCAGTCTGTCTTCACTAGCTTGTCCTCTTCACTCCTGTAGTCAGTCTGTCTTCACTAGCTTGTCTGTCCTCCTCACTCCTGTAGTCAGTCTGTCTTCACTAGCTTGTCTGTCCTCTTCACTCCTGTAGTCAGTCTGTCTTCACCAGCTTGTCCTCTTCACTCCTGTAGTCAGTGCTGAAACACAAACGAGCTTCATCATTCTTACAACATGTGTGTACTGTCTACACTGCCCCCAGGAAACTGCAAGACTCTGACTGAATGTGTGTGTCATGTGTGTCTGTGTGTGTGTGTGTGTGTGTCTGTACGTGTGTGCATCTTTGTGTGTGTGTGTCTTTGCGTCTCTTGTGTCTCTGTGTCTGTGTGTGTGTGTGTCTTTGTGTCTGTGTGTGTGTCTGTGTACATCTTTGTGTGCGTGTGTGTCTTTGTGTCTCTTGTGTCTGTGTGCGTCTCTTTGTGTGTCTCTTTGTGTGTGTATCTGTGTGTGTCTCTTTGTGCCTGTGTGTGTGTGTGTATGTGTGTTTGCACACACCCACAGGGGCTGTGTCTCAGGTGCTGGACAGTCTAGAAGAGATCCATGCTCTAACAGACTGCAGTGAGAAGGATCTGGATTTCCTGCACAGTGTTTTCCAGGACCAGCATCTACACACGCTGCTGGACGTAAGTGACAACATATAAACACACAACAGCAGCAGCAGCAACAGAGGTGTTTGAGACAGTACATGCAGCCATGCACACTGGCGCACACAGAGGAGTCACCCCGAGAGCCCCGGAGAGCAGGTTGCAGTACATGTTATTGGGGCTCTTCTGGTGTTGTTGCCCTTGCCTTGCTCGTTGGCCGTAGACCCGTTCTGTTTCCAAATCCGCCTCCCACCACCTCCTGGTTGGAGGAGTCGATGTCATTTCCCCCGTTAGAGAAGCTGAAGTGCTCCTTCAGAGGCTCGGCTGCTGAGTTCTACAGAAGACGGCAGCCCGTCGTCTCATAGGACCCCGGCTGGGTATCAATCAACCCACTCCTGGGGGTGGCGCCCCGAGCACCCCACCTCCCCATTTTATTTTATTTCTTCCCTGTTTTCTTTGAGAATTAGGGATGGGTGGGTGGGGGTTGGAACAAGGTGGTGTTGTAGCTCTCTGTTCTAACACAACAACAACAACAACAAAAGCGGAAATAAAGAAAACGCTGTCAAACACTGATCTGTTCTTTGTGTTTGACGTGCTACGGAAAAGGCAGCTTGATTGATTGCTTAATAATGCTGGTTTCCAATAAAAAAGACTACATGAGTGCTGCCCTCTAGTGTTCAGAGATGTGAACAGCAGCGACAAATCAAACCAGGCAACACAAGCTAGTTCAGATAGAAAGGTGGTGGCTACACAGCAGGTTCACTGACATCTGACACGTTCAGCCTCCTTCAGTGAGAATCACTTTACTGTGATGGCTGTATAGTTTACTGTATAGTTTCCTGTATAGTTTACTGTATAGTTTCCTGTATGGTTTACTGTATAGTTTCCTGTATAGTTTCCTGTATAGTTTCCTGTATGGTTTACTGTATAGTTTCCTGTATGGTTTACTGTATAGTTTACTGTATAGTTTCCTGTATGGTTTCCTGTATAGTTTCCTGTATAGTTTCCTGTATAGTTTCCTGTATGGTTTACTGTATAGTTTCCTGTATGGTTTACTGTATAGTTTACTGTATAGTTTCCTGTATGGTTTACTGTATAGTTTCCTGTATGGTTTCCTGTATGGTTTCCTGTATAGTTTCCTGTATAGTTTCCTGTATGGTTTACTGTATAGTTTCCTGTATAGTTTACTGTATAGTTTCCTGTATAGTTTCCTGTATAGTTTCCTGTATGGTTTACTGTGTGGTTTACTGAGACAAACTACCACAGAACCAGTCAGCCACTCCAGCTGTGTGTTTTTAACATCTTGGGGTTGTCAGCGCTGAGAATCCATACCTTCCTTCTGTCACTACCACTCGTAAACCCTTGCAGATATTGGCTACTTTAGGTGGTGGTAAATATCAGTAGTATTATGCTTCAGGAAAGCAGAAATAGTACACCTAGCATCTTTCAACCAACACACACACTTGCTTGCTTGCTTGCTTGCTGGTTGTCCATGGTGCCCGATGATGACCATCTTCTTCTATCTGTGGGTCCTTTGAGGACTCAGATAGCAGAAGATCCCTGCGCAGCAGAGATGGTTTTTAAAGTTGCATGGGGGGTGGGGCGCTTCTCCCAACGCCACATGACTTGATTGTAGAGGAGATGGTTCTGATGGCAAGGGGGATCCCTAGACGACCGGCACCTCCACACAACTGCAGGGGGCTGCCGGAAATCCAGTTTTTGGGAAACCGCCTCGAAGCGTGCCGCCACAGCTTGCTTTTCTGTTGGGGTGAGCTCCCTTAGCCTTATGTCTTCCAGACTCACCCACAAGGCAGCGGGGCAGTGGTTGATAGGTGCCAGGGCGTGTCCACCAGGGTGGGCCTGCACACCATATCTCTTGGGCCCACTGCTGCTCCGAGATCCCCTGCCCAGTTAGCCTGGGGCCGCAAGACCCCAGTTACCATGTGTGGCCACGGGGAGGCCTGGCAGGAGTCTTGGTGAAGGAGAGGCTATGTACTGGCAAGGGAAGGCTTACACGCTAGGATGCTTCCCTATTCGCCACAGAGGCTAGCCAGCGGCAGCAAGCTAAGGGCAGGAAGGACACAAGCGGGTTGGAAGAACACATGCACCTTCCCTCCAACTACACACTGCTGCACTAGACGCATGACAACACCCTGTGTGTATGTACACACACACACACACACACACACGCCTGTGTCTGACCTGCAGTTCAGCTCATTGAGTCAGCGGCGGTGGCGGCGGTCTCAGCAGGGATCAGCTGGTTCACCACACCAGTGCATGTTGACTCAGCAGCTCATTCATCAGCAGCTGGAGACGAGAGGCTGGACCAGAGAGGAGATGAGGACTTCCTCACTTCTTCTTTTTCATTCTTTCAAATGCAGGACCGTCTCCCTGTTTTACTTTCCACTCACTCTGCTGCTCCTTGTGTGCTCCCTCTTTGAGTACTTCTCTCTCTCTCTTTCCTTTCTTCCTCTACCTCTCTCTACCATTACTTCCCTCTCTCTCTTTCCTGTCTCCCTCTACCTCTCTCGACCATTACTTCCCTCTCTCTCTTTCCTGTCTCCCTCTACCTCTCTCTACCATTGCTTCTCTCTCTCTTTCCTGTCTCCCTCTACCTCTCTCTACCATTACTTCCCTCTCTCTCTTTCCTGTCTCCCTCTACCTCTCTCTACCATTACTTCCCTCTCTCTCTTTCCTGTCTCCCTCTACCTCTCTCTACCATTACTTCCCTCTCTCTCTTTCCTGTCTCCCTCTACCTGTCTCTACCATTACTTCCCTCTCTCTCTCTTTCCTGTCTCCCTCTACCTCTCTCTACCATTACTTCTCTCTCTCTCTTTCCCGTCTCCCTCTACCTCTCTGTACCATTACTTCCCTCTCTCTCTCTTTCCCGTCTCCCTCTACCTGTCTCTACCATTACTTCTCTCGCTCTCTTTCCTGTCTCCCTCTACCTCTCTGTACCATTACTTCTCTCGCTCTCTTTCCTGTCTCCCTCTACCTCTCTCTACCATTACTTCCCTCGCTCTCTTTCCTGTCTCCCTCTACCTCTCTCTACCATTACTTCTCTCTCTCTTTCCTGTCTCCCTCTACCTCTCTCTACCATTACTTCCCTCTCTCTCTTTCCTGTCTCCCTCTACCTCTCTCTACCATTACTTCCCTCTCTCTCTTTCCTGTCTCCCTCTACCTCTCTCTACCGTTACTTCTCTCTCTACTTTCCTGTCTCTCTCTACCATTACTTCTCTCTCTCTTTCCTGTCTCCCTCTACCTCTCTCTACCATTACTTCTCTCTCTCTTTCCTGTCTCCCTCTACCTCTCTGTACCATTACTTCCCTCTCTCTCTTTCCTGTCTCCCTCTACCTGTCTCTACCATTACTTCTCTCTCTCTTTCTTGTCTCCCTCTACCTCTCTCTACCATTACTTCTCTCTCTCTCTCTCTCTCTCTCTCTCTCTCTCTCTCTCTTTCCTGTCTCCCTACCTCTCTGTACCATTAGTTCTCTTTCATTCTTCACCAGAACCCTCCCCTCATGTACTGTCTCAACTTTGGGACTTTAACCCTTCAAACCTGTGAAAGAGGGCCCAGTCCAGACAGACAGACAGACAGACAGACAGACAGACAGACAGACAGGTAGACACGCAGACAGGCTGACCGACAGCTAGCTAGCTAGCTCCATCAGGGATCTGTGATACAGGCAGCTGGCCCACTCAGCTTAGGATTTCATGCCACATTAGCTCTCAGGCTTTCCAGCTGAACAGAAAGGAATGGACTGTTTGTGTGTGTGTGGGTGGGTGTGTGTGGGTGGGTGGTGGTGGGGGGGCATCTTTGTCAGCATTTTAACTTTTAACCTGTGTGCATGTGCTGGGGCATCTGAGAGTTTATACATGTGTATCTTTGGGTTTGCAGATTGACTGGTACAAACATGTGATGTCGCACCCTGTAACAAGGAGGCAGCGGTTTATCTAGACTGCATACGTTAGTGGGAGTACTCCCCTGACGTGACCTGCAGGGAAATACTCCGTATTGCCCCTCCAGAGGAGAGGCAAAGGTCAGAGGTCCGCTATAGAACCATATAGCGCCGCTGCAACACTCGCATCAGCGGGTGAGGTGTGCTGGGTAAAACGGGTCTTCCGGATTCGAGGTGGTCTTCCTGACTAACAGAGGAGTCCTCGTTCTCCTCCAGAGCCGTGATCTCAGCACTGCGGCCACCGAGCGACACAGCCGTGTACGAAAGCAGGAAGCTAGGCCTTTCAGAGCATGGTCAGGCTGTGTGTGGTCGTGTCACCGGGCGCCTGGAGCAGCAGATGTCTCCCTGTCTGCCCGGTTTCGTACCCCTGCGCCGCACTGAGGGAATGGAAGGCACACAGAGGGGGGGAGAGAGAGAGAGCTGGGCCTGCTGGCTGCGGCCCGCAGGGGAACAATAAGGTTTATTGTGGGGTTTTGGTCTCATTCACGGGGGGCACGGCGTTCAGCTGGATCCGCCTGCCCATCTGCAGGCTGACGTTCCCCCTCACCGCCACACAAACTCACAGAGGCAGGAGGACACTGGACATCCTGCAGACACGGCGTGGACGGAGCCTGCTGGCTTGGATGACTTGTTGGCTGTGTTTCTGAAAGTACCGCTGGCTGTCTCCTGGGTGAGGCGTCTCCTGGGTGAGGCGTCTCCTGGGTGAGTGTGTCCTCGTCGCGTTTGTTCTGTCTGCCATGTTTGGAAGACGTCCTCTGTGCGTGTGTGTCTTCCTGGCTAGTGACTGTATTGTATACGATAAGCAATCATCCAGGAAACGATGGCTTCCTCTCCCGTTGACTGCAACAGCGCGTCAAAACAGGATTTAGAGATCAGAATCCAGACTCCAGGCGTCCTCATGTGGGGAGGGAGTGTTGGTAGAGGTCGTCTTGAGGGTGCACAGTGAGGTATTGCATGTGTGCAGACACACACACTCATGACAAGCGGTGTGTATGTGAGTGTGTGGTACCAGTGTACCAGTTTCTCCAGTGGCAGACAGACACACAAATGGTCATTTTTCTCTCTTTCTCTCTGTGTGTGTGTGTCTCTCTCTGTCTCTGTCTCTCTCTCCGTGGACAGAGCTGACAGCCTGTCTTCTCTAGGCAGCAGGTCCGCCAGTCTCGACCAGTCTCTATGGCCAGGCTGTGGTCACTGAGTCTGTAGATGGTTCACGTCTTCCTCACTTTCTGGTCAGTCACGCTGGTCACATGGTCTGTCATCGTGCGCTGTCTGTAACAGCACTGCAGTAGCGTTGAAGTTTGCTGTGAGTTCTTGTGATAGATGTCCAGTGGTTAATGTGATGTTCTTGTTCTCTAGCTATAATGTGGTCGGGCCAGATGGTGCGAGGGCTGTCCTGATGCCTGGTGCTGTTGGCTGAGCTGAGCCTCAGCACCAGCTGGCTGAGGGGACTCCTCTCTTGGTTCTCCGCTTGGTGATGGAGAGCTTTGTGATGGTAGGAGTTGGGCTCACTTGCGTTTAGGTGTTGGTAGAATTTGATTGCTCTTTTTTGCATCTTCATTTGCAGGGAAACTGGCCCAGTTCTGCTCGGCATCCATTGTCATGTTCTTGTGTACTCTGAGAATGCTCTTGCAAATCTCAGTCTGCAGGGTTTCCATTGGGTGTGTCCCATTTTTTCAAAGTCTTGATTTACAAGAGGACTCCACACTTCACTACCATATAGTAACATTGGTTCAATTATGGATTTGAATATTTTGAGCCATGTTCTAACAGGTATGTCTATGTCTGAAGACTTTTTTATAGTCTAGAAAGCCCTTCTTCCCTTGTCTCTGAGATCATTCATGTTGAGACTGACATTTCCTGTAGAGGTCATTATTAGTCCCAGATATGTGTAGCTGTGTGTGTGTGTGTTCTGTGTCAATGGAGCCTAGTAAGAACCTGGGTCATTTCTGTAAGACCATAATTCTAGTCTTTTTCAGATTAACTGTCAGGGCCCAGATCTGACAGAAGTTTTGCTGATGATCCAGTTGCTGTTGTAATGCCTACTTAGATGGAGCTGATAATATTAGATCATCTGCAAAAAGTAGGCATATAATTTGTGTGTCAGAGAGGGTGAGACCAGGGATATCTGATTGTTCTAGAGATTTTACCAGTTCATCAATATAAATATAAACAGGGTGGGGGTGAGACTGCAGCCCTGCTTCACACCCCCCTACTCTGTCTCTCTCTCTCGCTCTCTCTCTCTCTCTCTGTCTCGGTTTATTACATATGATATTCAGGTTCTGTTATATTCTCACCCTCCTCAGTGTCATCTCACAATAACTACCTAGTCCAGACCATAAATACGTGTTTTGTGTTTTACAACTGAACACCACCCAAACCCAATTTGTAGATCTTCAGTTATACACACTTTAGTGTCTTCTGTCTCCTTTCTGAGTGACTCCACCCAGTAGATGTTACTCTGGTTCATTACATGTATTAATTCAGCCCGTGAGTGTTGTGTTGCCCTACAGCAGCAGGACAGGAAGTGTGTCGTGCCTTAAGGTTTCACACACAGTGCTCAGCCAAAGCCTCGCTTCCTTGCGTTGCCTGTGAATATTGTGCACATTTAAGCCGATTAGCGAGGGGGAAACTCCCATCCTGGTTTGTGTTGTGTCTGCAGTTGTGTTGGCTGCTAGATTTGATGGTTCCTGGTTCTTTGCCCCGAGCGTCTGATCAGCTGCTGGTGTGATGCTGCTGTTCTGTCGTCAGGCTAAACAAAGCTTATCTTCCCTGGGCTCTTCTTCACATGTCTGCTCCAAAACAGCTGTGTGTCTGTGTGTGTCAGTTTATGTGTGTGTGTGTGTGTGTGTGTATTCAGTGGGTAAAGTTGTTGGCCTGTGTATGTTAAATACAGTATTTAAACCAAATTCTTATAAAATTCTCATCTTGTCTAAATTTATATCGTAAGCTATTCATCTTGACCATCATGTCAAGAGCACAGCTGCTGTTTTCCCTGAAGACTGTGTTAAGCCCTTTTCCCCTCTAGAACAATCACTTAAACACACACACACTCACACACACTGTGACTATGCCTATACAAGCCTGTGCAGTTGGTGTGGTTTATTGGTCAGCTGAGTCTTAATAAATGGAGCTGTTCAGCTGAATTGTTGGTCTGTGCTCTTGTGTATTCATAAATATCTGCTGCCCTCAACAGCGTCTCCTCTGTTGATGTTTCTATGTGAAGAAAAAGTAAAAAGGAAAGAAATCGCTACATTTAAAGTGAGCCAAGACAAAATATAGACATGGGGTGGACAGTGGACCTCTGTAGACACACAGCTCAGTTCACCGTCAGTGTGATGGTCGCTGCTCAGGCACTGCATCTTCTGTGCTCTGCAGGAGGTGCTGCTCACTGGTCTGTTGATCCCACTGCTCACTGATCTGTTGATCCCACTCTTCACTGATCTGTTGATCCCACTCCTCACTGATCTATTGATCCCACCGCTCACTGATCTGTTGATCCCACTGCTCACTGATCTGTTGATCCCACTGCTCACTGATCTATTGATCCCACCGCTCACTGATCTGTTGATCCCACTGCTCACTGATCTGTTGATCCCACTGCTCACTGATCTGTTGATCCCACTGCTCGCTGATCTGTTGATCCCACTCCTCACTGATCGGTTGATCCCACTGCTCACTGATCTGTTGATCCCACCGCTCACTGATCTGTTGATCCCACTCCTCACTGATCTGTTGATCCCACCGCTCACTGATCCATTGATCCCACTGCTCACTGATCTATTGATCCCACCGCTCACTGATCTATTGATCCCACTCCTCACTGATCTGTTGATCCCACTGCTCACTGATCTATTGATCCCACTGACTGATCAGTTTGTGTCTCTGCTGTTTCAGCTCTACGACAAGATCAACACCAAGTCGTCCCCACACATCAGAAACCCTCCCAGCGATGCTGTGCAGAGAGCCAAAGAGGTAAACACACACACACACACACACATACACACACCTAAGAGTAGACTGACAAACTATTGCAAGTCATGTTGGCCATAGACTACACCATAAAGACATACATATTTTCTACTTGACCAGCACACCTCCATGTCCTCCCTCCTGATGTGTTTGTTGTGTGTGACGTCAGGGATAACGGCTGCTCAGCTGCAAACCAATGACACGTCTACTTCTTACTGGCTGTCCTCCAGTCTAACCTGTGTCCTGTTTTTCTATAAGCGCTAACGCTCTGTTAATCTCTGTCGTCTTCTCACCGAAGCACTAACTCATCCCTGCGATCAGTCGCTGCCACTCTCCACCCTCTGCTCACCCGCTCTGTCTAGTGAGGGGATGAGTCCATGTCCACTCCGGTATTCACTGGAAGACATCAGCAGATGTTTTTATTCCAAGACACTCAAATGAGAGTCAGCAGCTGGCAGATAGGTTCATGTGTCATCCCACAGGCATCTCACAGCTCTGAGTAGCGGTGTTGTAGTCAAGTCACTAAACATCGAGTCCGAGTCGAGGCTCGAGTCCCCGGTGTTCGAGTCCGAGTCCCCAAAGAAGAGTCCGAGTCTGAGTCACCAGTGCTCAAGTCGAGTCACGAGTCCTGAAAATCAGGACTCGAGTCGGACTCGAGTCCGAGTCCTGGACTCGAGTACTACAACACTGCTCGGTAGTTATCATCTCATTGGAAAAACTAGTGTAAATGTGCAACAGGCAGCACATCCCCAACAGCAGCCTGAGTGAAGGGAGATTCAGACTACAGTTTGGCGTGACGTATCATAGCCAGAGTGCATATCTTATAAAGGTGGTGAAGGGTGCAACAGGTGTACGGTGACATGAGGGGAAGTAATGGATCAGATTACAGATTAGCAGGACAAAGCCACAGATCAGCATCACGACCGTGTTTAGAAACCATCTAATTAAGGTAGGAATGAAAGAGGGGCGTTCTATGCCTTTCTTTCTTTCTTTCTTTGAGAATAACAAGTTAAATTAACAAGCAGCACGGTGGTCCAGTGGATACACTGTTGCCTCACAGCAAGAAGGTGCTGGGTTCGAACCCCAGGCCATCCCAGGTCCTTTCTGTGTGGAGTTTGCATGTTCTCCCTGTGTCTGCGTGGGTTTCCTCCCACCATCAAAAAGACATGCATGTTAGGGTTCATACTGCTGCCTGTGCCCCTGAGCAAGGCAATGGGAAGAAGAGGTGGAGTTGGTCCCCGGGTGCTGCAGCTGCCCCCTGCTGCTGTACAATAGGATGGGTTAAATGGAGAGAACACATTCATTGTAAGAATACAATCAGAGGTGTAAAAACCAGGTCCAGAAAGTAAATGTCCAAACCGTGTATTTGCTCCAACCATGTCACTAAACCAGCTGATTTCCTTAGCTAGTTTTCACTACCTAGTTGAGAAGTGGCGTTGACTAGAATCTGCTGGTGTAGTGCATGGGTGGAGCAAATACATGGTTAGGACTTTTACTTTCTGGGCCTGGTTTTTAAACCTCTGAATACAATGAGAAAATAAAATGGCTTTGTTCTTTCTTTATTTCAGTTAATATGTCGTGTCCCACGTGATGCCAGGTCACGTGACATGTCTCATTCCCTTTCTCACTGCAATGCAAATTTGACGTGGTTATAAATAGACTGAAGAACTTCGTCATCCATGAACAAACTTGTCAAAATAGATGCATTCATGGGCATCTTTTTTCTTTATTTCTTTTTTTTTGGGGGCGGGGGGTATTTCCCCATTTTTCTCCCCAATTGTACCCGGCCAATTACCCCACTCTTCCGAGCCATCACGGTCGCTGCTCCACCCCCTCTGCTAATCCGGGGAGGGCTGCAGACTACCACATGCCTCCTCCGATACATGTGGAGTCACCAGCCGCTTCTTTTCACCTGACAGTGAGGAGTTTCACCAGGGGGACGTAGTGCGTGGGAGGATCACGCTATTCCCCCCAATTCCCCCTCCCCCCCAAACAGGCACCAAGACCGACCACAATTTCAATTTCCTAATTTCCAACCCAGAGGATAAACGTTGGGGGTTGAGGTTTTTTTGTTTTCAGGCAGCGCAGTCTCGCCCAGAGATGCTCCGCCCTGGTCCACAATGTAGTCACCTGTATGCAGGTTGTCGTGACAACCCAAAACCACACCCGCTCATCGGAATCAGAATCAACTTTATTGGCCAAGTGTGCCTATGCACACGAGGAGTTTGTCTGTGGTTCACAGCAGCTTCTGGTACTTACATACGTCACTCGCACAAAAATACGCAAAAAGAAAAACACTGGAGGTAAGTGTGTATGCAGAACAAGGTATGTCACAACTATACAGAGTTTTGTTATGGCTGAATAATTTATAATTTATTATGTTTAAATATTATATACTAAAAATCTTTAGCATATATTTATCAATTATATATTATGGTTCTCTACCGGAAAATGGTTGGGGATGAGGATGGGGATGAGTTGTTGCCTCAAGTGAAGGAGTTCAAGTATCTCGGGGTCTTGTTCACGAGTGAGGGTAGGATGGAGCAGGAGGTTGACAGGTGGATTGGTGCAGCATCGGCAGTAATGTGGATGTTGTACTGGACCATTGTAGTGAAGAGGGAGCTGAGCCGGAAGGCAAAGCTATCAATTTACCAGTCAGTCTTGGTTCCAGCCCTCACCTATGGTCACGAGCTTTGGGTAGTGACCGAAAGGGTGAGATCACGGACACAAGCGACTGAAATGAGTTTCCTCCGTAGGGTGTCTGGGCTCAGCCTTAGAGATAGGGTGAGGAGCTTGGACATCCGGAGGGAGCTCAGAGTAGAGCCGCTGCTGATTAGGATGCCTCCTGGGCGCCTTCCTTTGGAGGGTTTCCAGGCACGTCCAACTGGAAGGAGACCCCGGGGTAGACCCAGAACTCGCTGGAGGGACTACATGTCGAATCTGGCCTGGGAACGCCTTGGGATCCCCCAGGAGGAGCTGGAGGGCGTTGCTGGGGAGAGGGACGTCTGGAGTGCCCACCGGGACCCGACCCCGGAGAAGTGGCTGAAGATGAGATGAAATGGGATATATAATTATATACTATATTCTATTTATGTTATAATTATAACAATAACAGTGATAATACAGCTTGACCAGAGGGGGCTAGTTACAAAGTGTCATATTTACATGGTAAGTGTGTGTTATTGCACCATGCTGTCAAGTGTTCATGAGAGAGAGATGGCCTGTGGGAAGAAACTGTTCCTGTGTCTGGTGGTTTTGGTGCACATTGCTCTGTAGTGCGCGCCAGAGGGTCGGAGTTGAGACAAAATGTGTCCTGGGGGGGGGGTCTGTGCTGATTCTGCCCGCCCGTTTCCAGACTCTAGAGGTGTACAAGTCCTGCAGGGTGGGCAGGGGATCTGTGCTGATTCTGCCCGCCCGTTTCCAGACTCTAGAGGTGTACAAGTCCTGCAGGGTGGGCAGGGGATCTGTGCTGATTCTGCCCGCCCGTTTCCAGACTCTAGAGGTGTACAAGTCCTGCAGGGTGGGCAGGGGATCTGTGCTGATTCTGCCCGCCCGTTTCTAGACTCTAGAGGTGTACAAGTCCTGCAGGGTGGGCAGGGGATCTGTGCAGATTCTGCCCGCCCGTTTCCAGACTCTAGAGGTGTACAAGTCCTGCAGGGTGGGCAGGGGATCTGTGCTGATTCTGCCCGCCCGTTTCCAGGCTCTAGAGGTGTACAAGTCCTGCAGGGTGGGCAGGGGGTCTGTGCTGATTCTGCCCGCCCGTTTCCAGGCTCTAGAGGTGTACAAGTCCTGCAGGGTGGGCAGGGGGTCTGTGCTGATTCTGCCCGCCCGTTTCCAGACTCTAGAGGTGTACAAGTCCTGCAGGGTGGGCAGGGGAGCTCCAATGGTTGTTTCTTGTGTCCTCACTGTTCGCTGCAGTCTGGTCCTATCCTGTTGTGTTGCTGCTCTGAACCAGACCGTAATGGATCTGCACAGGACAGATTCAGTGACTGCGGTGTGGAACAGGCTCGACAGCTCCTGCGGCAGACCAAAATGTCCTTAATTGCCGCAGAAAGAGCATCCTCAGTAGAGGATATTTACATCTCCCCCTGTCTGGTTGGAGGTATTTTAACCGGTCAAATCAGGTGGTGTCATGTTGGGTTGGAATGAAAACCTGCATGTGCATGACTACACGTGGACCATGGCTGAATACTGCTGCACCGGCAGGACGGCAAGCTGCAGTCATGGTTTCTGTGACTGTGCATCTGTACTTGCATACACCACAGTGCTCTTCTGCAGAAGTACTACCAGATCATCTGTCGGCCATGTTGGTTTTGACCTACAGGGTTGGACTGGAGCCATGTTAGAAGTCGTAATGACTCACAGTGAAGGATTTATATTTCCCCCTTTTTCTCCCCAATTGTATCCGGCCAATTACCCCACTCTTCCGGAGCCGTCCCGGTCGCTGCCCCACCCCCTCTGCCCATCCGGGGAGGGCTGCAGACTACCACATGCCTCCTCTGATACACGTGGAGTCACCAGCCGCTTCTTTTCACCTGACAGTGAGGAGTTTCGCCAGGGGGACATATCGCGTGGGAGGATAACGCTCTTCCCCCCCAGTCACCCCTCCCCCCCCGAACAGGTGCCCCAACCGACCAGAGGAGGCACTAGTGCAGCGACCGGGACACATACCCACATCCAGCTTCCCACCCGCAGACACGGGCCAATTGTGTCTGTAGGGCTGCCCGGCCAAGCCGGGGGTAACATGAGGATTCGGATCGGCGATCCCCGTGTTGGTGGGCAGTGGACTAGACCACCACGCCACCCGGACGCCTGTGGGAGTGACTTGTTTTTAGGGTATCTATTCAGTTATTGAGTCAAGTTTTCTGCTCTGTCAATTAGTCCACAGACAGCTGCATGAGACGGGAAGTCAGGCTGCTTCATTTGACCCTTTTCATTAGAAATGCTAATTTATGTGTGTCTCTCTCACACACACACACACACACACACACACACAGCCTGGGCGGTGTTAGTGAGCCGTAGGTGCGGTGAAGGCTGTTTGTCCTCTCACAGAGCGCCGCCGTGGGACCTGCAGCTTCTCACCTCGGCCACCATTCATTCATTCAGCTGTGTAGGGTTTGTGTTTCCCTTCCAGTACACATCATAACACTCCCACTGGAGGCTTAACAAGGACTGTGAGGCACACACGTCCACACTTGTGGTTTGTGTGTGTGTGTGTGTGTGTGTGCGTGTGTGTGTGTGTGCGTGTGTGTGTGCGTGCATGTGGTTGTGTGTCATGGCCTCTGTCAGGCTGACGTGTGCATTGTGTGCGTTGATGAGGGAGCATTTAAACAGGAAAGCAGGGCTTGTGTGCGTTAACCGAGGTGAGGTTGTGTGTTTTATGTGGCTTCAGCTGTTCGGAGAGACCTGACTAATGAAGTAGCCTGGGCACCCTGTCGCCAACGGGTGTGTTTGGCTGGTGTTTTCCTCCTTCGCTCGGTGGAGGTGGATGAGTAGTCCTGATGGAGTCGCAGCAGAGGCGGTGCTGTGTTTCCTCCTCCTCTGTGCCTCTTTCACTCGTGTTCCTTCAAGTCTGTGCTGAGAAACATGCTGTACTGACCCGCTGGCGCCACAAACGCACTTCTAAGCTCTCTCTAGACTCTCTGCAGGACCGCTTCAACACACTTTCACCACAAACTAAACCTCCGCCGATTCTGATTGGGCTCTTTGGGACCGACTTCTTCTCTTACTCTTCTTCTTCCTCCTCCTCCTCCTCCGCTGCTTTGCCTCCTTGTGTGTGTTAATCTTCTCTGGCTGACGCTGAAATGGTTTGAGCCAATCACACTGCGGCGTCTCCGGGACTCTGGGGTTTCTGACCCAGAAGAGCAGGGGTGGGAACAGGACCTGTTTCTAACCACACATCACAGCTCATGCTGTGGACACATCCACACTGCTCCTCCTGACACATCCACTTTACTCCTCCTGACACATCAATACTGCTGCTCCTGACACATCCACACTGCTCCTCCTGACACATCCACTTTACTCCTCCTGACACATCAATACTGCTGCTCCTCACACATCCACATTGCTCTTCCTGACACATCCACACTGCTGCTCCTGACACATCCACACTGCTCGTCCTGACACATCCACACTGCTCATCCTGACACATCCGCAGTGCTGCTCCTGACACATCCACACTGCTGCTCCTGACGCATCCACACTGCTGCTCCTGACGCATCCACACTGCTGCTCCTGACACATCCACACTGCTCGTCCTGACACATCCACACTGCTCATCCTGACACATCCGCAGTGCTGCTCCTGACACATCCACACTGCTGCTCCTGACACATCCACACTGCTGCTCCTGACGCATCCACACTGCTGCTCCTGACACATCCACACTGCTGCTCCTGACGCATCCAAGCCACACTGCTGCTCCTGACACACCCACACTGCTCCTCCTGACACATCCACATTGCTCCTCCTGACACATCCACACTGCTCGTCCTGACACATCCACAATGCTGCTCCTGACACATCCATACTGCTCATCCTGACACATCCACACTGCTGCTCCTGACACATCCACACTGCTGCTCCTGACGCATCCAAGCCACACTGCTCCTCCTGACACATCCAATCCACACTGCTGCTCCTGACACATCCACACTGCTCCTCATGACATCCACACTGCTCCTCCTGACACATCCACACTACTGCTCCTGACACATCCTTACTGATCCTGACACATCAACACTGCTCCTCCTGACATATCCACACTGCTACTCCTGACATATCCAATCCACACTGCTCCTCCTGACATATCCACACTGCTGCTCCTGACACATCCACACTGATCCTGAAACATCCACACTGCTCTTCCTGACACATCCACACTGACCCTGATACATCCACACTGCTGCTCCTCACACATCCACACTGATCCTGACACATCCACAGTGCTCCTCCTGACATAGCCACACTGCTGCTCCTGACACATCAACACTGCTCCTCCTGACGTATCCACGCCGCTGCTCCTGATACATCCACGCTGCTCCTCCTGACACATCCACGCTGATCCTGACACATCCACACTGCTCCTCCTGACACATCCACACTGCTCCTACTGACACATCCACACTGCTCCTCCTGACATATCCACACTGCTCCTCCTGACACATCAACACTGCTCCTCCTGACACATCCACACTGCTCCTCCTGACGTATCCACGCCGCTGCTCCTGATACATCCACGCTGCTCCTCCTGACATATCCACACTGCTCCACCTGACACATCCACACTGATCCTGACACATCCACACTGCTCCTCCTGACACATCCACACTGCTGCTCCTGACACATCCACACTGCTCCCCCTGACACATCCACACTGCACCTCCTGACACATCCACACTGCTGCCCCTGACACATCCACACTGCTCCTCCTGACACATCCACACTGCTCCTCCTGACACATCCACACTGCTGCTCCTGACACATCCACACTGCTCCTCCTGACACATCCACACTGCTGCTCCTGACACATCCACACTGCTCCCCCGACACATCCACACTGCTCCTCCTGACACATCCACACTGCTGCTCCTGACACATCCACACTGCTCCTCCTGACACATCCACACTGCTCCTCCTGACACATCCACACTGTTGCTCCTGGTGATGGTGTGTGTGTGTGTGTGTGTGAACTGGATCTAAAACGCTGTTTGAGAGTTGAGTCAACTACCCTAGCTGTAGATACTAACACACACACACACACGCACACATCCAGTACACACACATCCAGTACACACACACCCAGTACACACACACCCAGTACACACACACCCAAGTACACACACAGAGCTCTGACACTTGACTGTCTCTGACCTCATAGAGCGGGGCTTCATAATGAGGACAGTCACACTGTTTAATTCTTCTTCCTGTGTCTTCTTCTGCTAAGAGTTCCTGCCCAGATGAAGCAAGTGGCGCTTTGAAACATCTGGAATATGTAAGACCTGAGACCGCTCCACATCCCACCCCACCCCACCCCACCCCACCTCACCCCACCCGCACAACACCACCGACACTGACCAACGCTGTCCTGGCTGCTAGACATAGTCATGTGTAGAGGTGGCTTTGTCAACACGGGCATCTAGAAGTACAACACGAGTGTGTTGTCGAGCCTGTGTGTGTTTACGGACATCAGGGTGACGTGACGTGTGTGTGTGTGTGTGTGTGTGTGTGTGCGTGTGTGTGTGTGTGTGTGTGTGTGTTTAGATGATGTCTTAATCCGGTAGCTTCCACTGTCTATGATGATGTTTTCAAAGTGTACTGCTGCTGCTGTGCTGCTCAGTACTGGCTCTGGGTGGTTTTACTCACATATCAGAGATAATTAAGTTACACACACACACACACACACGCACACACACACACACACACACACACACACACACACACACACACACACACACACACACACACACACACACACACACACACATTCTGCAAGCAGGCGCAACATAACTGGAGCTGACACCAAACCAGGTCATATTGTAAGAGGAGGGGCTGAGCCTCGACCAGGTTCTTTAACTGGTTGAGTGACAGGTCGTGATGGTCTCTGATTGGCTGAGGTGGTTGGGGGGGTGGGGGTGGGCGGGACCCGAGAACATTTGAGAGGGATCGTTGGATTTCTGGTCAGTGTGTGTTGGATGTTTTGTCATATTCTCTGCAGTGGGTGGCAGGTACAGTTGTGTGTGTGTGTGTTTGTGTGTGTGTGTGTGTGTTTGTGTGTGTGTAAGTGTGTGTGTGTGTGTGTGTGTGTGCGCTTGCCAGGGTTCAGGAGTGCAGAAATACTGCCGTTGCTTGGATCTCTTTGACGCCTTCTTCCTCTTGCCGCCTTCTCAGGTGCTGGAAGAGATCTCCTGCTACCCGGAGAACCACGACGCTAAGGAGCTCCGACGGATACTGACCCAGCCGCATTTCATGGTGAGTCACACACACACACACACACGCACACACACAGACACACACACACGCACACACACATCAAGGCGGTGATCTTAGGTGCACCTCTGGAGCGGCTGCAGGAGAATGTGGAGGGCTGCTGACGGTGACATTCCTGGCCGGGCTTACACAAACTTAATCCAGATATCTCCGCCGGAGCCGGAGTGCAGACCCCCAGTATTGGTGTACTTGCCCCATACTTCCACCCCTCTCTCCTCTGCCCCCCCCGCCCCCCCCTCTCCCGCCGGCATAGGAGAGAGCGGGAGGAGAGGTGGGTGGAAACGGGAGAGAGAGAGAGAGACGACGGCATGACTCAGAGACGGGCTTTTTCAAGCTTGTTTTCTATGTCAAGCCCCCCATTAGCCCCCCCCCCTCCATCACCCCCCTCCATCACCCCCCTCCATCAGGGAGGCTCCAGGCAACATGATAACGCTCCCTATCCAACACCACACTCTGGGAGCAGGGAGGGAGGATGGAAGAAGTTTAGACTCCAAAAGAGCGTCTGAGGTGTGTGTGGGGGGGTGGGGGTGGGGGTGGGTGGAGGGGGGGGGGTTTACGGGGGGAGGGGGGGTATCCGGTCAAGTGGTAACAGTCAGTCCAGCAGTGAGAATTTTGTCCACCGCTCCTTTCCTGCTCCTGTCATGTCAGCATGTGTGTTGCTCTCTGATCAATGGCCTGGCTGACAGGGATGGAGGGAGTTGGGCGTGGGGTGAGGGTAGCTGGGCGTGGGGTGAGGGTAGTTTGGTGTAGGGTGAGGGTGGTTGGGCGTGGGGTGAGGGTGGTTGGGCGTGGGGTGAGGGTAGCTGGGCGTGGGGTGAGGGTAGTTGGGTGTAGGGTGAGGGTAGTTGGGCGTGGGGTGAGGGTAGTTGGGTGTGGGGTAAGGGTGGTTGGGCGTGGTGGGTAGTTGGGTGTGGGGTGAGGGTGGTTGGGCGTGGGGTGAGGGTAGTTGGGTGTGGGGTGAGGGTAGTTGGGTGTGGGGTGGAGGGCGAGAGAGGGAGAAACTTGATCAGAAAACAAGATAGGGAGTGAAAAGCTGAGGGAATGGGCGCGGGGGGAGGGGAGGGGAGGGGGGAGGAAGACTTGGAGAGAGGGCTGAGGGGGGAGTTGGGGCCGGTCGGGGGTCAGTGAGGCGTGGCTGATGTGTTGTGCTGTGTTGGCTCTGGAGGGGCGGGGAGGAGGAGGGAGAGAGAGGCACCATCATGTACAGCATTCCACCACTCACACTCACACTCACACACACACACACACACACACACACACACACACACACACACACACACACACACACACACACACATAGCTTTGCTGTCCATCTCTCACAAGACATCAGTCAGCTTCTCCCTCTGGACTTGTGGAGGATTGTGTGTGTGTGTGTGTGTGTGTGTGTGTGTGTGTGTGTGTGTGTGTGTGTGTGTGTGTGTGTGTGTGTGTGTGTGTGTGTGTTGTGTGTGTGTGTGTTAATTTACAAGGTGACAACCTTTCTACAAGGTTTGTGCACTTGTGCGGTCTTATTGTTCCTCCCTCTAATGTAATGTGTCAGTAGTGGTGTAGTGTGTCAGTAGTGGTGTAGTGTGTCAGTAGTGGTGTAGTGTGTCAGTAGCGGTGTAATGTGTCAGTAATGGTGTAGTGTGTCAGTAGCGGTGTAGTGTGTCAGTAGTGGTGTAGTGTGTCAGTAATGGTGTAGTGTGTCAGTAGTGGTGTAGTGTGTCAGTAGTGGTGTAATGTGTCAGTAGTGGTGTAGTGTGTCAGTAGCGGTGTAATGTGTCAGTAATGGTGTAGTGTGTCAGTAGCGGTGTAGTGTGTCAGTAGCGGTGTAATGTGTCAGTAATGGTGTAGTGTGTCAGTAGCGGTGTGATGTGTCAGTAGTGGTGTGATGTGTCAGTAGCGGTGTAGTGTGTCAGTAGCGGTGTAGTGTGTCAGTAGCGGTGTGATGTGTCAGTAGTGGTGTAATGTGTCAGTAGCGGTGTAGTGTGTCAGTAGCGGTGTGATGTGTCAGTAGCGGTGTAATGTGTCAGTAATGGTGTGATGTGTCAGTAGTGGTGTGATGTGTCAGTAGCGGTGTAGTGTGTCAGTAGCGGTGTGATGTGTCAGTAGTGGTGTGATGTGTCAGTAGCGGTGTAGTGTGTCAGTAGCGGTGTGATGTGTCAGTAGCGGTGTAGTGTGTCAGTAGCGGTGTGATGTGTCAGTAGCGGTGTGATGTGTCAGTAGCGGTGTAATGTGTCAGTAGTGGTGTGACGTGTCAGTAGTGGTGTAATGTGTCAGTAGTGGTGTAATGTGTCAGTAGTGTAGGTCTGTCAGTAGTGGTGTAATGTGTCAGTAGTGGTGTAATGTGTCAGTAGCGGTGTAGTCTGTCAGTAGTGGTGTAATGTGTCAGTAGTGGTGTAATGTGTCAGTAGTGGTGTAATGTGTCAGTAGCGGTGTAATGTGTCAGTAGTGGTGTAATGTGTCAGTAGTGTAGGTCTGTCAGTAGTGGTGTAATGTGTCAGTAGTGGTGTAATGTGTCAGTAGCGGTGTAGTCTGTCAGTAGTGGTGTAATGTGTCAGTAGTGGTGTAATGTGTCAGTAGTGGTGTAATGTGTCAGTAGTGTAGGTCTGTCAGTAGTGGTGTAATGTGTCAGTAGTGGTGTAATGTGTCAGTAGTGTAGGTCTGTCAGTAGTGGTGTAATGTGTCAGTAGTGGTGTAACGTGTCAGTAGCGGTGTAGTGTGTCAGTAGCGGTGTAACGTGTCAGTAGCGGTGTAGTGTGTCAGTAGTGGTGTAATGTGTCAGTAGTGGTGTAACGTGTCAGTAGCGGTGTAGTGTGTCAGTAGTGGTGTAATGTGTCAGTAGTGGTGTAATGTGTCAGTAGTGGTGTAATGTGTCAGTAGTGTAGGTCTGTCAGTAGTGGTGTAATGTGTCAGTAGTGGTGTAATGTGTCAGTAGTGGTGTAGTGTGTCAGTAGCGGTGTAATGTGTCAGTAGTGGTGTAATGTGTCAGTAGCGGTGTAGTGTGTCAGTAGTGGTGTAGTGTGTCAGTAGTGGTGTAATGTGTCAGTAGCGGTGTAATGTGTCAGTAGTGGTGTAATGTGTCAGTAGTGGTGTAATGTGTCAGTAGTGTAGGTCTGTCAGTAGTGGTGTAATGTGTCAGTAGTGGTGTAATGTGTCAGTAGTGTAGGTCTGTCAGTAGTGGTGTAATGTGTCAGTAGCGGTGTAACGTGTCAGTAGTGGTGTAGTGTGTCAGTAGCGGTGTAATGTGTCAGTAGTGGTGTAATGTGTCAGTAGCGGTGTAGTGTGTCAGTAGCGGTGTAATGTGTCAGTAGTGGTGTAGTGTGTCAGTAGTGGTGTAATGTGTCAGTAGTGGTGTAATGTGTCAGTAGTGGTGTAATGTGTCAGTAGTGTAGGTCTGTCAGTAGTGGTGTAATGTGTCAGTAGTGGTGTAACGTGTCAGTAGCGGTGTAGTGTGTCAGTAGCGGTGTAACGTGTCAGTAGCGGTGTAGTGTGTCAGTAGTGGTGTAATGTGTCAGTAGTGGTGTAACGTGTCAGTAGCGGTGTAGTGTGTCAGTAGTGGTGTAATGTGTCAGTAGTGGTGTAATGTGTCAGTAGTGGTGTAATGTGTCAGTAGTGTAGGTCTGTCAGTAGTGGTGTAATGTGTCAGTAGTGGTGTAATGTGTCAGTAGTGGTGTAGTGTGTCAGTAGCGGTGTAATGTGTCAGTAGTGGTGTAATGTGTCAGTAGCGGTGTAGTGTGTCAGTAGTGGTGTAGTGTGTCAGTAGTGGTGTAATGTGTCAGTAGCGGTGTAATGTGTCAGTAGTGGTGTAATGTGTCAGTAGTGTAGGTCTGTCAGTAGTGGTGTAATGTGTCAGTAGTGGTGTAACGTGTCAGTAGCGGTGTAGTGTGTCAGTAGCGGTGTAACGTGTCAGTAGCGGTGTAGTGTGTCAGTAGTGGTGTAATGTGTCAGTAGTGGTGTAACGTGTCAGTAGCGGTGTAGTGTGTCAGTAGTGGTGTAATGTGTCAGTAGTGGTGTAATGTGTCAGTAGTGGTGTAATGTGTCAGTAGTGTAGGTCTGTCAGTAGTGGTGTAATGTGTCAGTAGTGGTGTAATGTGTCAGTAGTGGTGTAGTGTGTCAGTAGCGGTGTAATGTGTCAGTAGTGGTGTAATGTGTCAGTAGCGGTGTAGTGTGTCAGTAGTGGTGTAGTGTGTCAGTAGTGGTGTAATGTGTCAGTAGCGGTGTAATGTGTCAGTAGTGGTGTAATGTGTCAGTAGTGGTGTAATGTGTCAGTAGTGTAGGTCTGTCAGTAGTGGTGTAATGTGTCAGTAGTGGTGTAATGTGTCAGTAGTGTAGGTCTGTCAGTAGTGGTGTAATGTGTCAGTAGCGGTGTAACGTGTCAGTAGTGGTGTAGTGTGTCAGTAGCGGTGTAATGTGTCAGTAGTGGTGTAATGTGTCAGTAGCGGTGTAGTGTGTCAGTAGCGGTGTAACGTGTCAGTAGTGGTGTAATGTGTCAGTAGTGGTGTAATGTGTCAGTAGCGGTGTAATGTGTCAGTAGCGGTGTAACGTGTCAGTAGTGGTGTAATGTGTCAGTAGCGGTGTAACGTGTCAGTAGTGGTGTAATGTGTCAGTAGTGGTGTAATGTGTCAGTAGCGGTGTAATGTGTCAGTAGTGTAGGTCTGTCAGTAGTGGTGTAATGTGTCAGTAGTGGTGTAATGTGTCAGTAGCGGTGTAATGTGTCAGTAGCGGTGTAATGTGTCAGTAGCGGTGTAATGTGTCAGTAGTGGTGTAATGTGTCAGTAGCGGTGTAATGTGTCAGTAGCGGTGTAATGTGTCAGTAGTGGTGTAATGTGTCAGTAGTGTAGGTCTGTCAGTAGTGGTGTAATGTGTCAGTAGCGGTGTAATGTGTCAGTAGTGGTGTAATGTGTCAGTAGTGGTGTAATGTGTCAGTAGTGGTGTAACGTGTCAGTAGTGGTGTAGGTCTGTCAGTAGCGGTGTAATGTGTCAGTAGCGGTGTAATGTGTCAGTAGTGGTGTAATGTGTCAGTAGCGGTGTAGTGTGTCAGTAGCGGTGTAATGTGTCAGTAGCGGTGTAGTGTGTCAGTAGTGGTGTAATGTGTCAGTAGTGGTGTAGTGTGTCAGTAGCGGTGTAATGTGTCAGTAGTGGTGTAGTGTGTCAGTAGTGGTGTAATGTGTCAGTAGCGGTGTAGTGTGTCAGTAGTGGTGTAATGTGACGGTCAACATGCTTTAACCTTGGAAACTTCATGGCTGTATTTGAGTGGATTGTGCTTTTTGTATCCACCCGTCCAGGATCCACGCCGCTCATGCTGCCCTCGGGGTCTGGGGGGGGGGGGCTTCAGTCTGTCCCAGCAGTGGGTTTATACGTGTTGTTTTCTGGTATTTTAGTCCTTTATTGGGTAGCGACAGTGGAGGCAGACAGGAAATGGGGCAGAGGGAGAGGGGTATGAATTGACTGGCTGGATTTGAACCCGCGACGTTGTGACCATGTGGCGGTGTGGCTATTGTAACTGTTGGTGTACGGAGGTGCCCGGTGGATTGTGTAGTGTTTGTATCCACTCGGCCTGTTAGGAATCTTCCCCTGTTAGGAATTAGCACACTCCATCAGCTGGAATTACCACCTCCTTGATCAGAAAGTTGTTTCAAAAAAGGGAAACATGTTTTCTTCCAGCGTGTGACAACAAAGACACAAGTCTGTCCTCGCATCTCTCGTCGTTACATGTCTGGTTCTGTTTCACTTCCCCTGACTCACTTCACTTCACAGGAGGATGGTAGCGCTGTGTGTGTGTGTGTGTGTGATATGCTGCTTTAACCCATACACACCAGCAGGGGGCGACAGACAACACACTGCTGGGTGGGCTAGAGATTCACAAGCCTTGTACAAGATCCTTAATGTTTAATCTTATCCCAAAATACAAACATATACGATCACACACACATGTACAGACACACACACACACACACACTAGACACACACATGAGACACACACACATACTAGACGCATACACACACTAGACGCACATACACATACTACACACACTAGAGATGAAGAATGAAAGGTGGTTAGCTATCGAAAGGTATTTGTTGTATGTGTGTAAGTCTCTGTAAATGTATGTGTGTGTTGTGTGGATGTTTGTGTGATTGAGTGCGCTTATCTCTGTGTGCATGTGTGTGTCTGTTTGTAAGAACAGTGTCAGTTCTTTAGTACACTGACTGTAGCAGTGTAATGACTGTGTGTGTGTGTGTGTGTGTGTGTGTGTGTGTGTGTGTGTGTGTGTGTGTGTGTGTGTGTGTGTGTGATATGTGGTGTCAGATGTGGTAATGTATTAATACAGTAGTAACAGGTGTGGTAATGTGTTAATACGGTAGTGACAGATGTGGTAACGTATTAATACAGTAGAAACAGGTGTGGTAATGTATTAATGCAGCAGTAACAGATGTGATAATGTACTATTACAGTAGTAGCAGGCGTCGTTATGTATTAATACAGTAGTAACAGGTGTTGTAATGTATTAATACAGTCGTAACAGGTGTGGTAATGTATTGAATGATACAGTAGTAACAGGTGTGGTAATGTATTATACAGTCGTAACTGGTGTGGTAATGTATTAATACAGTTGTAACGGATGTGGCAATGTATTAATACAGTCATAACAGGTGTGGTAATGTACTGATACAGTATTAACAGGTGTGGTAATGTATTATACAGCAGTAACAGGTGTGGTATTGTATTAATACAGTTGTAACGGGTGTGGTAATGTATTAATATAGTTGTAACAGGTGTGGTTACAGTTGTAACGGGTGTGGTAATGTATTATACAGCAGTAACAGGTGTAGTAATGTATTAATACAGTCGTAACAGGTGTGGTAATGTATTATACAGCAGTAACAGGTGTGGTAATGTATTAATACAGTCGTAACGGGTGTGGTAATGTATTAATACAGTCGTAACATGTGTGGTATTGTATTAATACAGTTGTAACGGGTGTGGTAATGTATTAATATAGTTGTAACAGGTGTGGTTACAGTTGTAACGGGTGTGGTAATGTATTATACAGCAGTAACGGGTGTAGTAATGTATTAATACAGTCGTAACAGGTGTGGTAATGTACTGATACAGTAGTAACAGGTGTGGTAATGTATTATACAGCAGTAACAGGTGTGGTAATGTATTAATACAGTCGTAACGGGTGTGGTAATGTATTAATACAGTCGTAACATGTGTGGTAATGTACTGATACAGTAGTAACAGGTGTGGTAATGTATTAATATAGTTGTAACAGGTGTGGTTACAGTTGTAACAGGTGTGGTAATGTATTATACAGCAGTAACAGGTGTGGTAATGTAGTAATACAGTTGTAACGGGTGTGGTAATGTATTAATATAGTTGTAACATGTGTGGTAATGTATTATACAGCAGTAACAGGTGCGGTAATGTATTATACAGCAGTAACTGGTGTGGTAATGTATTAATACAGTTGTAACGGATGTGGCAATGTATTAATACAGTCATAACAGGTGTGGTAATGTACTGATACAGTAGTAACAGGTGTGGTAACGTATTATACAGCAGTAACAGGTGTGGAATTGTATTAATACAGTTGTAACGGGTATGGTAATGTATTAATACAGTCATAACAGGTGTGGTAATGTATTGATACAGCAGTAACGGGTGTGGTAGTGTATTAATACAGTAGTAACGGGTGTGGGGTAATGTATTAATACAGTAGTAACGGGTGTGGGGTAATGTATTAATACAGTTGTAACGGGTGTGGTAATGTATTAATACAGTCATAACAGGTGTGGTAATTATTGGTACAGCAGTAACGGGTGTGGTAGTGTATTAATACAGTAGTAATGGGTGTGGGATAATGTATGAATACAGTAGTAACGGGTGTGGGGTAATGTATTAATATAGTTGTAACGTGTGGTTACAGTTGTAACATGTGTGGTAATGTATTATACAGCAGTAACAGGTGCGGTAATGTATTATACAGCAGTAACAGGTCTGGTAATGTATTAATACAGTTGTAACGGGTGTGGTGATGTATTAACACAGTAGTAACGGGTTTGATAATGTATTGATACAGCAGTAACGGGTGTGGTAGTGTATTAATACAGTTGTAACGGGTGTGGTAATGTATTAAAACAGTAGTAACGGGTGTGGGGTAATGTATTAATACAGTAGTAACGGGTGTGGGGTAATGTATTAATACAGCAGTAACGGGTGTGGTAATGTATTAATACAGTCGTAACAGGTGTGGTAATGTATTAATACAGTAGTAACGGGTGTGGTAATGTATTAATACAGTAGTAACGGGTTTGATAATGTATTGATACAGCAGTAACGGGTGTGGTAGTGAATACAGTTGTAACGGGTTTGGTAATGTATTAATATAGTTGTAACCTGTGTGGTTACAGTTGTAACAGGTGTGGTAATGTATTCATACAGTAGTAACGGGTGTGAGGTAATGTATTAATACAGTAGTAACGGGTGTGGTAGTGTATTAATACAGTTGTAACGGGGATGGTAGTGTATTAATACAGTTGTAACGGGTGTGGGGTAATGTATTAATACAGCAGTAACGGGTGTGGTAGTGTATTAATACAGTTGTAACGGGTGTGGTAGTGTATTAATACAGCTGTAACGGGTGTGGGGTAATGTATTAATACAGTAGTAACGGGTGTTGGGTAATGTATTCATACAGTAGTAACGGGTGTGGGGTAATGTATTAATACAGTAGCAACGGGTGTGATAATGTATGAATACAGCAGTAACGGGTGTGGGGTAATGTATGAACACAGCAGTAACGGGTGTGGGGTAATGTATTAATACAGTAGCAACGGGTGTGGGGTAATGTATTAATACAGTTGTAATGGGTGTGGGGTAATGTATGAATACAGCAGTAACGGGTGTGGGGTAATGTATTAATACAGTTGTAATGGGTGTGGGGTAATGTATTAATACAGCAGTAACGGGTGTGGGGTAATGTATTAATACAGTAGTTACACGGTGTGGGGTAATGTATTAATACAGTAGTAAAAGGATGGAGACTTGCTGTGAAGAGACAGATGTAGCCTGATGGAGACCTGCTGAACTCACAGCGCTGTGGAAAGATGCCCCCCGATGAATGACTGGTTCCCCTCTCCGCTGCACACAGGCCTTGCTGCAGACCCACGACGTGGTCGCCCACGAGGTGTACAGCGACGAGGCTCTGAGGGTGACGCCTCCTCCCACCTCCCCCTACCTGAACGGAGACTCCCCAGAGAGCACTAACGGAGACATGGACCTGGAGAACGTCACGCGGGTCCGGCTGGTCCAGTTTCAGAAGAACACAGAGGAGCCCATGGTGCACACACACACACACACACACACACACACACACACACACACACATTGGTCTGTGGGGGTGAAGGAGCAGTACGTATAATATATATATTGTGGTGATACACATTTGAGGGTATATATATGTATATATAATGTATATAAGGTGTATATAATATATACTATATATATATATAATATATGTGTTCAGACAATACAAACAGTGTGAATGTGGCAGAAGGTCAAGATTTGATTTGATCCCACGTCTGTAAAGAAATGTGGATCTAGAGATAGCACACATCTGCAAAGAACGCCTCCCACTAACGTGTGTGTGTGTGTGTGTGTGTGTGTGTGTGTGTGTGTGTGTGTGTGTGTGCGTGTGTGCGTGTGTGCGTGTGTGTGTGTGTGTGTGCGTGTGTGTGCGTGTGAATAACACAGGGCATCACGCTTAAGATGAACGACCTGAATCACTGCATTGTGGCGAGAATCATGTACGGAGGAATGATCCACAGACAAGGTGCCCTACTCTGTCCCACTGCTCCTCCTCATGTACTCCTCCTCTTCTACTCCTCCTCTTGTACCCCTCTTGTGCTCCTCCTCTTCTGCTCCTCCTCATCTATTCTTCCTCTTCTACTCTTCCTCTTCTTCCCCTCTTCTTCTACTCCTTCTCTTCTCTTCCTCTTCTAATCTTCCTCATCTATTCATCCTCCTCTACTACCCCATCTACTCCTCCTCATCTACTCCTCCTCATCTACTCCTCCTCGTCTACTCCTCCTCGTGTACTCGTCATCAGCACACTTACAAATACAAACACATGTGCACCTTGCAAATACAAGGCAGTGAGCATTAAACCTTCAGCTGTGCAGCATAGATGATGAGCTCTCAGGTGTGTTGCTGTCAGGTGTGTTGCTGTCAGGTGTGTTGCTGTCAGGTGTGTTTTGTCATGTGTGTTGTTGTCAGATGTGTTGCTGTCAGGTGTGTTGTTGTCAGGTGTGTTGCTGTCACGTGTCTGTGTGTCTGTGTGTGTGTCTGTGTGTGTGTTATTATGGTAGTAACAGGATGGTAACTTGCTGAGAATAGACGGATTTAGACTGATAAAGAATTACTGAACACACTGCAGTGTGACAGGATGCTAATGAATGGTTTCTCTCTCTCTCTCTCTCCCTCTCTTCATTATCCCTCCCTCTGTCTCCTTCATTATCCCTCCCCCTGTCTCTCCTTCATTATCCCTCCCTCTGTCTCTCTTTCATTATCCCTCCCTCTGTCTCCTTCATTATCCCTCCCTCTGTCTCTCCTTCATTCTCTCTCTCTCTCCCTCTCTTCATTATCCCTCCCTCTGTCTCCTTCATTATCCCTCCCTCTGTCTCCTTCATTCTCTCTCTCTCTCTCCCTCTATTCATTATCCCTCCCTCTGTCTCTCTTTCATTATCCCTCCCTCTGTCTCTCCTTCATTATCCCTCCCTCTGTCTCTCCTTCATTATCCCTCCCTCTGTCTCTCCTTCATTATCCCTCCCTCTGTCTCTCCTTCATTCTCTCTCTCTCTCTCCCTCTAATCATTATCCCTCCCTCTGTCTCTCCTTCATTATCCCTCCCTCTGTCTCTCCATTATCCCTCCCTCTGTCTCACCTTCATTATCCCTCCCTCTGTCTCTCCTTCATTATCCCTCCCTCTGTCTCTCTTTCATTCTCTCTCCCTCTGTCTCTCCTTCATTATCCCTCCCTCTGTCTCGCCTTCATTATCCCTCCCTTTGTCTCTCCTTCATCATCCCTCCCTCTGTCTCTCCTTCATTATCCCTCCCTCTGTCACTCTTTCATTATCCCTCCCTCTGTCTCTCCTTCATTATCCCTCCCTCTTTCTCTCCTTCATTATCCCTCCCTCTGTCTCTCCTTCATTATCCCTCCCTCTGTCTCTCTTTCATTCTCTCTCCATCTGTCACTCCTTCATTCTCTCTCCCTCTGTCTCTCCTTCATTATCCCTCCCTCTGTCTCTCTTTCATTCTCTCTCCCTCTGTCTCTCCTTCATTACCCCTCCCTCTGTCTCTCCTTCATTATCCCTCCCTCTGTCTCTCTTTCATTCTCTCTCCCTCTGTCACTCCTTCATTCTCTCTCCCTCTGTCTCTCCTTCATTCTCTCTCCCTCTGTCTCTCCTTCATTATCCCTCCCTCTGTCTCTCCTTCATTATCCCTCCCTCTGTCTCTCCTTCATTATCCCTCCCTCTGTCTCTCTTTCATTCTCTCTCCCTCTGTCTCTCCTTCATTCTCTCTCCCTCTGTCTCTCCTTCATTATCCCTCCCTCTGTCTCTCCTTCATTCTCTCTCCCTCTGTCTCTCCTTCATTATCCCTCCCTCTGTCTCTCCTTCATTATCCCTCCCTTTGTCTCTCCTTCATTATCCCGCCCTCTGTCTCTCTTTCATTCTCTCTCCCTCTGTCTCTCCTTCAGTATCCCTCCCTTTGTCTCTCATTCTCCCTCCCTCTGTCTCTCCTTCATTCTCTCTCCCGCTGTCTCTCCTTCATTATCCCTCCCTCTGTCTCTCCTTCATTATCCCTCCCTCTGTCTCTCCTTCAGTAATCCCCCCCTCTGTCTCTCCTTCATTCTCTCTCTGTCTCTCCTTCATTCTCTCTCTCTCTCTCCTTCATCCTCCCTCTCCTCCTGTTTCTCCTTCATTCTCCCTCTCCT